>VZRL01005916.1:21095-61213 GCA_013397895.1 Origma solitaria
GGTCCTGCAGGTGTGTCTGCTGGGAGATGCCAGAGGAACTGATCGTTACTGCTCCTGACTGCCCAAGTGAGGAGGGACTGAAAGTCCCGTACACCTATGCCTATGGGACTCACTCTCCCACCCCTTGGCCATCTGCCCTTCGCTTCGAAAAGGCCTACACCTGTCTCCCACCCCTTGGCTATCTGCCCTTCACCTTGAAAAGAACTATAAAGGAGCTTTTCTGAGAAGACCCCTACAAGATCTCCCCACGGAAGAAGATGGATCTATTGGCAGAAGACCACGAGGATTCCGCCTGCCATTGGTAGCTATAACCCCCCCACACTCTTTTTCTCTCTATCCTTTGTTTTTTATATCTCTCCCCCTCTGGCGCAGTAATCGTGTGTTGGCATGCAATAAAACGCATTGTTTTGACTGAAAGTAAAAATTCCCCGTTTTGGTGTTTCTTTTGCACTCTGAGATTCTGAAACGAACCATCATGAATCCCGCTGTATGCTTAGCGGATCGTGACAGTAGTGAAGCCCCTTATAGTATTATCATGAGCCTCATGGAGAGAAGTGGTATACTTAGCAAAGAAAATATAAATAAAGACAAAGATATAAATAAATACCTTTAGGTAAACAAGTACTTACCCAGCTAAATTTTTGATAATAATTATTGCCAAATCATCAAGTACTGATGTATCCGTTCTGCTTGGATTTAACAAAGGGAATTTGTCTGGATCCAGTCCCATCACCATCCTTTTGATCTCATCTCTGAGACTCTGTTTTTGAACAGCAGGAGCAATGAAATCTTGTAACGTGCCATCCATGTCAAGAGTGGTAAAGTCCTCCTGAAATGGGAAGGAAAATGAAGCCCTGTAGACTGTAGCACATCTGTACAGATAGAGTGAAAGCATTCCATGTAATGACTGACTACTAAAGCAGAGTTTCTAAAGAGATGCAATCTTGCTTCACAGGCTGAAATAGACTTTTTGTCATTCTGACAGCAATGTTGTTACAGCTGTACAACTCCAAAACGCTTCAAAGCCATTAAGAGTAGGTTCTCATAATCATCACTAACAGTATTTAAGGATATACTCTTAAAACGATGATCCACCGAGATTACGAAATAAAGACAGACTTTCCAGAAAAGGGAGGAAAGAAAACACAATCCATTTGATAAAAACAAAATCCCTTCAGGATACATTTGGGATTTTTTAAAAAATTGTTTAGAGAAACTTGTGAAATATGTCTCTCTGAATAGTGCTAAAGCTTGAAAACAAAGAAGTTGCTCTGCGAAGAACAGAGCAACTCATTGCAATGCCATGTATCTTCAGCATTTTGTAAGCTCAGTGATTTACTCAGCCTCTTAAAAAGGCAGTCCTATTGTTACAGTGTCTTGGACATCTTGGCATGTCTTGGAGTGATTTTATGATGATACTCTATTCCCTTATCTTCTGCTCTTTGCCCAGTAATGGTTCCTGTAGCTTTAAGGTGGGTTCAGGGGAGGGGTGGGAGTTGGGGGTGCTCTGACACGGGCTTTGTTCAAAGCCTTACTCCCTGTGTGTTCAGTTTGCGGTGACGATGAGTTACATTACTGCTTTGGCTAGCTTGGCTTTTATTAGCTTAGGCAAGAAGTTTCCCTGGACTGCAGTAGCAATTCTATGGAGGCTTCTGTTGTTTCTTCTGGAACTATTCAACTTGGTTTTTGGTCCAAGATCAGACAAGCCCTGGGAAGACAGTTGACAACCTGCTGGGAGCCGCCGGAGAGACTCTGCCCAGCCCCAGACCGCGGGAGAAGCTGAACCAACAAAAGAAAGGACTCTAAATCCACCAGCTTAGTCTGAAGCGAGGAGACCAACATCAGAGGTTCATCAGGGTTCCATCTCTTTTCCCTGAGCTGCTGCCTAGATTTTTCTTCCTTCCCTGAGACAAATGCCATCTGGCATTTTGCTCTTTCTCGCAATGTGGTCGGCAGAGTTTCTTTTTCCCTTCATTTTGGGTTGGTTTGTTCTGCTGTGGGTGGGTGTGTGTGGGGGGGGAGGGGGTAAAGCTCTGATAGTTAAATATCTAAGAGTTACTCATTTTCTCCCATGCCGTGCAGGCACCTTGTTTGTCAAACAAACAGGTTTTTTCACTTTCATCCACTAAAATTTATTTCTTATTGGCGAGAAGGGATTGCTGAAAATCTTTTCTTTAGTGGAAATGTTCATTCCAGAGCGTTTTCTCCCAAACTTATCTCTAAACCAAGGCATGGCATAATGCAGACTCTTTTTTCATTTGAAAATTCAAAGCACAAGTTCTGAAAAGCCATTAAAATATGTACACAGGAAAATTCAATATTAAATAAAATATAGACAATGTGAATGTTACCTTACATTGGCATGTGGGATCGTTGCTTTTACTAAGAAGCAGTCAAGATACTGGCTCCTCTTTTTCAGCTCTTTCAACACCTCTCTGGCAAAATCATACAACTCTTCAGAAGTTAAAGCCTGAAAGATATGGTAATACAGACGGTATTTACTAAACTAACTATTCTAACCTTTTCAAACATGCTGACTCTTGCAAACAACATTATTTCCCTCTGTTCTGTCACCAGTTTATGTACACACACATGGAAGCAATGAGATTGTATAAGAGGCTGAGGTTTTAGTTTGGTAAACAGGAAAACACGTACTGACTGTCCAAAAAGGACCGTTGTGGTTCTAAACCCAGCTGGAAATTAAGCACCACACAACTCTCCCTCCCTGCCCTGGTGGACTGGGGAGGAGAATCAAAGAAAAACTTGTGTGTTGAGACAAGAGCAGTTTCATAATTGAAAGTAAAGTAAAATACAGTAATAATGGTAAATAATAATAATAATAATAATAATAATAATAATAGTAATAGTAGTGAAAAACAAGTAATGCACAATACAATTGCTCACCACCTGCTGACCAATGCCAGACCCCCCTTCCTGGCCCAGACTGGCCCTTCTGGATAACTCCCCCAGTTTGTAGACTGAACATGATGTTCCGTGGGGTGGAATATCCCTTTGGCCAGTTTGGGTCACCTGTCCCAGCTATGCTCCCTCCCAGTTTCTTTTGTGAACCTCCTCACTGGCAGAGCAGGAGACAAGGAAAAATAAATCACTGACTTAGGATAAATGAAACTTAGCAAAAACTGTTACCAACACCACTCTCATTCTGAATCCAAAACACAACACTGTAACAGCTACTGAGAAGAAATGAACTCTATCCCAGCTGAATCCAGGACAAGGACCTTTCTGAGCAAAAATTCTGTGTTTCTGCCCAGGCCCCAATATGAGGAAACATAAGCCTTCCTCAAAAATAGTAGTATATACAAACATATACAGTGAGGCAAATTAATAACAATAACAATCAATAGCAAATCAAATCAAACACCATTTCCTGCTGATTAGAACTTACTTCTTTATCTGCAGTAGAATGAGCATAAGCATTTCTCTTCCACTGGAGCTTCTCCAGGCAAGACTTCAATGTGACTGACTGTAAATTGGAATTCGCTACCTAAAGCAGAAGCAAATACTGGAGAAGTAAAGTTCCCATTCACAGGAGTTTCACAAGCTCCACTTTCATTAGAACCACTGATAAAAACTGGTTAAAAATTCTTGGTACTCAGAGGAGAAGCTGAAAAGAGTAATTTACAAAAGCAACGCTTCATGTCCTTTGCTGCACCACACAAAATGCTGGCCAATTCAGATGTACATACTCAATGTGCTGCAAGGCCATAGTGTTCCAGCACAGATGCAGCAGTACTAAAAGTAGACTTATAAGCTGATAGTGACAGAAAACAGGTTTTAAACTAACATTAAAAATAATTTAATATCTGTTGACTCTGAATTCAGCCAAAATCTCCTCAATGGTATAAAA
The DNA here is from genome assembly GCA_013397895.1 of Origma solitaria. Lineage (NCBI taxonomy): Eukaryota > Metazoa > Chordata > Aves > Passeriformes > Acanthizidae > Origma > Origma solitaria. The sequence goes on from VZRL01005916.1 coordinate 24,964, forward strand.
GACAAATTTATAATGAATTTAAGCAAAGTTCGGATGTTTCTGTTTGTACCTCTGATTTGATTTGTTGTCGTAGCTGTCTCAAAGATCGATGGACCTTCTTCATAAAGGCTCGACTCAGAGAGAGAGAAGCAACATTTTTTTCAGACTGCTTGATAAGCTCAGTAGCCTTTAAGAATGCCAGAAACAAGAGACAGGACTAGATATTTTTTCACTTTTTAAAATTTAAATTATAGAACTTGCCATATCTACTACTTTTTTCCATCATGTAATTGCCAAACAGAACTGTCTTACAGTTCTAACCTGAAAGCAGGCTGACTGCAAATCACATCAAATACGCCAACAGAAAACATCATTTGAAATACTGAACTCTGCATACCTGCTCCAAGCAGCTCGATTCTATTTTCTCCACATCTGTCTTGATTAAACTTTCAAAGGAGTCAATTTCCTTACTTTCCTTCTGAAGACACTTGTTGAAAAACTTTACCTCCTCAGAAGAAAAGTCACCTACCCCTGAAAATAATCTGAAAGCGCAATGTAAAAGCAACTGGCTGTGAGTCATCTTTTTCTTCAAGACTATTTTAGTTAAACAGCCCTGAAACATATATATCAGCACAAATGTGATGAAAACAGTGTAATAATGGTTTAACAAGATAAATTTCTTTTTTAAAATAGGAAACTAGATGAATAACAAAATAAACTTTAATTTTTCTGTTCTGCCTATGCAACAAACACTGATTCCCAGAAATAGGTCACCATTTGTAAACAACGCTTCAATGAAATCTATATACCTGCAAATGTTGAGAAAATCCACATTTGAACCCCTTAATTTTCCTAAAGCTTCCTCCAAGTGGTGCTGGTAACTCCTCACAGTAACCCTAATTGTTTCCAGATGGTTGTGGAGCTCTGATTGCAGATTGTCGCTGGAAGAAGCTGACCTAACAGTAAATAATAAAAGACAGGGAAAACCTGTCTGAAGAGGAACACATATGATGATTTGGCAACTGCTGGCTGCAAAGACATGAAAAAATGTGAGGACTCAAAAGTGATTTATGACTCTCAAAGCAACTCCCTGAGTGGGATGGTTTGGATGAACCCAGGAAAGTATCAGCAACAGCTGATACTATTGAGCACTTTTCTTCAAAACCAATTAGTCAACTGATATTACTGTGCATGCTCAGTAAACTGGATAAAATCTAAACAGATGAAACACCTTTTCTACTTAAAGACTGACAGCACTTTGAAAGGAGATGAAAATTTCCATGTGTTCAGTCCTGATTTTAATTTCTTCAGGGAGAGAGAATGAAATTCTTCACGTTTTCAAGTTTTATGAAGTAGTCTTCATTAAAGAGCAATGACATATGAAACAGGTTCAAAATGCAAACCATAAACATCTCAGACAGCTATTAGGAGTATTTAATTATGGAGATTCACAGCGACAGTAGTGGCCCACTTACTGCTCAGTCATAAGAGCGTGGAGGAAGTCATGCTCCAAGTTATGGACTCGGGAATGTAAATTTGTGTTGAGGTTACTTAGCTGGTCCAAAAATTTGAGAAATTCAGCTTTCTCCTTTTTCAGGCCTTCTCCCAGCACTGCACCGTGGCACTCAAGATGCTCTTTGTGAAGCGACAGTTCCACTGAGAAGAAAAGAAGTTTATAATAGGGACATTATTCCCTGTTTACTGTAAACTGTCACAATGTCCAGTCAACCTACGATCAGCAGCAGCAGCAAAATAAACAAAGCCAGACTTCACAGTCGCTAAAACATACAAATACATTCAATTTGGTTTCTTTGACTTTTCTCCTGAGTTAGACATATCTCCTTAACATCTCCTCATCCATTCAAACCACAAATGTCTCTTGTTTGCTCTAAGTATTCTTTTACCTTTATTTTTGGTCATTGCTGACATCTCCATTATCTCTCTGTTCTCAGTCTTGTAACAGAAGTAAAGCTTCTATTTTTTTATGGAAAATACACTTTTTCTGGTCTTTTGAGGGAAAGAAAAAATCACTTTTGGTCTCCCTTCTGGAATGACAGTTGGGTAAATCAAGAGCCAGCCCATCACCTCAAGAAAGCTGCCAGAAGAAGCAGCTGTCCTCTTTGCAGAAAAAGGGAAATTGAAAAATTATTTGCCTGTTCTCCCAAAGAAGAGTTTTTTAGCTTATGTGTTAAAGACCAACAAACCTGCCTAAAATATTTTTTTCTCACCATTAAAAATGTGCAACTTCCCGTGCAAAAAGAGTTTTGATTAGAGGATTCTCTGTAGCTGCTCAGTATTTCACAGAGTTAAAACCTTCTCGTGTTTTCAGAAGTCTGGCCCTGGCATTTTGGCTCTCCCAGTTTGCTAATTTATTTTTTTGCAAAACTTTTAAAATATTTTTTGTACACCACAAACTCTTGTTAAATAATTTCAAGGCAACTGAGAATTCACAAACATTGACAATAGACTGTTCAACATCTTCCACAACCCAGTTGTTAATCAAGGCACTGCTGTCTATTTTTCCAAACATAACACAGCACACACCAGGAAGAGCTATAGAAAAGAAATGCCATTTAAAAGATATACGAGTGACCCAATATACTGGGAATTTGCAGACAGTCAACTGCTTCCTATTGTCCTCTACTACTGAGTCAACGAATGCTGAAACAGATTTTGGCCCACTTAGGACCATCTCTAAATGAAGACATATGATGCTCAGAATACCAAAAAAATCAATACCAGCTCGAACATTGTAGATATTTGTCTGTATCTCCTCCTGCTTTTGTTGATGCAACCGAAGATGCAGCAGAAGTATTGAATTCAGCTCCTCTTTCTTGGCAGCTACGAAGACATAGGAGTTGGACAAGGATTCTGCAAACCATTTCTCCAAGTGTTCAAAAAAGCAGAGGCGAATCCTATGATTGAAAAATAAGCATTACAGTGAGGAATAGTAAATAATAAATAAGAATTTATTAAATATATTATTTCTAAAAATTTAACTTCTGGCTATAGGAAGGTATGGTTTCAGTACCATTTGCACAATACTGGTAGAGTTCCTGAGCTAGCTGCATACTACTGAGTACCAGGCCTTTTACCTTCATGCTCTGCAGGAAATTTGGGGAAATTATTTTTCTTTCTGTAATATCTTTTCTCACTAAATAATTTTCCATAAAATATGAATGTTCTGTAAAGGTAAATGTTTTTGTGGTACTTTGATATCCATGGATGCAAAGCAATATAAACACTTTCTCATATCTGTATCACTTTAAAAAGCAGAATAGCACAATCATTGTACAATCATAATTTTATAATTAAATATCTAACGCTATAAATACCTAATTATATAATAGTAATTAGACAACTTTTGCCTCTATAGTCTTAACATTTCTTCTAAACAGCTGAAATTTGTCTATTACATAAAGAAAAAGAACAGAAATTGTTTTCTACTCACCTTTTCTTCAGCTTGACAAACATGGTTTCTGTGAGAAGCACATATTTCAGGTACATAGGAAGTGATTCTTCTTTTTCATATTTTGTAGAAGAACTCTCTGTGATGTCAGTCTTTCCTGCCTCTTCAAGAACAGTGTAAGTGTTTCCACTAGCAGTGGAAAAAAATTCCATGGCAATTTCAGCACTTTCTGCCTTGCTGCTCTTGGACACTGACTGGGAAACAGTTGGAAATCATCATATTACCTTTAAAGGTATCCACATAGAATCAACAGTGCACAAGCTAGTCTACGAATCCTTAAGATTTGTAGAATAATGTTCTCATTCTCAATTTGGACAACATTTATACAGTGTTGGCAATATTTATATATGTCAGCAAGACGTAGGCTGAGCTGACAATGTTTTAAAAGGTTTTTGTTATGGCAGTAAATTAATGGAAACTGAAAAAGTAATACTTAGGTACAAATACAGCATAAATCATTCACCATGGGCTGAGAACATTGTGATGAAAGACAGATTAAAAAAAAAATCTATGCGAAGAGTTTCTAAAAGGGTAAAACTAAATCAAAAGGAATGGTTGTGAACTGTTTTATACACTCCATTTTCCCATAAAAGGATCTAGAGCCCTGTGTGCTTTGTACACAAACTAAGCAAAAAAGGACTTTCTACTCATTCTCAGCAGAGACTTCCTATTCCTCCTTATTTTGGACAAGACTGCTTTCACCTTCAAACTTATTCTCTTGCTCACTTACCTGAGTAATGCTTACACCCTGTTCTGCATGCTCAGTTTCTTCACTTTTATGAGGAATACTCTCCTCATCTTCTTCTTCCTCTGTTTCTTCAATTTCCTGTGTCAAGATCACCTGATTCTCAGTTGGGTTTGTTTCTCCAGCTGATTTTTGACAGCTGTCCTGCTCTTCTGGCACCAGTCCAGAGAGGTGATTGTCCTGCTCGGCTCTGGACTGGGATGACCTCACTTCAAGCCCTGGGGGCAATTTTGGATGCCACAATATCAGAACGATCTAAAGCTATTAGAGAATGTCCAAAGGAGGGACACAGAGATGGTGAAGGGTCTGGAGGGGAAACCATACAATGAGTGGCTGATGGCACTTGGTCTGTTCAGCTGGAGCAGAGGAGACTGAGGTCATGCCTTACTGAGGGCTGCAGCTCCTCTCAAGGGCAGCGGAGGAGCAGCTTTGATCTCTGCACTCTGTGAACAGGGACAGGACCCGAGGGAACAGACTAACCCTGTGCCAGGGCAGGGTTGGTCTCCATATCAGGAAAATGCTTTTCTCCCAGAGGGTGGTTGGGCACTGAACAGGCTCTCCAGGGAACAGTCATGGCCCCAAGGCTGCCAGAGCTCAGGGAGGGTTTGGACAATGCTCTCAGGCACAGGATGGGATTGTTGGGCTGTCCTGTGCAGGGCCAAGAGCTGGGACTTTCATGTTCTCTATGGGTCCCTTCCAACTCAGGTTACTCTAAGATTTTCCCTTCCTTCCTCTCCTTGCACAATGCTCTCAGCTTGCCGCTCCACATATGTTCAGCTTCTGAGGCCTCAACTAGTTATTTACAGTTAAATCAGAGTTCTACTGGTTACAATCCAAAAAAATATAGATTGAAAAACAACCAACCAAAAATACCTGTTTGGACTGCTGATGTATTGTTTTGATTTTGAACTGTGAAGTCTATCTTGCCTTGCAAGTTCTAAAAGCAAAATAACAAAAAACACCTGCCACACCATTTTAAAGTATGGATTTGCTTTCTTCTAAGAAATCTATATCCATTCTCAAAGTGTATCTATTTCAGTAAGATATGATAGTCTTGAATAGATCACTTACCATCTGAAGAACCTGTAACACTCAAACTGATTAATGCAAATCTGTTACCTTGCAGTTTTCTGTTCAAAAGGCAAATGGATTTGTTAAAATGCTGTTTGTAGCAAGGAGAGAGTTAAAAGTTTGGGACTGAGAAATGTTTTGGTTTCCCTCTGTTATCTCTACCAAAAGCATTTTATTCAATGGCCGAAACAACAGTTCATATAATCTAAATTTTAAAAGTAATGTAAATGTTCTCTAAAGTGCAAAATTAATACACTGATAAGGTTTTAAAGTAGAAGAAATTTTCTTTTTACCTGTTTGAAGATTTCCTTCACACTAAAATGCTGGCTAATTGATATGCTATAAGAAATCAATTCCTGCAAAATAGCTTCTGGGTAAGCCATTACTTCATCCATTACTACTTGATTGAGTGTCTCATTCCTGTCAAATTTCAGGTCACTGTTTAAGAGACTAGAGTATGTACAGAAATAAAACTAAGTGTAACTACAGTGCCTTTACAAAATCTAACTTTCTGATCACAACCTCATAAAACCTTTAGGCTAAATGTTGCCATTGATCTGTATATACTGAATACAATCAAATCCTGGTTTGTTAGAGAGTAGTTCATTACAAATATATAAATGCACAAAAGTTTAGAAATACACACAATAAAGCCTTTTACATCCTTCCTTTTGGATGGGGAACCACTCAAACACTCTGCTTACACAAGAGAGGTCAAATTACTGTCTTCCATGTTAGTTCTGCACTGTGCTCAGCCTTTCTAGTTTATTTTCCTTTTACTTGAAAAGAAAAACTAATGGTTCAAGCTGAGTCTTGATTCAAAACAAATGAATGCTCACACTTGTTTTCATTTACATTTATGTTTGCTTTGTCTCCTAAACAAAGATAATTATGCAGAATTATGTGTTCAAATGTTCACATAGGTTGCATTGTATTTTCACTTGGTCCATTACCTCTGGCTTCTTAAAAATTATTAGAATGAAACCGACAGCTCTAACCACAGTCCCACTGTGAGGTGTGTGAAGGTGTGTGCATCTGCCCCTCAGGTCCACATTGCTCTTCTAATGTGCCTCTGATCTAACAGACAGAAAAGACCTCCTGGGTGTGAGAACAAAGCTGCTTCCTCTCATGCTTCACACCTGCCGCTATCATCTTTAGCAAAGAAAGTGGTATTGCACCAATTTTTATATGGTTTTAAAAGCTGCAAATACCTAACCATGAAAAGGGAAACAGAGAGCTTACCAAAATAAAGACTTTGGCTGTCTTAAAGATTTTAGTCCTTGCGACTTTGAACAAGATCAAATCTGTCAGTGCAGAGATGATGGTGCAGACCAACTTCTGATTCCTGTGATTCAAGGATCTGAACTACTACTTTTACCTTCTGAATAAGAAGGATGTAATGGTATGCACACTAATAGTGATGTGGTATAGTTTTTGAATCATACCAGTCTTCTTTTGTCCTGTTCGTAAACTGTGGGTGTTATTTGCCTTAACCTTGTAGAATGTGTACATTATTTTATGTTCTTACATGAAGTAAAAAGCAGTCTTTTTCCACACCTTCACAGCATAAACAAGGCCTAAGTAGTACAACCAATGTTAAAATATACTTTACTTTTTACATTTATATTACGAAATTCATACCTAGTTCTAATTTGATCTAAAGAAGAAAGGGCGTTTTCCAAATATTTCTTCAACTCTTCTTCACAGCTCGCCATTTTCATTTTTTCCAAAATTATATCCAGATCATCTTTCATCATCTAAGGCCACATAAAAAAGCTAGTAAAAATGATTTAGTATATACTAGAATCTCCATAAATATTTAGGATTCAAGTAATTTAGTTACGTACACATACTCTACGCCAAGAAGGGAAGCTACCTTAGCAAAACTCATGACTTATGAAGATCTTCCTAGATAACGAATGCCTCTGACATGCCACCCCAAGTTGCTTGTTTTAACTATAAGAACTTGACATCTAAACAGACTCTATACCTGCACAAGATCTTATAATAACAACTTGCAGCCACTTTATACAGAAAACAACAGTGTTGCCATATCAGTAAGACAGGACTGTCCATTCAGTGTGAATCAAGCAGTTAGCAAAAATTCACCTGACAGAATGACACTGAAAAGGAGAAACTACAGTCTAAAAGTTAGAGGTAACGTTTTAAATTTTACAGCAGGTATTTTGAATTCCAGAAGGTTCTTTGTATTAAGAAGTCCTTTCTTGACATCATACCACATCCTTGTTTTTATGTTTATTACCTGTATTATGTTATCCTGTTCCCATCTGCATTCATCTACTTTCTTCTGAAGTACACCCTCCTGCTGGGACAGTTGGAGTTGATGGACATCCCAGAGGCCCATGGCCTCCTGAAAATAGCTGTACAAGCCTTGACAATGCTGCTCATGCCATTTAGCCATCTTCTTAAAATCACTCTAAAGAAGAACATTCAAGTGAACAAGTTATTTTTAAACTGCTGGAAGGTGAAATGAATAAGAGGATATGTAACATGATAAAAGGCTGCCTGGAAATACATGACTGGTATTCAACATGGTGTCTTCTATCTGGAGAGTAAAAAAAAATGTCCAAGTAAACTGGGTAAGAACATGGATTTTTATTCTACAAGCTGAGAGTATCAAAACTTCTGTTTATTCTGGAACCGTAAAGCACAGAATCACATTCTGCAATCTATCACTTTAGGAACAACTGCCTAGTCATTTTTACGTACAGAATCACAAAAGATCAGATTGGAAGAAATTTGGGAGATCATTTAAATCTATTCCTCTGCCTTTAAGCAGATTGGGCCATGTGTCATTCACCTCTATCATATATATTTATATTTCAGATGCAATTTATAATAAAAATACAATATATTTATATTACAAAAATTAAACAGAATAATTATGAGCTCTTCTGTGTGAATCAAACCAAACTTCGTTTCTTTGTAGTGTTTAGTCACACTATGAACTTTTTTCTAATGTGACATCAATAGCCTATGATGCAGAAGACATTGCAGGTAGGAGCGCAGGAAAAACAGACTAATCCCAGGGAGCGATAAAAATAAATGTAATAAACATACATCCATGTGCTCCAGTTCTTCTTCAAACCTATGTTTTAGTTTCTCAGTCATCTGAAGCATGTCAGAATGCACCATTTCAGCATCTTCTACTGTGCAAATGTTCATATCCAACAGGCTCATCTAAATGAAAAGAATGGCAAATTATTGACACGTGTATAACAAATATTGTGTGGATTTCAGAAGCATGGCAAAATTCAGTGTTTCTTTTCTTGTGATGGACAGAGAAAGACTCAACCTCCTAAATCCCACATTCTGTTAGTAAACAATACAATTTTTGTTTTGTTTACTAACAGAATGTGTTAAAGTGGATACAAAGGGAGAAATGGAGGCAGAGAGATGAATTTCTTTCCCAAGATAAGACCAATTTAGCACAAAGGCTGAGGGTCCCTGCATGCTCCATGTAAATGTAGGACAGCACTCCCTTCATTACTGGCATTTGTTACGGCTTTTACACATTTCAAGTACAAATACCATATACTACTGTGAAACAAAAGGATGGTTTAACAGAATAAGACAAAAGTTAAGAAGTAATTTCACTTCTTATCTCAATGTTTGGTGGATCCTCAAACACATTTTACTGTAATGACACATTGTACCATGTCTACCAACAATCTTTCTGAGAATTCCGAAAGCTGTGACACTCACCTTGCAGACCTGCACTTTCTCCTGACATTTCCCCTGGACCAGCTCATACCGGATGTGCATTTTCTTCACGCACTCCACATTATGGCTATCTGAATGATATGGAACAGACCATGGTAAAAATTCCTGTATTTTAATGTGCAGTGTGAAATGTAAACATGACAGAGGCCCTGTGCTGAATCTCAGAACAGGGAACAGAACTCAGCAGCGTCTGCACACCTGTGAAACTCCACCAATCGATCAAATAAAATGTTTTAATACAAATCTGTTTGCCATTATGCTTAAAAGTAGCAAGTTATTTACAACTGTTACAAAATTCTTTGCTACCATACAGGCTACAAACATCACAACAGGATGTGTCCTGGAGCAAGAAAAGGCAGACACACAGAGGGAAGGAAGGCACACTACAGGACTCGGAGAAAGGAAGCATCTCTAGTACTTTCCCTCTGCTTCTCCAAGAGGTAAAAAGGAGTAGTTTTGTATGATTGAGAATTGACCCATGTCAAAATTAACCTATTTGCCCCAGATTAATTCTAACCAAGCCAGTTCCTGCTAGATCTCACCATGCACAAGTGTTTGTGCTGGCCAAAGGGAAATGATGCCATATAGATAGCTTCTTTGGGTCCTACTGCCAGCTCAAAGCAACTGAGAAGGTAAGTGGAAATACACGGAACAAAGAATAGAGCAAACATACTCTTTCAAAGCAACTGTGTGCCCCGTTGCCTGGAAAAAAAGAAAGCATTGCTTGAATTCGACTGGTTTTATGATTTCCAAACTTACCTATACTTTTGTTTAAATTTTGCAGAGTTCTGTACCATTCATTTATCTCAGATTTCATGTATGTTGGAGGCAACAAGGAGCTATTGGAAGTAGGAAATGAGTCAGGTATCTTAAAATACAAAGCAGTCAGTACTTAAAATATAAAATTATGAATCAGAATATCCATACTACTGTGCTGTGATTTACAGCCATCTCAGCCATGAAAATAAACCAAAAAGACTGTTGTTGTTCAAGGCCAACTGTTTACTGCCTTACAAGGAACTAACTATAATCTATCTTGTTCCTACATCCCTTGGAAAAAAACTCCCCTTTAAATACTGTAATGCATTGCACACAAAAATGCTTCTTGTTATCAGGATGGACATTCAAATATAGTAGTGTTAGATTACTATCCAGACTCCTCTCTTAATTTATTACACAAATGAAATCCCATGGAGAAACAATGCCTCGACAAAAGCACCAACTTCTAATTCTCCACCCATCTTTGTCTGCCCTTTTCTACCATGTTTCAAATGTCAGTAAGATTTACTTTTTCATTACTACATTTTTAGCCCTCAATCACCACCTATTAAGTGTAGCTGATGCACTGAGAACTAAGAATGCATTTTTTCCATTAAAAATAACTGTACAAAAATAGGTCTAGACCCTGCCTTACTGCTGAATTTAACAATCCCACAGTGACTGGAACCAAAGTGCATTTTGTAGCCAAGTCCCTCATTAACTCCAGAAAGAACTGTTTTCCTTTATGCTATACCCTCTTTTGCCATAGCCAATTTGCTGCAAAACCCTCAGTCTCTGTTTACTAAGTACAATCTGCTCCTTTATCATATCTTCCATTTCCATTTTCACAGTTGGGGGATCCTGTATTTCTTCACTTGCCATAAATTCTCTGTAGGATGGAAAAAAGGTATGTATAAGGAAACACAATATATATGATACCATACATGATACGTATAAGAAAAAATGATAAAGTATTACTCTTTATAGAAACCACAAGTGAATACTAGTCACTTTGTGTTATTCATTCTCCAAAATAAGATTGCAAAATTTCTGACCTGAAACTCTGAACTACGTGGGTTTTTTTTATGAGCTTCCAGTCCTTGACTCTCTCTTGCCATTTCAGTTGATGGAATTTTTCCTTCTCAAGCTCTGACTTCATTAGATTAAAGAGCAGCTTGGCAGTTGCCCTCTCATTACCCAACAGTGCTCTGTTTATATTCTGTGTATTAAAAAATAAAACCAGGAGTAGAAGCAGCATACAACATGCAAAAAAAAAAAGTGTCTTCTATGGAAAATGAGGGGAAAAAGAATACAAATTATAAAGAATATCCCACAAAGTAGAAATCTCTTCTACATTTCAGTGATTGATAGGTAAAAAAAATGAATTTCAGTTGGGAAAAAAAGATGTTCAGGGAATATTCAGACTCCTATCTTGCCCCAGCTAAAACACTTACCATGGCCTTATCGTTAATGAGCTTGTGAACATCAGCTGCCAAGAAGAAGGAAATTTCCTCTAATTTCACAGTATACTTGGCCAGTACATCTGCTATCTGTGCAATAAAAAAGTAAAGAAAAGCAACAACAAAAAGTATAACTCAAAGGTCAGTTTCCTAAGTTAAAAAATTACATGAACAAGACTTTTTTTCCATTAAAATGAATTCAATTGGTTGATACACAGATTGAGAAGTAAATTTTGAAATATTAATTATCCTAAAGACTTTTTTTTCAATAATTCATAAAAACAGTAACAAAAACATTCCACTTTGTTATTACTCAACTGATTTCTCTTTAATATCTGTGATAATTGAGTGCTCTGCAAATGGGCTGCAATATGAATTTAGAAACCAAATCAACTTCCTTTCAAATATCTGAAGGGAATCCACCAGTGCCTGATTTAAGTGAACACACAATTTGAGCAAATGTGGCCATCTCTGGCATTTTTTATAACTATAATAGAAAGGTTACTGGTGATGCTCTTGGACCTGCTCATCATATCTGCATTACAAAGAGAGAAGAAGCTGGCACAGGAAGAACAAAGCTTTTGTTTGCCTACAAGGACAATGTAGCAATGGCCTATCCATCTTTTTATACAAACATTTGCTGTGATGTCCAATGATTTTTACAGGTTAGGCTGAAAACTACACAGCTGCAACATTTGCTACTGACACCCAGCCAACCCAAACTAAAATTGAGCTAGGTCATGCCTATGCTCCTTCTCAGCTGCAGAATAGGCATGTTCCCAAAAAACCAAGACCAGATGAAAGTTTGACCTACACAACCCTCCAGGAAAATAAAAGCAGCTCACATATTCCTTGCTCCTTTACTATACCTAATTGTGAAAGAAAGAAACCTTAAAACTAGGAAAAAGGTATCTTCTCCTGATTATGTGTGTATAAAATGAATGAATAGTTTATTGGTGAAAAGAAAGCAATCACCACGCAACAGAACTACTGGCAGACCTCCGATTCCTGTGGAAACAAGTGAAAGGAATAAGGGAGTGTCTTTACAAACAAACTGCTGCTAAGATAAGGCCAATACTGAGAGACAGAAGAAACAATGGGAAGGATTTCCATAGAAATTCCACCGATTGACTCCCCCAAGACTGTGTTAATAAACTACAGGAACAGAGACATAAGAAAAAGAAGAAAGGGGGCTTTTGTATTGAGGGTGTCTGCATTAGGAGGGATGTATATACTTTTGTCTGCATTAGGTGTTCTGGGAAGTCTGTGCCTCTTGAGTACCTCAGCCTATGGGGAAAGAGNCATGGGAAATGCCCATGACCTCTCCCTTTATTCATGAATAAAGGTACAGGACTCCTCTGTCTCCTTTTCAGACATAAACCTCTGGTGTTTGTAGATTAATTTTTCCTGACACAAGCTACTCTTTGCTCTGCATCCAGCACTATAAGCAAATAATAATCTTATGCTTAAGTAACAGTTAAGACTTCAACTCACTTTAATAGCTCGACTCCTTTCGATCTCCTTTAGGGATTTGTCCACTGCCCTAACCCACTTCTTTCTGTTTGAGGATTCCTGGTGGATCATATTCCACAGCTTTTCCAAACCCTGCAATAAAAATCTACTCTCAATCTCATTGAAAAGTGAATATTGGGGAAAAAAAAAAAAAAGGAAAAAAACAACAACTTAGGACTCCAGTGAGCCATAAGATGTTACACAGAGCAGGTACAACTGAAGGTGAGCCAATACTCTGAGCTGCCTTACTTCAAATGAGAAACCTTCCAAAGCCATGTCAGAGGCAATCTTTTCAAACAGAAGTTTGCTCTTTTTATCTGATTCCATCACTTTTAGCTGAAGGAATTCTTGAAGCTTCAAAACAGAGGCTTCCATCTCCTAAAATGGTAAGTCAGTGTGATCATTTGAATATTGGGTCCTAACCTTAGAAGAGCACTCTAGACTCTCTGGATTAAAAAATCCTGCCTTACCCTGCCAATACAGTCCAACTCCTGCTGCATTTTGGTCACTGCTTGATTGTGATGCTTTTGCCTCCATTCTGCCAGGTACTTCAATGTATCACTGCTTGTTTCCTTAGGAACTGCCAGGAAAGAAATGAGGATTCTATAGCCTGGAACATGGGCTGCATGAACAATAATTCCCTAAATCTACACTATGACTGTTGTAGTTTGTGCAGCTCTCATAATGTGCAACATATTTCAATGGGAAGTGCAATCTTAGCAAATGGAGGTTAAAAATACTAGAGCATATTTTAACATTTCCTTAATAACTTCTGATTTTCAGAAGGATAACAGCATGGAACTATCAACTAAGCTCAGGTATGATGCAAAAATATTGCATCATTTCAGGAATGATGTCTTCTTACATCAGAACTGGAATTTATCATCTAAACATAACCTGAGATTGACTGACAATTTCACACCTTTTCTTTTTCTATTAGAAGAGTCTTCATCTTCAAAATTACCTACAAATAATCAAAAATGTGTCAGGCTGTTTCTGAGCTTAATTTTTGTCCTGGTTGCAGGAGAAAGAGGGCCACTGTGAGCGTAACCAAACTATATATTCTACTCCCCTCTACTTCATTTTCTGATGAACTGTTAATGATGGGTTGCTTGCAGTGGACACTGAACCCCTCAGGACACAAGCTGGGTGTTAAGATGAGAAGAGGCAAGCCCTGCAAGGCAGAGTAGTGTTTCTTTATTTTTACAATGACTCAGCCAGGAAAGCAGCACCACTCATCCTGAGGGGGTCATCTCTGCTAACGGGCCATAATGAACTGAATATACACCAGCGGAATAGGCAGCTGGAACAACTATCAGGGACTCCAAAAATACTCTGTGACTCATGGGATTACATCATTCCATTGTGAAACTCCCTGCCCTGGGGAATGTACCTCCTGAACCCCACCGTGTATAATTTGGGCAGTTTGGGGTCTTGGGACACCACCACCACTGGACATCCAGAGGAGGACCCAAACTTCCACAAACCACCGCTTTTGACAAGATTGCAACCATCACTTCAACAGGACTGCAACCACTGCTTAATTGGTGCCATCACTCTGACCAACAGGGTGCCAGGCTGTACTCTGACTTTGTGGTTTTAAGCCAGTTTTTCTGTATCATTGCATTTACTGTAATCTATTAAACTGTAACTGATTTGAAATCTCTCAAAAGGAATTTGTGTGGGGTTAATTTCTCTCACTGGCTGACTTTCAAACTGGCACAATTCTGTACCTTGTTCAGCTAAAACCATTACATGTACCATGTCTCCTATGAATGCAAATTAAAATAGATGACATTAAGGGAAATCATTTTTACCAACTACATCAGGTAGGCCTCTGACTTTCTCAGCTGAACTTGCGTCTACATTTCTCCATGCCTTTGGAAAAGTTATAGGTTGCCTGAAACAGAAAAAGAATAAAGCTTTGATTTGTACTAAATGTGCAAGAAGAGTGACTAACATAATAGTATAATTCACTTAAATTGGCAAAATGTAACATTAAAGTGAATATAAGCATCATTCTAACTTCAAAGAATATAATTCAAAGAATCAACATTGCTTCTTCTGAGACAAACTGAAGCCTGGGTAGAGCCCAACTTCAAATCTATTATGGTGGCATTAAAGCAATACATGCTAGATTTAGTACCTGTAAACTACAAGGACATACATAACAGCTCTAAAAGCTAAAAAAACCTATGAGCTCTTAAGGAGACTCCAGCAAAAAATGTGGAAATAGCCTTTATCTGCCCAGTGCTTTTTCCAACAGCTTGGGCACTGTGCTTCTCCTTGGGGTCAGTGAGAAACCATGTATCATTATTCAGCAGCCGACTTAGGGTAAAAAGGATGGATGTACTAACTTCGTTCTTGTTCATTACATAATCTTACTGCATCATCATGTAAACCATTTACTTTGAAATACAGCCTCAAAAATACATGTCAGATTGGCTGGATATCTAGTTTGCGATGAGCAAAGACAATTTCTTTTTAAAAGGAAAGCCATACAATATGCCTGCCATTGCAAATATTAGTCTGCTAGCCTGCACTTCAACAGGCAGCAATTCATTATAATAAATTTACATTTGGCAAGGAGATAATCTATTACAAGTTGTTAGTGCTATGACCAAGTATTCAGGAGTTTCTAATTCCCAGTGAAAATCTGTCAATTTCATACCTATAGTCATGAATATATAAGTGGGGGTTTATGCTTCTGTTCTCTACCTGTCTGACTGCGGCTTTTTTGTGAAGTCAGTGATGGATGTTTTTCCAACACATTTCTGCTGATTACATGGTAATGGCATGGCATCAGCAGACATTTCTGAATGCCTATCTAAAGTGTGCCTTTTACTCTTCTTAGAGGACCTTGTCTCCTTCTTTGCTTCATCCAAAAGGTGTGCTAAGTGAGCCTTCAAAGAACCATAACAATTAGAATTCCTTCAAACCTACTGAATGGAGAAAAACAACAAAATAATTAATAAAAATAGCAGGAGAAAGACAGCGGAAGAGAAAGGTAAAATAATGAACCCCACATGCTACATGCATAACCGTTTTTATCTAAGGCTATTTTTAACATGGAAAAAAAGAAGGATAATCTTTTCCTCATAGAAGAAAAGTGGAGAAACTAGATTGTGTTGCCTTGCTTACAGTTACCAGAAAAGTCAACAGCAGACTGAGAAATGCCTGAATCTGGCTAAATATGCCTCTAAATGTTTTATTGCTGTGGTATGATCCTGCCTTCAGTTAACATAACCTGAGGTACAACAAAGAGATGGGAACACAGGTAGATGCATTGGAGAGCACATGCTGGAGATAACACAATCATTTTCTACTAAAACAAACCAAAACCAGAAATGCTGAAAATTACTTGAGGTCACTTCAACAGCCAGCAAACTGACCACCACAACCAACTCCTCTGGCTTTTACTCAATCCTTTGCTTTTTTTACCTTGGCCTTGAAGATCTGTTTACAGCCTGCCTCTCTGCAAACAAGTCACACAAGCCCTATTGAGAACACAGGGCTCATCGCAGCTGACTGCCAGGCCTGCTTCCAGAACTGGCAACTACAAGCTGGGAGCTAAGAGGAGATACAACATTTCAGTTGGAAAAGGGACTTCCTTGAATCATAGAATCCCACAATGATTTGGGTTGAAAGGGACGTTAAAGATTGATCATCTTCTTCCAACCCCCTGCCATGGGCAGAGACATCTTCCACTACACCAGATTGCTCCAAGCCCCATCCAACCTGGCCTTGGACACTTCCAGGGACAGGGCAGCCACAGCCTCTCTGAGCAACCTGTGCCAGGTCCTCAGCACCCTCACAGGGAAGAATTCCTTTTCAATATCCCATCTACCCCTGCTCTCTGGCAGTTTGAAGCCATTACCCCTTGTCCTGCCACTCCAGGACCGTTTCCAACGTCCCTCTCCAGCTCTCCTGGAGCCCCTGTAAACTCTGGAAGGGGCTTTAAGGTCTCCCTGGAGCCTTCTCCAGCTCTCCCTGCCCGTCCCAGAGCAGAGGAGCTCCAGGCTTCAAAGAAGCTTTGTAGCCTCCCCGCGACTCCTAACGGGGAAACTCCACGCCTACCGCTCGCCTTCCAGGATCTACGGGTGCCACTGCAGACGGCGCTCCCNCCCGGGTCTCTCCGGGGTCTCCCCGGGGTCTCTCCGGTGTCTCTCCGGTACCTCTCCGGGGTCTCTCCGGTGTCTCTCCGGTGTCTCTCCCAGCTCTCTCCGGGGGTCTCTCCCGGGTCTCTCCGGGGTCTCCCCGGGGTCTCTCCGGTGTCTCTCCGGTACCTCTCCGGGGTCTCTCCGGTGTCTCTCCGGTGTCTCTCCCAGCTCTCTCCGGGGGTCGCTCCCGGGTCTCTCCGGGGTCTCCCCCGGTCTCCCCCAGGGGCCCTCAGGCGGTTCCGCTCAGACGCTCTCGCGCCGAGTCGCGCGGCGTTGTCAGAACAACGGGCGGGGGGTGGGGGGGGAAGGGAGGGGAACAGGCCCAGCCTCTTCGACAGCGCCCCCCGGCGGCGGCAGCCAGCAGAACAACGCCGCTCCAGCGGCAGCGCTCGGTTCATGCCTCCGGGCACACCGGCGACCAGAGCTCCGGACCGGGGACCACAGCCCGAGATTTGTGTTCATCTCTGCGGAAGCCAAGCCAGATTCCCCAGGTCCGGACCCTTCAGCTCAGCACAGGAACCAGAACTGTGAAAAACGAAGTTCACTCTCCTGTTGAAATTTAAAAGTTTAATAAAGGACAATAGGGGACAAAAACAATAAAGCAAAGAAACAGTGCTGGGTGCTTGGCCCTAAGCCAAGAAGCTCACCTGCCATTGAGGGAGTCGTCTTAAATACTCTCAGCCTCATGCCGCTTCATAAGCATTCATGCATATTCAAACTTTTCTCAAAACTATTTTGCATGTTCCAAGAACTGTTTTGCATGGCTCCTCCTTGGTCCCGCCTTTTTAGAGCATGTGTATTGTTGGCTGTGGTTTTCTTCCAGTTTTCGTAATCGTCTCCAGTTTGGGGTTTACTCCGTGGTCCTTGCATCGGTTATGGCTGATAGTCAGGTGTCAGTGGCAGGTCTTCCCTGTGGTGTTCTTTGGGTTTTATCCAATCAAACACAGTGTGGTTAGTGAAAGTATAAGCTTTGTAAACTAACTCTATTAGTTATTTTACTACTATATCAAAATCTAGTTAATAACAGAAATGAAAACATTTGTTATATAGCTCTATCTTTATAACAAGGCTACTTCTATATAAACGGAATAAAACCATACACACAATAAATGTTTGCGAAAAGCCAACACTATAATATGTATTTATCACACACTTTTCGCTTGGGATGGCCCCGGTGTCACTTCTCCCTTCGGATGGTCCCTGTGTCACTTTTCCCTTGGGATGGCCCTGGTGTCACTTTTCCCTTTGGATGGTCCCGGTGCTGAAATTCCCTTGGGATGGCCCCAGTGTCACTTTTCCCTTGGGATGGCCCCAGTGTCACTTTTCCCTTGGGATGGCCCCAGTGTCACTTTTCCCCTGGGATGGCCCCAGTGTCACTTTTCCCCTGGGATGGCCCCGTGGCTCAGGGAAGGCAGGGAGGGCTCAGCTCTCAGCTGAGGGTGGGCGATTGCTGTGTCCAGAGCTGCTCGGGCCAGGGTCACCCACAGGATGGGACAGAGCTGGGACACAGCAAATGCTCAGAGCACAGCGTTGGTGTTGCTTTCAGTTTAATTGTACATTTAATACAGTCTAGTGAAACTCAACACAACGGAATAAAATTTAAATTGAAATTCATACAACTCCCATTTTATTCCATGAAGTACAATTTAACAAAACTGACTTTTCAACAAATACAGTTTAAACATTAACAACATTAAATACAATTTAAATTGAAATTCATACAACTTAAAAGTTACTACAAGGAAATCCAATTTAATGCAATGTAAACCTTATTTCATATGACTTAATGAAAGTAAATACTATTTAATGTCATTGAAATTTAAACTGATACAACTTAGTTTTATGCAATTAAATATAATTTAATACCATTTAAATATATACAACCTAAAGTTAATGCAAATAAATACTATTCAATACCATTTAAACTAATACAACAAATTTATACAACTAAATACAGTTTAATACAACACAAGTTTAATACAATTTAAAACTAACACAAGTAAAGACGAATGCAATCTGAATTTAAATTCATACAACTTAAAGTTAATGCAAGTAAATACTATTTAATGCCACTTAAATTTAAACTACTACAAGTTAAATTTATACAGTTAAATAGTTTAATACAATATAAGATTAAATTCATACAAATTAAAGTGAATACAAATAAATAGAAATTAACGCAATCTGAATTTAAATTCATACAACTTAATGCAAGCAAATACTATTTAACACCACGTAAATTTAAACTAACACAAGTTAAATTTATACAGTTAAATACAACTGAATACAATTTAAATTTAAATGAATACTTCAAGTTAATACAATTTAAAACAAAATTAACATCTCTCAAATTTATACCAATACCTACAAAATCAACTGTTTGCAAAAACTAGACATCTTTTTTTCAGCCCTGTGGCCAAGCTCCGAGGGTTGGGAATGAACACATGTGTATTCTCCAGTCTCAGATATCCCTGTCCCCATGGAGTCCACCAGGGGATTTCCATTCCGGGTCTGTGCACCCATGGGGCCCTCAGGTAATGCTCTTCTCCTTCCCTCAAGTACTCTTCGATCAGTGCTACCTGCAATGAGAGAGAAGGGCTGTCACAAGAAAGTCCATTCGCCTCTATAAAAACTTTTCAAAACCAATTTATTTCAATTGGTTTTGAAATAAACCAATTCTGCAATTGGTTTATTTCAAAACTCATAGTCATTAGAAACAAAAATCCATAAAGGCTTCTCTTGGGCAACTGACTGCAGCAGTGCTACCCAACTTTGCCATTATTTTTGTATTTTTGTATTTGTATTTTTGGGTTTGTTTTCTCCATTTCTGTTTGGATTCAATTCCTCCACTGCTGTGGCACAGGCTCCCTCCACACAGAGCTCTACTCAAGATGCAGACCCTGCATAATGGGAGGATCTAAAGAATCAATCTGCCCATTGCATTTTGAGCTGAAATTAAAAAAAAAAATAATACTCCTGCTCTGCCATGGTGACAGGCATTTGGTGCAGCGTGCCTCCTTCACGCATGGGCTGCACATGGCACCTGCAGGATGCCATGGGAAAGAGTTTTCTGCAGTGCTGAAAGCTCAAAGGGCACTCGTGCCCGGGCTTTGGCTCCGTGGCTGCGCAGAGATTCACTGCCACAGGAGCACGGCGATCCTGGCGCTCTGCAGAGAGCCTCTGGCTCAGCTCTGCTGAGCTGTGCTCGGCACAGGAACGGGCAGAGGGTCAGGGACAGGATTCCTGTGCCAGCTTCGTTCTGAAGGAGTTGGAATCAGAGCCTGGGAAATCATGGACTGGCCAAAAGCACGTGGGAGCTCGGGAAAGGCTGATCCCATAGGGCAGAGGTGCTGTCCAGGGCTTGGCCATGTAACCACAACTACTGAGCCCCCAGGACTCTTCTGTCAGAGAGCAAATTAAAATGTCTGCACGACTTTCCTCTGCAGTTAAAAGTGCCCATTCTGTTTTGGGGGCAGTGCAGGTGTTGGGGTGAGCACAAAGGGCAAAAGAGGAAGGAAAAGGGGTCCCAGATGATGGGTAGGCTTGGAGTGAGGGCAAAGGGGACACCGGAGCAGCAGCAGGATTTACAGCAGCTCCCTTAGAACCATCCAGCAGTGTCTGTGCTGCTGAGGATGCACTCAGAGCCTGTGCTGATCACTGCGATGATGTTTGGGATGCACTCAGAGCCTCAGCTGATCACTGCGATGTGTTTGCACTCAGGGATGCACTCAGAGCTGATCACTGCGATGTGTTTGCACTCAGGGATGCACTCAGAGCCTCTCTGGCTCCCAGGCCAATCCCAGACAAGTCTCTCTGGGGCCGGGATTTGCCTGGACACAGAAGAGCTCAAGGCACGGGATCAGTTTTCCCTTGACACCTCCTCTCTTTTCTGCCTTTTGAATAGACTTGGGGACATTTCCTGCCCAGGGAACAATGTGCTCTCCTGCCCCTTGCCGCAGGCTCTTACCTTCTGTATTTTAGTCCACGCGTGCTCTCCAGTTCTTCCCGCGAGGATGTCCATGGCATCGGCCATCAGTGACTGCAGCTGCAGCACCAAGATACAAACCATCAGTGGGGAATTCACAGAGAAATCATTTCTCTGAATACACAAATTGAACCCTAATTCAAATCCTTGGCACTCTGATGATATTGTGACTCATTTTCACGCAGTGAGCACGGCCAACACATCTTTGCCTCAGCCCTCACACTGCATTCCCGTGGATCCAAAATCCTGTACTATTGTCTTGCTGCCATCCCCTTCCAGGGCAGTCCTGGCCTTGCCTCACCCTGCAGCTTTCCCAGCTCCTGGAACGTGGTTCAGGTGCTCTTAATTCAGAGTCAGAGAGACAAGGATCAGACACAGAGTGTCCTGCCCTTAGCATCAGTGCAGGAATAGACTGGGGAAAACAGATACTCAAGACCTGTGCTAGTGCTGCCCTCTGAAAAACTCTCTTCCAAAATGCTGAGTTAGTTAAAGTGAACCCAAATGAAAGTTTCTGGAGTCTCTTCCCAAGTGTTTTACTCATGACAAGGAATTCAGATCTACTAGCACTATGTCTGAAGATATCAACATTCCAGGGTCTGCTCTGACACCATTGGAGGCACAGGGCTGAGCCAAAGGCCCTTCAGGGGAGGAGGAGAGACACCATCCATCAGCTGATGCAGAGCAAGGAGGAGATGTTTCCCCTCCTCTTTGTGCCCAACCCCCTTGCATACTGTCCCTTTTGGCCTCGCTGGCTCCAGCCCCCATCCCACCGCTGGCCCTTGCTGAGCTGGGCTGGGGCAGCCAAGGGCCCAGTCCGTGTTTCCCAGCAGCCTCATAGATTCTTCACCGCCTTGGGGCACCTCTGCAGCCTCTGACAAGTCCCCACGAGCAGGCAGACGGGTTTGTTCCGAGACAGGGAGCGTGTGGTGGACGGAGCCAGCACAGAAAATCACTTTTCCCTCCTTTCCCCATCCCCTTCTCAGCTGTGCCCAGGTTCAGGCTGGTTTGCCACAGGCGCTTTCTGAGGTCAGAGATGTCAAGGCAGCATGATCTGAATGATTGCAATCATTTCCCCAGCCTGATTTGTGC
Source organism: Origma solitaria (assembly GCA_013397895.1). Lineage (NCBI taxonomy): Eukaryota > Metazoa > Chordata > Aves > Passeriformes > Acanthizidae > Origma > Origma solitaria. The sequence continues at coordinate 46,937 of VZRL01005916.1, forward strand.
AGGGGCTGGAGGGAACAAGGGATTTTCAATAGGTATGGGCAGGTGAGTCCTGTTGCTTCTCTCAGTCGCCCTTGCAGGTGATCAGCACCTGAAGGAGGATTTGACAACTCTTTCAGGCCCCACATTGGACAGAGGACTCACAGAGCACAAGGCCACAGCACAGAACTCTGCCCTGGCCCTTCCCACCCTGGCTTGCAGCCTGCAAAGGCCAAATCGAGTGCTGGAAATGCAAACCTACCAGCTTGTCCTCCTCCTGAGAGACTCTCTGCAGGCAGGGAACTGTCGCCAGCTCAGCCATGGCCTGGGCCACCACCTGGGCCTGCTGCTCCCCTCCCTGCAGGTGGCCGAGCAGGCTGGCATGGTGGAAGTGCTCGATGGCCCGAGCACACGGGCCACGCTCATCCTGTGTGCCCAGAAAGAGAGGAGGTGAGAGGGGTGGCGCACGAACGCCCTGGTCCTGGCAGGGCTGTGCGTCACAGCTTCTCATCCGTGTCTGTGCTGCTCCTGCTCCCGGCAGGGCCAGCCAGCGCCTTCCAGGCCATGCTGCTGGGACAGCCCTTGGAGAGGCAACAAAAAGACTTTCTTGCCACAGGCTCTCTGGGAGGACTGGGAAAATAAAGATGTCATCACGACAGACGGGAAGGGCAGACAGCAGATAACAAATATGAATGCAGTTTTCTCCTTTGGGAAGGGCTGTTCCATCCTCCCCTCCCCTGAACATTCCCTGAGTTCCATGGATGGCTTTTCCAGTCTCAGGGAGAGGCTGAGCAAAGTGTGCAGGGCGTCAGCTCACGGTTAGGGTACACAAGGTCAGTCCATGGTTTCACACAGAGCCTGGGGGAACCCAAACCTGCAGAGCTTTGGTCTCTGGCTCCAAGCAGCAGGAGCATGGCAGGCTTGGAGCATGTCCAAGTTTCCCTTCCCAGCTTACCCAGAGCTGTGTGTGTGTAAATAATGCCACGAACTCCAGGCTGGGTGGCTGCAACACCGAGGAGGCAGAACTGACTGCTCAGAAGGGTTGCCATGGTTTAATGAGTTTGGCTTTAGGGCCGAGCTGGTTTGGTCAAAACCACTCTGAGCAGAAGAAGAAGTTGGATTGTACGTGTGTATCTGCAAAGGAGGAAGAGGGCAGCGGAAAGAAATGTTTGTTCTGTTGGACCCCAAATATATTATTTTATCCTCTGCAAGTAAGTTATAAGGCTTGAGTCTGTAGCTGAAGTTTGGCTGCTTTTGATTTAGCTTCTGTGTAATGGAAATAAGATGGAATTGTGTTTCTAGCTTGAAGACAATAACACCAAGTGATTGTGGAATACTTGGAAAGAAGAAGAAGTGGCTGAATCTGTGTCAGAGCCACAAAGGGAGGTCAGTCCCCAGCAGCAGAGCAGCGCTGGCTCTGTGCCCACCTCTGCTCCCAGGGAGAACTGGCATTGCCATCTGCTCCTTGGGTCAGAGGTTCGCTCTTGCTGGGATTGCTGAACACTTTGGAAAGGGAAGGGAAAGGGAATGTGTATCCCCTGACAATTCCTGCAGTGGGAACTGGCTTGGGCAATCCTCAGCAGCACTCTGCTCTCACCTCTGACAGGATGAGTTTCTTTCGCCCAGATCTCTCTGCCTATCTGTGCTTGACCTGTGTGATGCTGTTCCTCCAAATTCATTTACAGAATAGGGGAGTCATAGGGAGTGCAAAACCTGCCTGATCTCAAAGTCTTTTCCTGTTACTCTTTAGAGACTGCGGAATCCCACCTCCAAAAGCAAAGAGAGAATTGGAGGGTCCAAAACCAATTAAGAATGGCAGTTTTTGGGGGCTGTCAGAAAGACCAGGATTGTATTGTGTATCCAGGGTCCCACCCACACTCTGCTTGCAGCTGTAGCTTCTCAAAGTGCATGGAAGGCAATGCCCCCAGCAGGAACAGATCCTCCCTTTTCCAAAGCTGCCACTTGCATGACTCTGCACATCAGGAACTTGGGCTTTTGCTCATCCAAAGCCGAGAGCAAAGGGCTTCAGGAAAGCACTGCCAAGGAGCAGCTATGTTTCCTTGGGGGTGTCTGCCCTCCTTCTCCTCCACTTCCCTCACCCCATTTTGTGGGGATGCTTTTGGCCAAGCCCTAACCTCTCACTCACATTTCTTTCTTCAGGAGAATAATTGAAGAATTGCATGGAAACAGTCTCGACCATGTGCAAATCTGATTTTGGGCCTTTGTGCTAATTGTCAGCCCCGGTGCTAAGAAGCTGTGTCCATTCTGGCAAGAAAGGATGGAGCAGAGGTCACTGCCATCACCTGGCTGATGGCTGTAGCCACAATGGGAAGGTTATTTCCCATCTTCACTCCAGAGGGATCAGGATCCCAATCACTGGAAATGCTTCAATTAACAGTGATTAACTCTTGATGGAGAGTGGTAGGTTCAGTCTTACTGCGGGCATGAAATAGAGGGAGTGACCATGTTGGTGGTGATGTGAGGTAGGGATGGAATATCACACGCCATAAAGATTGGAGAAAATTGTATGCAGAGGCATTTTCAAGGACCTGTGGTCACTGTTAATTCATCAGGACTCCTTTTGAGAAGTGTCTAAACCCACTGGAGCTCTGTTCCTATTGCAACTCATGCAGCATTTCTGGGCCCTGGAGGAGCACATGCAGCAGGAATGGCCCCCAGAAGCACTTGTCCTTCCCACACAGCACACAGCAGAGAGGGAATGGGATCCTCACCTTTATCTTGGTGCTTCCTATAAAAGCCATGGCTGCCATGATCCTTTCTCTGGTGTTCTGCCAAAACGTTCCCGTTCCTTCCTCCACACGGGCACTGAAAGCTATTTTCTGGCCTAGGAAGGGAAATCCCAAACCACAGAGGCTGTGTTTATTCTTCTCCCTTTCCTGCAGGGGATCTGACAGGCGTTGGGTGAACTGCAGGAGGAGTTCAGGGCATGGGAAGAGCTCCTGGGCCAGGAGGGACAGGCACTGATGGAAATGGCTCCCGAGACACCCCTCACCCCTCACTCAGCAAGGAGTGTGGGGTCAGCCCTGAGCCAGGCCAGCTCTGCAGCAGGGTGGCACACCTGGGAAGGTCGGCAGCTTTCGAGTTACGGACTTCTCCACAGCTTTGCCAATCTCTCTGTTTCTGAAGCCCAGAGTCAGTAAGTACTGCTGGTCAGGATGAGACTCGGCCCTCTCTGGCAACAGATGAATTCCATGAGGATCTGCCACAGGGAAAGGAGAATCATTTCCACTGTCACATTTCTTTTCAGCTGTAAGAGAAGTTACTTTTTTGGGAGAAAAATAAGGGAAGCCTAAGAAGGAATGAAATGGTCCCCAGAAACGTGGCCAGAACATGGATGACCAAAGTAACCCATCCAGGTCTCTCTGGGCTTTGAAACACAGGGCTCTGCAGCCTTCTGCATCAAGAGCTTCAGCTTTACTGATGCCTGAGATAAAGCACATTCTGCCCAATTCCCCACAGAGTGGGGAAGTGTCTGCAGCTCAAGCAGCTCCAACTCTGCAGCTCTCTCCAATTCTTTGGAATTCAGCCCCACACACACACAGAGTCCACAGTGCTCAAGGGCAGCTGAGAGCTGCTGTTACCTGTAAATATGTGCTGCACGTAATCAGGGTGCTTTTCAGCAAAGGTTTTGTTGGCCTCCTTTATTTTGTCAGCCTTGTCCTCTTTCTTGAAAGGTGTGTACAGAACGGAGAAAGATTTTTCTACACTGAGGGCTTCTTGAATCATAGCCTAAAAAGGGCAAAGAAATTATCCATTCCATGTTGGGAAGTGGCTAGTTTAAAAAAATGAACAAAAAAAAGGTGGGGTTTTCTCCAGGAGCCTCCATCTTATGGGAGGAGACAGGGACTAGAGAAACTGTCCTTCAGATGGGAAGAAAAAGTGATTTCATGGTCTCTGAAGGTCACATCAGGAAGACTTTCAAAAGAATGCCTTAAGGAACTGTACCCAGAATTGTTGTGTCAGAGAAGCTTTCGTTTGGATATCAGAACAGGTTCTCCCCCAGAAGGTGGTCAGGCACTGGGAGGAGCTCCCTGGGGAAGTGGTCACAGCACTGAGCCTGACAGAGCTCCAGGAGCGTTCGGACAATGCTCAGGCACAGGGTGTGACTCTCAGGAATGGCCGGGCAGGGCCAGGAGTTGGGCTCAGAGGTCCTCGTGGGTCCCTCCCAGCCTGGCACATGGGGTGCTTCCTCCCTGGGCTGTCGGGGTTACCTGCCAGTACAGCTGGAGGAGGTCACTGGTGTCCAGCCTGGCACCTTCGGCCAGGACGTACAGACACTGCGCGGCCATGGCACTCCTGGGGACAAAAGCAGTAGAGAGGAGTGGGCAGGCAGGGAAGCACTCTGTGGCCAGGCTGAGAGCAGCTCCTGTTCAAAGGGTGTCCTGGGAGCTTCACACCAAAGCTTACACAGAACCCTCAGGCCTTGTCCAGCTTTCAGACAACAGCAGCAAACACATTTATAGCTCGCTGAACTCTCTGCTAGCCAACAGCTCTGGATGTCATTTGGGGCCGCAATTGGGGTTATTTGTGTCACCCCAGCCGGGACGACTGGAGCTGTGCTGGCCCTGAGATCACAGACACAAAGGCAGTGCAAAGCTCCCACGGCCTGGGGTCAAGCCTGGCTCCTGGAGGATGTGTCGGTGCCCAGAGCTGCAGGGAAAGGGACGCAGGGCAGCCCTGGGGGAGCCCGAGCAGCACCAGTACCTCGCAGCCTCCGAGTATCTGCGCAGGCCCCGAAAGCAAGCGGCTTGGCGCAGGTGATGGCAGAAGTGAGAGGGGTTCTGAATGATGCTCCTGGAGAGAGGAGAAGAATGGACAAGGTTAGACCGGCATTTCTTACGCCATTAAAGCTCCTCAGAATCAGGCAGTGACTGAGGCAGACGCCATGTGCACTTCTCTACAACTCCATGCCGCATCTCAAATGTCAGCTGAACTCACTCTCTCTGCCTCCCTCTCCCTCTCTCTCCAGCTGGGGTCAATGAAGAAAATACTGCTAAAAATACTACTAAAATGTTCATTTCATTGTGGTTTTAGCCTAAATGCAATTGCATTAGGGGTTTGTGTATTGTTCCAGAAGGAAACGTTCGAGGGGTAATATTCTTTCTTGCCTTTAGCATGGAGGTAAGATAAACAAAACTGCTCCAGCACAAGTTCTTGTTAACCCCCTGCTCCTCAAACAGGAGCAGCAGGTCTGGCCCACCTCCCTGGAAACTCTGTGCATCTGGAATATACCAGAAGGCGAATTGAGAGACTCAGAAATGCTTTGTACAAAGCAAAGGCACTGCATGGGTGAACCTTAGCCCCTGTGTTTGACCCTTCGCTTCAACAGACGCAATGAGCCCAATCTAAACACCAGTGCCACGTGTGAGGTGTTTTCCTGATTCTTTCCTCATTCTCAGACTGGTTCTGCATGCACAGCATTTGTTCCGAGTCTTTGTTTCACTTGGGATTTCAGTCTGAGCAGGGAATCTAATCCCGATTTTCTCTTACCTGTGTGAGTGACTCAGAGCAAGGCCAGGCTGCTCCAGTTTTAAGTAGCAGATGACGAGCTTTGACTCGATCCAACTGGCGAGCCTGGCGATCTCATCTGGAGAGGACTTCCAGGGATCCTCTGTAGCAAAGCCTTTACTGCAAAGCTGCACATGAAACAAAAGCGTGACTTCCAAATGTTAGAATGCACCATGGGTTAGGTGGAAATGCTTTTTGTGCCTGATCAGTCGAAAAAACTGAAGTCCAACTGACTCTGGCTTTGACTAACGTCAGCATTACAAAAATCAGTCCAGAGGACAGAAGTGTCTTTCAGGGATGTTCTGGGGTTTGTTTCTGAGGAGAGCTGGATGAAGAGACTGCTGAGAAGCCCCAGCCCTGCAATTCTGTGATGTCCCAAGCCCTCTGCCCACAATGGCAGGAATGAATTCCTTCATCTCTTTCCCCAGGATGTCCATTCACCAGCTTTTCCATCTCCTCTTGGGAGGAGATAAGTCCTCCTTTCTTCTTCAGTGACCTGTGGTTGTGGCCCTACCACAACTCATTTCAGAATACAGGGGGCAAAAAAGCACCAAAAAGGATGGCACTTTGTCATTTTACTCACTGAATCCTGTAATATTTATCACTTTAAAAATCACTTCAGTACTGTAGAAAAAACAAATTAGGAATAGGATATTTGCTTGTGAACTGGAAAACCCAATATTTGACAAAGGCTTTGGAGTGAAGCTTGGCAGAACAGTGCTAAAACAAGTGCTGTTGGCCCCTTTCTCAGGGTGTCGAGTGCCTGGCTGAAGGGATTGGGGTCAGAGTGGAGAGAAAACCTTAGAGAGAGCCTGGAGAGCCCAGCCTGCAAGTCCTCTATTCTCATCACCAACCATATTCCTGCAGAGCAGCAAATGGCTCTTGGTTTTGCTTTTTCCTTTGATTTGAGAAACAGACACGGGGCTTGAAAGTCCTTAGACCTCTTAGTTTTCAGATCTCCGGTGTGATTGCATCTCAGGATTGTGATAAATGAGTGAATGATAAATGCTGCCTTTCGCATATATGAATTTAACATTTACAAGTGATGTGTGCTGTATAAAAAAATAGTGTTAAGATAAAATATAATTAAGTAGAAACAAGGTTAGGGTAAATTGTAACTTCGAGATAGTTGTAATATGTTAGAAAACGTAGTAATAAATACATGGTAATAAATGCCTTTTAAGTTGATAAACCACAGAGCCAGGGATCAAGACATCTTAAAGAAACCAAGAAGATAACCATAGGCATCCCAGGAAATCTGTTATCTTGACTTACACCTCCCAAAAGGAACTGTCACCTACAAATTAAGTTGGAACTGAGGAAACATAGACAGGAGGATTTTGGCCTTCAGTTCTGAGACAATCCAGAGGGTCCGAAACTCCAAGACAGGCGCCTTCACTGGCAGAAGGGGGCAAGGATCGGAGGGGGGAGTTGAGTGAAGTGTAAATCACCTTCGAGGCTTAATGAATATGTAACAGTTAAAGAAAGTACTTAAGTTCACTATACAGTGGATGGGTGTGCCTCTGGCAAAATTGCTAAGCGCCCAGCACTGGTTTTGCCTTTGATCTGTTAATAAACGCTCAATATTATGTAGTTAAAATTTCAGCTTGTGTACTCATTTACATCAGGATTTCTCTCCGACCCCCCAGGCTGTGCTCCCGGTTCCCTTTGCCGTGGGGTCCCAGCCCTCGAGCCCCGTACCTGCAGCGCCGTGCAGAACTCGGCGGCGGCCGCAGCGAAATCCTTGTGCCTGTAGCGAGCGCTGCCCTGGCGCAGGGCCGCCCGGAGCGCTGCGCCCGCGCCGAGCCCCAGGCTGTGTCCCGCGGCTGCGGCAGGAGGCTGAGCCGCTGCCGGGGGCTCTACGGGCACCTCCGACCCGCCATGCTCCAGCTCAGCGTCCGCCTCATCAGCGCAGATCAGCTCGGCCTCGATCTCCCGGAGCCTGGCGAGGGCGATGGGAAGCGCAGGCCTCGGGAATGGCCCCGCGCCGCTCTCCGCCGCCCCTTCTGCTTTAGTCCCGGGCACAGCGCCGGGGCTTCCCGCTCTCCGTTTGCGCTTCGCTCTGTCCGCGCCGCTCTGCGCTCCTTCTCGGGGCTCTTTTGCCTCCTGCCACGCCTGCAAGAGAAGGGGCGGGAGGTGAGGGGAGAACCGTGGGATTTAAAAGCGTTTCAGAGAACCCCAGAATGGTTTGGGTTGGAAGGGACCTCTAGGATCATCTCATTCCAACCCCTGCCATGGGCAGGGACTCTCTCCACTATCCCAGGCTGCTCCAAGCCCTGTCCAGCCTGGCCTTGGACACTTCCAGGGATCCAGGGGCAGCCACAGCTTCTCTGGGCACCCTGAGCCAGGGCCACAGCCAAGAGTTCCTTCCAAATATCCAATCTAAATCTCTTTCAGCTTAAAGCCATTCTCCCTTGTCCTTGTCACAGCTTGCCTTTGCAAAATGTCCCAGGAGAGCTCTGTTAGGTTTCCAGAAGGGATTTCTGACAATGCTTTACTATGGATTTTAGCACCAAACAAAAGGACGTGAAGGGCCAATATGTTTTAGGCCTTCCATTGTTTTAACATTACTGGATGCATTGGGACAAATAGACTTGGCACATACTATTAAATGAGATTGAATGAAGAAAACAGAATGAAATGAAATGCAAGTGTCTGGGGAAAAAAAGTCTTTTCACAGTGCTGGAGTGAATATCTAATGTTCCTTCTCTGCTTTATCCTGCTATGAGGAGGACAGGAGTTCTATCCTATTCCAAAGTACCTATTCTGAACTCCAAGAATGGGTGTTCATTCATGGAGAACAAATTTTAAAATCGACTTAAACATAGGAGATTTATTTCTACACTGAGCACATTTCATATGCTTAGGACATGGATTACTGTGATTCCAATAAAATGAAACAGCTCCATCTGAGATCAGGTTCCTGTTATAGCTGTTCATGTTCACCATCAAAGATGCTGTTAAACCAACCAAGCAGAGGAAAGAATTCTCTTTTGGTGTAAAATGGGGATCCAGAAATCAGGCACAGAGAAATGAACCCCACACAGGGACAGACAGGAGAGCCACGGCAGAGCAGCTTGACCCTTGCAGGGTTCCCACAGTTCCCTAAGTCCCATTTCAAAACGGTCCTGAGTCAGCTGAGTGCAGGTGGACTCACCTCGGGGGCTCCAGAGGAAGGTCCCTGCTGAGGAGACATGTGGGAACTGCTGGCTCAGCCCAAGCTCCTGGGGCACCTGGAAGAGCACAGGGATGAGAACGCTCAGGACTGCACAGCTGTCCCGGAGGCGGTTGGTCCTAAATGCTTTGCCAGCCTTCCCCAGCCCAGGAATTGCAGCTCAGCTCTTCCTTCCCTCCTTGGGAATCCTTCCAGCCCCGGAGTTTGAAAAGGGAACAAACAGAACCTGCGGGAAGGTGTCTCACTTGATGAGAACACCAGAAGGGAACTTGTTCTGAGCCCCATCCAGCCTGGCCTTGAACATTCCAGGGCAACTTCTGTTTGCTCTGGGCAACCTGTGCCAGGCCTGGCCTCAGCACCCCCCTGATCATTCCTCCTGCAGGGAGGGATTTCTGCCCAATATCTGATCAAACCCTGGCCTCTGTTAGTGTGAAGCCGTTCCCCCTTGAGCTGTCCCTGCAGATCCTCGTCCAAAACCCCTCCCCAGCTCTCCCTGAGTCCCCTCAGGTGCTGCAAAGAGCTCTAAGGTCTGTGTTGAATCTTGTCCAGGCAGAGTGGTCCCGGCTCACTCAGCCTTTCCCACAGCAGAAGTGCTCCAGCCGCCCGAGTACCTTCTGATCCTCCCCATGGGCTCCTCGGGGCCACAAGGAATGCTCCGGGAGATGCCTGGGAGGAACCCATGGCATCTCTGGCAAGAGCTGGCAATCTCTGACTCTCTGGCAGGAGCTGAGGCTGGGCTGTGAACTGGGCTGCTGGCAATGCCATGGAAAGCTGCTCCCTCGGCAGTGCCCGCGGTGCTGGGAGGAGATGTGGCTGTTCCCTGCTGGGGCTGTCCCCAGGGCCAGCTCCAAAGGTGCCGCCAGCTCCGGAACAGCCCCCGGCCATGCCCTGGTGTTCCCAAAGGGAAGTGTTGCCCATGGCACAGCCCAGGCCCACCCAGGGCCCCTCTGGGCTGGGCACAGGGAGAGCTGCTCCTTCCCCACTCACCTCCATGGGCTCCAGCGGCCGTTCTGGCAGTTGCCGAGCTCCAGTTCCACATCCAGGGCAGTTGGAGAGCCCCTGCCTGGCCCAACTGCCCCTGCCCCGGCACCTCCCCCAGCCCTTCCCCACCGCCCAAGGCCCCATGGCCTGGCCACCCCAAACACTGCCGGGGCACATGGGCGCTGCTCCTGCCCCACAGCCGCTATTGGAATGTGGCCACGGCTCCAGGGGCACACAGGCACCGCTCCTGCCCCACAGCTGCTCTCGGGAACGTGGCCATAGCTCCAGGGCCACTGAGGGCACTCAGCAGCTTCAGTCAATCCCTCCTTCCCCTGCTGGGCTTCAGTGCAGCTGCTCGGGGCTGATGCTGGGCTGGCCTCGTGCTTGTGCTTCAAATGGTCCCAAAGGCCATTTTCCTGGGGGCAGCGGCTGTCACTGTGCTCCCTCGGCTGCTGCTGACAGGGATGGCACCCAGCTCCAAACACGGCTCTGCCATTTCAGGCCCAATGTTCAGAGCTGCTGAGCACAACTCTGCTGGAGTTAAACACAGGCTTTGGGTTCAATCGCTTCAAAAACTGTGATAGATACATAACATAGTGTTGACTTTTCGCAAATATTCATTGTGTGTATGGTTTTATTCTTTTTATAGGAGTAGTTTTGTTATAAAGATATAGGTATATAACCAATTTCTGTTATGAACTAGATTTCTATATAGTAGTAAAATAACTAATAGCGGTAGTTTAAAAGACTTTCCGTTACTAACCACACTGTCTGCTTGACTGGATAACACCCAAAGAACAGCACAGAGAAGACCTGCCACTGATACCTGACTATCAGCCATAACCGATGCAAGGACCACGGAAAAAAAGCCCAATCTGGAAACATAACCAAGACTGGAAGAAAACCACAGACTCAAACACGCATGCTCTAAAAAGGCGGAACCAAGGAGGAGCCATGCAAAACAGTTCTTGGAACATGCAAAATAGTTTTGAGAAAAGTCTGAATATGCATGAATGCTTATGAATAGGCATGAAGCTGAGAGTATTTAAGACAACTCTCTCAATGGCAGGTGTGCTTCTTGGCTTAGGGCCAAGCACCCAGCGCTGTTTCTTTGCTTTATTGTTTTTATCCCCTATTGTCCTTTATTAAACTTTTAAATTTCAACAGGAGAGTGAACTTCGTTTTTCACAAAAACCAAACCCAGAATTGGTAACTGCTCTCATCTTGTCTCTGGCTGGTGTTGTCCAGAATTAGATTTAAGACTTTTTTAGATTTTCACGTGGAAGGGCATTTCAGTGGGTTCTTTCTGCAAATATTGCAGTCAAGTGAAGTACTTTATGATCAGTTTTATTTATGCCTTATTTTCAACCCTACAAGTATCTAACTTTAATGAATGTCATTGATAAATGGACCTCACAGTTTAAATACATCAAAGCATCTTTCTTCCCAGCAAGGAATTGATAGGTCTCTGGTGCAATCTGACTTAAAAAAATGGAGGATGAACTGCAAAATGCCTTAAGAAATATGGATTTGTTTATGTGTTCCTATTCTGAATAGCCAACTGGACAAATCCTGCTGAGGTTTGGTGCAGAAACCCGACTCAGATTTCTTTTGTACTTCTGAACTTCCAGAATGGTTTGATTGTTTTTTCCAGGAGCCTTGTGACAGTAAAGAATAATGAGGTTTGTCTTTTTGATGTGGCAGGGGTCTTTCTTCCTTGATTTATTTATATTTTTCTTGACTCTTAGATCTTGCACTTTACTCATAGTGACTACAGTATAATTAAAATAAATCCTTCACTGCAATGGAGAAGTTATAAATTTGGCAGCCTCTTGCCCTGCCCTGTTCTGTGTCATTGCTCTCTGTGAAGCTGCTGATCTTTATTTCCCTGTTTGGGAAATTCTATGGCATTGCTCACATATCACAAAAAGAGCGCTCATTCCAATCAAATTTATTGCCTGAGCTGTTCCAGTCCTGGTGTTTGAAGCTTATTTTCTAACATTGTTGTTTTTCTGAGCTTCTGTTAATATTTGTGCTGTTATAAATGAAATTTTTTCAGCTGTGATTTTGCAGATTCTGTAATCAGCTTTCTATTTTGCTCTTGGATTTCTGAATGCTGTGTCAGAACTGAGTGCAGCATTTTGGGTGGGAACCCTTCAGTCTGAGATAGGATTGTCTCAGCAGCAGCAGCTTTTGCACATCTCAACTGAGATAACAAAGCTTCCATGGACTGAATCTTGCCCCTTGGAGCCAAAGCCCAGTGCCTGGCCTGGGGTAGCTGCAGTGGGAGCTGCCAGTTGTGCCGGGGGTAGGGAATGGCCGGAGCCCCCAGCAAGAGTCCGGGAATGGACACTGACCCTTTGCTGACCAAGGGCTCGGGGTGCTGGGTCACCCTGGGACTCTGCAGGAGCCGGGAACAGCGAGAGAGCCTGGGCTGAACATCGGCACCGGGGCAGGCACAGCCTGCGAGGGGCACAGCCAGGGGAACCCTCGGAGCCCCCCAGCCCCAAAGCCCCAGCTGCAGCACCGGGGAAGCTCCCGGGATCTTTGGGGCAGGGACGATCCGGGGGTGGCTGTTCCAAGTCCCTCTGTTGGGGCAGCATTGTGTCCCGGTGCGGGGGAATTCCCGATGCGGGGTCGGAGTCCCTCGGAAGACGCAGGCGGAGGGACAGAAGGGGCTCTTGGAGTTTTTCCCACCCATGCGAAAAGGCTTCAGGGCCCTGTGGGTGCAGGGAGCGCTGGCCCAGCCCCGGCACGGGCAGGGAGGCCCTGGCCGAGCTGTGGGGCCGGGCGCAGCCTCCCAAGGCTGGAGCCGCCGCCGTTCCCCCGGAGCTCCCCGGGCAGAGCCCTCCGCTCAGGGCCGACATTCCCCAGGCACAGCATTCTGCTCAGGGCCAACATTCCCCGGGCAGAGCTCTCCGCTCAGGGCTGACATTCCCCAGGCACAGCCTTCTGCTCAGGGCCAACATTCCCCGGGCAGAGCCTTCTGCTCAGGGCCAACATTCCCTGGGCAGAGCCCTCGGCTCAGGGCCAACATTCCCCGGGCACAGCCTTCTGCTCAGGGCCAACATTCCCTGGGCAGAGCCCTCAGCTCAGGGCCAACATTCCCCGGGCACAGCCTTCTGCTCAGGGCCAACATTCCCTGGGCAGAGCCCTCGGCTCAGGGCCAACATTCCCCGGGCACAGCCTTCTGCTCAGGGCCAACATTCCCCGGGCAGAGCTCTCCGCTCGGGGCCGACATTCCCTGGGAAGAGCTCTCCGCTCGGGGCCGACATTCCCCGGGCAGAGCTCTCCGCTCGGGGCTGACATTCCCCGGGCAGAGCTCGGCGGTCTGTGGGCCCCGGCGCAGGGGGGTCCATGAGGGCGGGCTGGTGCTGTGTCAGCAGCAGGGCTGAGGGGAACAGCTCGGCCCGCCCGTGGCCTTGTGAGGCCTGGGGGTGCTTGGGGAACTGTGCTGAGCTGGACTTGGAGGGAAAAGGCTGAGGAAGAGTGGTTGAAGCATTTTGGTAAGATCCAGAGGGAAACACTTTAAAGCATCATGTGTCAGGAAACTGAATCCACAAACACCAGAAATTTATGTCCAAAAAAAACAGAGAGAGGAGTCCTGTAACTTTTTTCATTAATAAATGGAGAGGTCATTGGCATTTCCCATGGGGTCTGTCAAACTGATAGAGAATTTAACCTAATTTCCCGGCTGCAGTTCCCTCTCTCTTTCCCCACTGGCTGAGGTACTCGAGAGATACAAACTTCCCAAATCACCTAATGCAGACCCCTTCAAATGTGCATTCCCCCCCACCTTTTTTTCCTTGTTTCTGTTCTTTTTCTAACTCCAGGGACTTAGCACGGCCTTGGGTGAGAAAGTATATGTCAATTAATGGAATTCCTATGGAGTTTATGGTGTCTCCCACTGCTTCTCACACCTATCAGTACCTGGCCTTATCCACCAGCAGGCCTCACAGTTTGTTTGTAAAGACATCTCCCTGTCCTTCCTTTCCCCCTTTGCTGCAGTCACGGCCACCCCGGGAGCACAGCCGCAGTTGGGCGGGGCACCGCGGGAGGGAAAGCTGGGGGCATGGGAAGGAGCAGGCGGCGCAGCAAAGCCCCGCCCCCGCCAAGAGGGCAGAATCATCTGGAAGTCTTTGCTCAATGCCAGGATGTGCAGTGGGGAAATCATTCCATCACACATAGTTCTTTACCAGACTTTTGTCGTTTTTATGCATTAAAAAACCCCAAATAAATTCTCTTTCATTGGTTCTACATTACACAATTCTTAGTATTCAGTCTCTTGTTGGTTATTGTTCCCTGTACCTTCAATGCTAATTTGGTCCTCATTCTTTGGTTCCATTATCAATCTTTTCCCAGACTGGATGTCTCTGATCTTTTGAGGGGGTAATGTCCATTTATCTCCTTCGTATCTTCTGGCTGCTCCCCACATATAGATGTTAAACTTTCAGAGTCTAGGAATCTTCTTTTTGTTGATTGAAGCCATCATCAGGCCTCACACAGCAATACTCAAACCCTCAGTGAACAGAGTCTTTTGAAGAGAAGCTTTAATCCCCCTCCCCCTGGGCAAAGGCAAACAAACCCATGACTAAGGCTGCAGCCGTGTGTGATAT
>VZRL01005917.1:8929-22207 GCA_013397895.1 Origma solitaria
CTCCCGTGCTCCCGTTATTTATTCTGGAGCGGCTGCCCTGCTCCCGTTATTAATCCCAGACTCACTCCCCTGTTCCCATTATTTATCCCTGAGTCGCTCCCCTGTTCCCAATATTTATCCCAGAGCCACCTCCCTGTTCCCATTATTTATCCTAGAGCCACTGCCCTGCTCCCGTTATTAATCCCAGACTCACTCCCCTGTTCCCGTTATATATCCCTGAGTCGCTCCCTGGTTCCCAATATTTATCCCGGAGCCTCTCCCTGTTCCCATTATTTATCCTAGAGCCACTGCCCTGCTCCCGTTATTTATCCCAAAGCCACATCCCCGCTCCCGTTATTTATTCCGGCGCCGCGTGTGCAGGGATCCTGTCAGGGCCGCGCTGTAGGGCCGCAGGAACACTTGTACCTTTTAATAAACAACCTCCCAGGAGCTCTCGGCAGCCCTTGGCTCCGATCCCCGCGATAAACAATATGAAGAAGCCCTTCAGAACACTCGACTTACAGCACAATTCCTTGTAAAGCCAAATGAATTTCCTCGCCCGAAGCGCAGCGCTGAGAGGAAATGATGAGGACAAGGACATGAGGAGTTTTTGCAGTTTCCAGCGCGCTGATTGTTTGTTGATATTTTTTTTCCTCTCTCTCGTTAGGTCGGTGGCAACAATTAAAGTGAAGAGGAGACACCAGGCCAGGCTGGCTGAATAAACAGATTTTGGAGCCTGGGAGTGCTGGGAGTCGGAATTCAGAGCGGGATGTGGGAGCAGCCCCTGGGGAGCTCAGAACGAGCTCAGACACCTCTCCCAGTATCATTTTTTTCCTCTTTTTTGCCCCTTTTCTCCTATTTTGTCTGCTTGCAGACTACAAAACTCCACAGGAGTGCCATTGCTTTCGTTGGCCGTCCTTGTCCTATGACCCCTGAGGAATAAAATGGAAAAAAACCCAGACATTCATTCAACCCCTAATTCCCCAAATTCAACCCCTAATTCCCCTACTTCAACCCCTAATTCCCCTACTTCAACCCCTAATTCCCCTAATTCCTGTAATTCAGCCCCTAATTCCTCCTTTTTTTTCTTTTTCCCCCCTTTTCCGCTATTTTGACTACCAAAAAACTCCATGGGAATGCCATTTCTTTCATTGGCCATCCTTATCCTATGAACCCTGAGGAATAAAATGGAAAGAACCCCAACATTAATTCAGCCCCTAATTTCCCAAATTCAAGCCCTAATTCCATTTCTGGTAGAAACTTGGATCTGATTCGTTGTTGTGCTGCTGGGAGGAGCTCAGAACAGGGACAGGACTGGCCCAGTGACACCTCTGGGGTCACACTGGAGTGTGCTGCTCACACACCTCTCCCCCCGTATCCTTTTTTTCATTTTTCCCCCTTTTCCGCTATTTTGACTACAAAAAAATCCATGAGAATGTCATTGCTTTCATTGACCATCCGTATCCTATGATCCCTGAGGAATAAAATGGAAAAATATATCGATAACAGATAAATAATATATAAATAATATATAAAAATATAGAAATAATACATAAATATATATAAATATATAATAAATATTTGGATAAATAAACTCAATGTGCATTAAATCGACCCTTTTGGGGAGCTTTACACAAATCCAAGACCTGACTTGGAGCATCCTGGGAGAGTGGAAGGTTCCCTGCCCATGGCGCTGAGTGGGATTTAACGAACCTCCTTAAGGATTTAAGGATTTGGAACTTAAGGATTTGGGATTTAAGAATTTGGGATTCAAGGTCCCTCCTGACCCAACGCAACCCAGCGTGGGACTCTGATTCTAAACAAATTGTTGGAAAAATCCCAATAAAATCCTCCATGAGGCACCCACAAGCAGAAGGAGAAGAGCGGAAGTCAAAGTTTTCTGGAGGAGCTCTGGGAGGCAGAAAGCAGAACTCTGCCGTTTCCTCCTTCTGCTTTATCCTTCCCCCCGGAATTCCATTTTTTTTGCTTCTCCTTATGGTTCAGCGCTCCCTGCAACTCATTCTGGCTCCTCCATGTGCAAATTCCTGTCGAAGGAACGCAGCACTCCACAAGAGCAGTTTGAACGCAGACAATGGGCTAAAAAGTGTGTCTTTCCCCTTCAGCTGCTAATTCATCTGTTGCTAATTAGAGGAAGGGCCAGATCAAACATTCGTTTTGCTTCCCAACTCCGAGGCACCTGTTGGTGAAAGCAATTAGAGTTTGAGTTCAGTCAAACAGCCTCTGGTTTGTTTACGCAGAGATTTGATGTCGGGTGCGTTTCTGGAATTCCGTCCGCGCCGAACGGAGCCCAAATGGGGAGGGAGGGGGAAGATCCAATTTCTTTTGTCTCAGCCAAAAGAAAAAAAAAACTTAAAAAAATATCTGTGCTACTCTAATTAAAAATCTGCATGGAATATTTATAACGGAGGAGAAGGAGCAAAACTCCCCGCAGTGAGTCTGCCAGAAATAATGAGAGCAGAGTGGAAATCCTCCGAGTGAGGGAATCATAAACTTTTCTGTAATGTTTGGCTTTGTTTTCCCAGCTCGGAGGGCCCGAATGACAGTCTGGATAAAATATACATGGCGTTATTAAAAAATAAACCCAGTTCAGTGCTGGAGCTACCAGACGAAACCGTGTCGCCTGCATTATGCAGGAGGTCAGGAGATTTGGAATGTTGCGTTCCTGGGGTAAAATGGGAACAAACTCCTCTGATAGGCCGAGCCGGAGAGTCCCAGAGGGACTGGAGTTGGACAGGACCTAAATTCCCAGGGACGGGACCTTAAATCCCAAGGACGGGACCTAAAATTCCCTGGACGGGACCTAAAATCCCATAGACAGGACCTTAAATCCCGGGGACGGGACCTTAAATCCCATGGATGGGACCTAAAATTCCATGGAT
Source organism: Origma solitaria (assembly GCA_013397895.1). Lineage (NCBI taxonomy): Eukaryota > Metazoa > Chordata > Aves > Passeriformes > Acanthizidae > Origma > Origma solitaria. The sequence goes on from VZRL01005917.1 coordinate 11,809, forward strand.
GGGACCTAAAATTCCATGGACGGGACCTAAAATTCCATGGACGGGACCTAAAATCCCATCCATTCCCACAGCTTCCACTGTCCCGGGGTGATCCAAGCCCCATCCAGCCTGGCCTTGGACATCGTGGCTGATCAGAAGGAGGAGGGGAAGGGGAAGAGGAAAAAAGGAGGAAGAGGATGAGGGGAAGAAGGAGAAGGAGGAGAAGGAGAAGGAGAAGGAGAAGGAGAAGGAGAAGGAGAAGGAGAAGGAGAAGGAGAAGGAGAAGGAGAAGGAGAAGGAGAAGGAGAAGGAGAAGGAGAAGGAGGAGGAGAAGGAGAAGGAGAAGGAGAAGGAGAAGGAGAAGGAGGAGAAGAAGGAGAAGGAGAAGGAGNAGGAGAAGGAGAAGGAGGAGGAGAAGGAGAAGGAGAAGGGAAAAGGAAGGAGAAAAGAGGAAGGGGAAGCAGAAGGAGAAGGGAAGAGGTAAAAGGGAAAAGGGAAGGAGAAGGAGAATGGGAATGAGCAGGAGGAAGGGGAAGGGGAAGGAGGAAGGGGAAAGGAGGCCTTGCCTGCCTTTGCCTCTCTAGCCCTTTAATAGGTTAATTATTAATTATTAATCTCCTCCATAGCTGTCGGGCAGACACCAACTGGTGTTCAAATGGAAGTTTGAGATCTGCAGCTGCCCAGAGCCTGGTGCAGCCCTGCTCCTCCCATCCCAAAGGGAAAACAAGGAGAACTCAGGGATTTCCAGTGGGAATTCCTTATCCATCCCCGCTCTGGGATGATCTGCCACGGAACCCAGCAAGGAAATCTCTGCGTTACCCATGCAAGGCTTTTCTTTTCCTAATCCATTTAAAACCTCATTCCTATAGAATGAATTTTGTGCAGAACCCTGTTGATTGTTATCTCCGCAAAAAAGTCCCTGTCACTCCAGTAGGGCTTTTGTTGGGATTTCTTTTTTTTTGGCAGTCTTTAGGTTCACAGAGGCATTTTAATTGTGGGAGGCAAATTCAAATCTCCTGACCTCAGGGACATTTCCTTATCGTTAAATACACCTTGGCACGGTTTGTGATATTTAAAATATATTTTAAATAAATGCATTTAAGGCAGGGTTTACAGCCTGCGCTGCACACTGAGGATAACCTTGTATTTTTATCACAATAATTTCAGTTAATACATCCAGAATTGCAGAAATCAGCAGCTGGCTCCAAAATTTAAAATAAAAAAATAAGAAATAAGGGAAATAATGAAACTTTCCATTTTTAAAAATTATTCTGCGAACTGATGCAGTGAAGGTGCCCCTTCCCAGGGCAGGGGTTTGGAACAAGATGATCTTTAAGGTTCATTCCAACCCAAACCATTCAGGGATATAATCATGTGCTGTAATTTTCTGCTGTAATTTCCAGGCTGGTTGTGCCTGAGGTGTTTTTCGGGATAACCCCGATGCTGCTGGGAATGCTCCCATTTTCTGATTTTTTAGCTCCTATTTTCTGATTTTTTAGCTCCCATTTTCTGATTTTTTAGCATCCCTCCCTGAGGATTCTTGCACTCCTGTCAAGCACACATTGTAAGAAAATGCAGAAATGTTTTTCTTCTAACAAAGACTTGAAAACCCTGAAAGGGCAGAGGGGAACATTCTGTTGCTTGGTGTAAAATTAAGGCTCCTACTGAGAGAGGGCAGCTCGGCAGAAGAATTTCACTTTAAAAAAAAAAAAACTCTAAACCACTTTTTTCCACAGTCATTCCAAGGACTGGAGCTTGGAATGGCCACAGGCAGGAAGAAAACTGGAATTTGGAATTGCATCAGGAAGAGCACACAACAGGCTCTGTGACAGAACTTTTTTCTCTGTTGTTAATGGAAGTTCATTATGGATTTTTGCGTAATCTGCTCTTTGCTGATTGTCTTCCACAAGGCCACCTCGGGCTGCCCCAGCATCACCAAAACTGTGGGAAAAACAAAAACAAAACCCCTCCAACAACACTTTTAATGTTAGAGAGTCAAGGCATTGCTTTATTTTCTGGCCAGGATGGTGTTCCGGCCAGGATGTGCCACAGAAATCATCTCATCCACACACAGCCCGGGGGCGCAGAGAGAATCATTCCATCACACGTGGATTTTGCAGGATTTTCCCCAAACTTTACACAGCAAAGATCCCTAGAACTTCATTGTTTCAATGTTCATTGGTCTAAAGTTGCTTCACCTTTAGTATTTGGTTTCTTATTGGACCTCTCGCAATTTGAGAGACCCCATGGGAAATGCCCATGAGCTCTCCCTTTATTCATGAATAAATTTCCAGGACTCCTCTGTCTCCTTTTTGGACATAAACCTCTGGCGTTTGTGGATTCATTTTCCTGACAGAGCTCCAAAGGGTTTACTACAGGTCGTACACACCTGTGTTGGAAGCCACCTGCAAATCCCAGGGTAGGAAAAGGGAGTTTCAACAAAAGGGATGATTTGGGAACGGTGCCTGTGCAGAGCTTCAACTTTTCGGGGTTGGGCACGGTTCAACATTTCTTCTTTTTCTGTTTGAAGAGCGCCGGGGTTGGTTTTGCCTCCTGGGTTTTGTCCTGTTCCAAAATGGGATTGTTCAGCCCCCCAGCCCCCGGGCAGCCCCCGCAGGAACAAAGGGGGTGAGCACAAAGAGCGGAACACAAAGGAACTTCGGGAAAGGCTCTTTGAGAGGATTTTGCCTCGGAGAAAAGAAAAAAGGAGAGTTTTATTTTAAAATCATGAAGGAGCTGTCAGCTCTTAAAACTCGGGATTGTTCTGGTTCCATTGTGTGCCGGGCCGGTAATTGAGCTTTAGCTTCCAGCACTTTGCAGATATTTCAAACTCAGTTATGGAATCGCAGAATCCTGGGATGGGTTGGGTTGGAAGGGATTTTAAATGCCATCGGTGGCATCCCTGCCATGGCAGGGACATCTCCCACTGTCCCAGGGTGCTCCAGCCTGCCCTGGGACACTCCCAGGGATCCAGGGGCAGCCACAGCTCCTCTGGGAATTCCATCCCAGCCCAGAGAGGAATTTCTTCCCAAAACCCAAACCTGAGGATGCTGAATCCTGGCAGGTAAAGAGCTGGAAGAGGCAGTGGGAGAGGTGGATGAGCCCAAATCTCTTTCCTGGCTTTCTGCATGATGCCTTAGGATTTTTAACTTCTATATTTTCATGTGTCTGTAGCTTCGGTGTGCCGCTCTGGGCTCCACATAAAGTGCTAAAAACCTCTGTTCTCAGCCTTTAGACAAAACAATTCCTCTCCGTTGGAAAATCCAAGGGCACTTGGCTGCCTCAGAGCCCCAAACTATGGAACCAACAGTGAATTGGGGGAGCAAGCTTGGGCTGGTTGCCATCATCAGCTGAAGGTGTGATTGGAGGATTAAGGCTCGAGCTGTGAATGGACAGAACTTCTCCAATGTGCAGAACTCGTGACTCGCTGTCCATTTTGGGTGCAGCCTCTCGAGTGGGCTCTGTGTGCCCTGAGTGCACCTGAAGGCCTTTCAGAAATTAATCTGATTTTATTCTCCTCACTTTGCCTCTGTTTCAGGTCACCCTGGACCCTTCCCTGGCATCCAGCCCGATGGGAATGATCTGCTGGAGCTGCTCCCCAAATAATTGGAGATGTGGGGAGGAAAGGAATGAGGTCGAGGCTTTTGGAGCTGTGATCAGTGTGGAGTTGTGGGGTGTCCATGCCAATCTGATAAGGTGTTTAGGGAAATTAAATTCCATCGTTGTCATTAATCCTTGGAGGGGGATTGGGCTGCAGGATACAGGAGCCACTCAGCGATGTTTTGGGTTCGTTAATGCCACTGTTTTAATTAATTTTAATTAATGCCCCTCGGATCTCCGGAAGGTCTGGCTGGGTGGGGGTTCAGACCTGAGTGGGGCTTTGCAAAATTTGTTGTTCAGAGCAAAGACAATGCACAACAGGCTCCTGTACGACCGCAGTTAACATTAATGAAAACAAACAACCAAAAAACCCCACAGTGAACGACAAAAAAACAAAACCACCGCAACAACGAAAACATAAACAACAAAAACAAAAACAAATAAAAAACACCCCCAAAAAGCAAAAACAGAAAAACACCCAAAAATAAAATAAAAAAAAACCCAACCAAAACAAAACAAAACAAAACAAAACAATACAAAGCCCCCCAAAAAACAAAAAATCCAGCCCCCCAAGAAAAACAACCCAAAAAACAAAGAAAAACCCCAAACAAACAAAAAAACCAAAACAAAACAAAAACCAAACAAATAAACAAACAACCCCCCCAAAAAAAACCAAACAAAAAAGAAACAAACAAAAAAAGCAACAAAAACCCAAAAACCCTTTTGATTCTGGCTGCCTCGGTTTGATCAGGGGAATAAATAGATCATTAAGGCCCAATATCCTTCTATCATCTCCTGCCATCAGGACGGGCAGGAAACAAGAAGCACCCAAATCACTAAATTGCTTCAAAGCTGCTTGGCAACTGCAAATTGCAAAATTGATCACCTGACCCTTTATTGCTTTTCTCGAAGGAGAGGAGAAGGCAGGGGAGCAGCTCAGGATCCTCACCAGGAATCAATCCCAGTTCAGCAGTCAAGACTCGGCCAGAACAGTGGCAGAATCCAAAACATCCAAGAATTCCATCAAAAATCATAAACCCCACTGGGTTTCCCTTGGCTTTGTCCTTTTCACTCCCTTTTGGCCCCAAATGTGAATATAAATGAAACTCACCCAAGAATTCCATCAAAAATCATAAACCCAACTGGGCTTCCTTTTGGAAAGGAAATTTGATTTCTGGGGCTGCTGCTCTGGCAGGGAGTGTTTGGTGACTGAGGCAGAGAGTATTTGTGTTCATTCAGAGCTGTGGGTTGGGATTTTGGAGAGTTTGGAGTGCGTTGGTTTGGGATTTGCTATGGACAGTTGGGGTGTTCCTGTGCTTGTACCCAAATCCTGGAGCTCAAACCTTAAATCAGGCACTAAAGAGAGACCAAACCCCTCCTGCATGACCATGTTAGCAACAGATTTAAAGAAATGTGATTTTTCCAAGGAGTAACAATCCGGGGAGGGTCAGATTCCCACCCCAGCTGCTCACAGAGCCCTTCAGCTTTTCTGACTCTCTCTTGTCTCAACCACCAAACCCCTCCTGCATGGCCATGTTTGCAACAGATTTAAAGAAATGTGATTTTTCCAAGGAGTAACAATCCGGGGAGGGTCAGACTCCCACCCCAGCTGCTCACAGAGCCCTTCAGCTTTTCTGACTCTCTCTTGTCTCAACCACCAAACCCCTCCTGCATGACCATGTTTGCAACAGATTTAAAGAAATGTGATTTTTCCAAGGAGTAACAATCCGGGGAGGGTCAGACTCCCACCCCAGCTGCTCACAGAGCCTTTCAGCTTTTCTGTTTCCGCTCTTCAGACGAAGAACAAGGGTTGTGTCCGCGAGATGAAACTTTTCATCTTAAACGCTAGGAAAAGGTTTTGCAAACTCATAAAAATTATTAAAGTCCTTAACAGAAGAGTCAGGGAATGATGAATATCCTGAAAGGGAAGGGACCCATAGGGTCCATCCAGTCCAACCCCTGGCCCTGCAGATATCCCAAAATCCTAAATGCTCCTGGAGCTCAGCAGCCTTGGGACTGTGCCCATTCCCTGGGCAGTGCCCAGCACCCCCTGGGGGAATAACCTGTCCCAAAATCCACCCTAAATTTAGCAGCGATGCCCAGCCCTCAGCCTGTTCAGAAAACATCCCATGGATGTAAAAATTCCAGGTGGTCAAATTCCAGGATTCTCAAACTGATTAAAGAGGGACTTCACTGGAGGAATGGAGCCTCATTTTCAGGACGTTCTGCTGAATCATTGAAAAACAATCTCCTTTAAGGGTTTTATTCACCCAGAAAACGTTGGTTTCAGAGATCTATAGTTCACTGCTGCATCTTTCCCAGATTTGTCTCTTAATTCACCGCCCATGTGATGTCTCACATTTGAGACATCAGAGAGTTTTTCCTGGAATAAGGAAATATTAAAAAGTTCTTTGCAGTCACTCGGCGTTCCCTCCCTCCCCTAATGGATTCTGTGGCACTCAGGGTGCACTTACCTCACTTTTGTCCCTGCACATGGCCCTGAAATTGGACTTTTTCCCATCCCAGCAGAATCTCCTTCCCCGAAATGCTGCTGGGGACGTCACCAAAACTCCAGGAAAAACAAAACCCTTCTCCAACAACATTTTTAATATTAGAGAGTCAAGACATTGCTTAATTTTCTGGCCAGGATGGTGTTCTGGCCAGGATGTGCCACAGAAATCATCTCATCCACACACAGCCCGGCTGTGCAGAGAGAATCATTCCATCACAGGCAGATTTTACAAGATTTCCCCCCAAACTTTACACAGTAAAGATCCATAGAACTTCAAATCATCTCATCCACACACGGTCTGGGTGCGCAGAGAGAATCATTCCGTGACACGCAGATTTTACAGGATTTTCCAGGGGCAGCCACAGCTTCTCTGGGAATTCCATCCCAGCCCCTCCCCACCCTCCCAGGGAAGGATTTTTTTCCTTGGTATCTATTCCAAACCTACTCTTTTTCAATTTGAAACCATTCCGTGATCCTGAAACCTGAGGAACTGTGGCTCCTGTGGGATTTCTGGAGCACCTTTAGCCTGTGCTTTACCAGAGCTTTACCTTCTCCTCGCTTGTGCCCCCAATGTCTGTGCCTTTCTCCCAGAAATTTGTGAGCCTGTCCTGCTGTTGCCTTTCGCGGGTCTTAGAATTATGATAAAAATAAAGGGATAAAAGGGTTTCGCCTCGGTGTTTAATAGGATTTTAGGTGCACAGCTCTGCAGAGGTGGAACACGCCATGGACTTTGCAAATTAGCATATCTGTCTAAAATCCCCCAATAAGAGACTTAATAAATGAAACAATGTTCTTCTGTTTCAAGAATCCTTCCCCCAAATGAGGCCAGAGCTCAGTTTACAAAATATATTCCAGAGAGAAGGTTTCGACCAAGGTTGAACTTCAAGTTCTGAGATAGCACAGAACTCTCGGGCCTCCTGCTGCGAATTTTTGGTTTTTCTGCCTTGCAGGACCCCAAAACTGAGCTAAAATATCAGAATACAAAAATTACTAACCTGTAGGTTAAAGGTACAGAGAGCGTACAAAGCGTACAGAAAATATAGAAAGAAAAGAAAATAGAAGAAAGAAAGTAAGAAAATATAAAATGGCTATATAAAATATATAAAAGGGTAGATAAGATATATAAAAGGGTAGATAAGATATATAAAAGGGTAGATGAAAAAGAAAAGGCAAAAATCATCAGGCTCCACTTCCAGCAGCTGCTGCTGTCCCTAACCCATCTTTTCCACTCGGAATCCAGGCCCGGCTGTGCTGTGTCACTCTCTGGGAATGACATCTGTGATGACAGCGCCACTCGAGCTCCTGTCCCCTCTCCTCAGTCCCCTGAATCCCCCCAAAGCCTCCTCTTCCACCAAACCCTCCGTGACCTTTCCGAGAGATCTCCAAAGTTTCCTCTCCCACGGGGGGTGTCGTGAAGCTTAATTAATGTTTGTAAAGAGCCACGAGCTCCCCGGATGGAAGCGCTGGGGCTAATTAATATTAATAAGAACAGATGAGGCCCTGCAAGGCTGCGCTAGGGAGGGATGAATTAACATGAATCAAGCAATCAACAAGGGCAGAGCGAGCGCGGAGCCGCGGGCAGGGCGTGCAGCTGGTGGGAAGTGACAGCCGTGGCCGCTCCGCTGCTCCTCCGTCATTTCCACTGCCATTCGAGCTGTCTCCCGTGGCCCCACGGCAGCCACCAGTCACCTGCAGCGCTGAGCTGCTTTTTCCAGCCCAGGCTTTTCGTTGTCATCATCAGCGAGTCGTCTCCGGGATGACCTGAGTCGACAGAGGATGTTCTGGGAGGTTTTTGGGTGAATTTGGTGAATTTGGTGAATTTGAATTTTTGGGTGCGGTTCCCATGGGGACATTGGTCCAAGAGAGACTTTTTCCTTCTGCAGGAATTTCACCTCTTCCCCTCTGCATTTATCCGTGGTGGGGCTGCTCCTTCTGCAGAGGTTTTGGCTGGAAAAAGGACAAGAGAAATGAAGGCACGGCCTGGATAATCTGCTAGTGCCTCCAGAGGAGCCGAGGAAAGGTGGGATGGACCTCCAGGACCTGATGGGGGCTCACATGGACTTCCAGGACCTGGTGGGGGCTCACAGGAATTTCCAGGACCTCATGGGGCCTCACAGGGACTTCCAGGGCCTCATGGGGGCACACAGGGGCTTTCAGGACCTGGTGGGGGCTCACAGGGACTTCCAGGAGCTCATGAGGGCTCACATGGACTTCCAGGACTTCATGGGAGCTCACAGGGAATTCCAGGTCCTGATGGGGTCTCACATGGACTTCCAGGACCTGATGGATGCTCATATGGACTTCCAGGACCTCATGGGGGCTCACAGGGACCTCCAGGACCTGATGAGGGCATACAGGGACTTCCAGGACCTGGTGGGGCTCGCAGGGAGGTTGGAGAGGGACTTTCCACAAGGACACGGAGTGGAAAGGAGGGAAAGCTCAGATGGGATTTGGGGAAGGAATTCCTGGCTGTGAGGGTGGGGAGGGGCTGGGATGGAATTCCCAGAGGAGCTGTGGCTGCCCCTGGATCCCTGGGAGTGTCCCAGGCCAGGCTGGAGCACCCTGGGACAGTGGGAGGTGTCCCTGCCATGGCAGGGGTGGCACTGGATGGGATTGAAGGTTCCTTCCCACCCAACCCATTCCCTGATCCCAGAGTTCCATATGGAACCCTAAATCACCTGTTTTAGCCCTAAACTCCAGCATTCCAGGAGCTGTGCCCTCCGTTCCCAGCACAGGAGGGTGGAAGAGCCCAAAAGGAGCGGAGATGAGCTCCGAGGATTTCCCTCTCCTCCTCTGACACCCCACCAGTCCAACCCAGCTCCTCCAGACTTTCACAATCCCATTTTTCCATCAGTTCCCTCTCCCTCCCATCAGGAGAGTGCAGCGACACAAGAGAAATTGGTGTGTGTGAATGACAGAGGGAAATCGGCCATAACCTCTGCAGATCGCAATAAAAATCTGCTGCGCACAGAAAGAAATGAGGAGGCCTCAGGGCAATTTCCCTCAAAAAAGAACGGATGGGAACGAATATCCATGTTTTCTTGGGTTATTGAGCAAAAAGTTGGGCTATTTAGGGAAGAATATTAAAGATCTGTGCGAGGGATTTGGAGGATTTGCATTCCTTCTGTCTCACAGAGCAGTTGGAATCGTGCAGCTTATGATGGAGAGATTCATTCCAAGGAAAATGCTGGAATTTCGGGAGAAAACGTGCTGTGCTGTCAGAGAAAGTTTGAATTTTGTGACTGAATGAGACAACAAAATGTTCTTCCATTGGATTTGGGTGGAAAGGGGATGAGGGAAGGAGGGGCTGTGCAGGCCCAGCTTTTCCAGGGGTTCTCCCTGAATTTCTGAGCCCTGCTCGCTGAATTCCTGATTCCAGCCTGGGATCCAGCAGCCTCTTTGGAGAACTGCTGCATATTTATTTTTTTCCAGGCAATTTTGGCTCCGCTCTGTGCAAATCTTTGCTTTCCCACCCCTGGCATTTGGCAGGACCTGCCCCCGAGTTTCCTGTTTAATTAAGATAACTTGGATATGGAATGAAGATCCAACGGATGAACAATTCCTATTAACCCTTCCCAAAGTATTTTTAGCAGCCCAGGGTTTGGAGTTCTGAACATCCCAGATTTCCTTCGAAAGGGCTGATTTTTTATGTCATTGGCCCATTTTTCATGTTTTTTTTCCAGTGTGATCCTGCAAAACCAAACATCCGCCTGAGCCCGTTCCCTTAAAAGACATTAAACCTGGAATTTTGGTCCTGGCCAGCTTTTCATGCCACAGACCCCTGGAAAAATGTGCATATTTCCACTCAATAGAATTCCCAGGATTTTTTGGAGTCCACCTTCGCTGTAATAACCCACCGTGGTGAGTTATTCCCACAGCCTGATTCCATCTCCTCTTTCCATGCCCCAATATCTGTGGAGGTTTTTGCCATTGGATTCAGTCCCTTTTTGCTGTATTAAACTCTTTTGTACCAAAATTTGCTACATAAAAGTCCTTTTTTCCCCCTCCAACAGCCCAGTCCCTCGGTTAGCACTTATTTAATTCCCACCGAGAACATCAAATCCCAAAATCTCGGATTCCACCCCCCTTCCCTCCTCGAGTAGCCCAGGGAATTCCAATGTTTACGACTTTCAGGAATTACTGTGGCTCGCAAAGACATCGCTGCTACTTTAAACAATCCTGCCCAGCCGAGATTAGCTTTTAGTAACATCACATTGAGGATAATCAGGATGATTACATGAATATCCAGAGTTTTCCACATGAATATTAAACACCCTCAACTTCAGCAAAGCCTTTTTTTTTTTTTTT
>VZRL01005917.1:45491-56750 GCA_013397895.1 Origma solitaria
ATATTATATTATATTATATTATATTATATTATATTATATTATATTGTATCGTATTGTATTGTATTATATTATATTATATTAATTTAATTTAATTTAATTTATTCATAATGTATTTATTCATTTAAAATTAATAAAAGCATTTATAATTACACAAATGAAAGTAAATTAATAAATACATTATCAATAAATTTATATTATATTGTATTATATTACATTACATTACATTATATTGTATTGTATTATATTATACATAAGAAATACAAATAATTAATAAACAAATCTAAAATTAATAACTTTTAAATGCTTTGAAGAACAGGTTTTAGCACTCAGAATTCCTCAGTCAGGGACCACCAAACCTCACATGGGATAACCAAACCAAAGGTCAATAAGTACTTAAAAACAAAATAAATTTATAACATAAATCTGCAGAGTGAACTTGAGTTTAGGATTTGATTCGAGGCCATTTCTGAGGGATTTCGGTGCTTAAAAAAGAAAAAAAAAATCCTTTTAAAGAGCTAATTCCAACTCCTGCTCCCATTCTGCCACTCCGGAGCTCATTAGGATTGAAATCAGAAATATTCAGGCTTAAATAAGCTTTATTTCTGATTAACGTAATTCCGTGATTTGAGGGATTTTTTAGGGTTTTAGCCGAAAAAAAGGAGCTTATGATAAATTCCGCAGGTGTGGGAATTGATTAAATTAGCGCTGGGATTGGGCGGTGGGAAATTAGGGAAAGGTCTGGATCAGCAAATTTTGGGGTTGGAAATTCTGATTTCACTCTTTGATCGTGGGTTCAGTCTGCTCTGGGGAAAAAATTGAAATATTCAAAGATTTTTTTAAATTGAGGATTGGCAGGGAGGAAAAAAAGGAGAATTTTGCCTGCCGGGAGGAGGGAGTGCTCTGTGAGAAATTCCCCCGTTTATCATAATGAATTTTGGATGTTAATTAGGGGAAAGAAAGGAGGAGCGGAAAATTCAAANAAATCAACTTAGAATGATTCTTCATCAGCTATCGTTATGTATTATTTAAATAGCTCTAGACTTGAAGATACATGTAGCATTGGTTATGTGGGTTAATTTACATATAGATGTCTATAGTAAAATGCCATTTAAATGTCTTACTCCATTTGAATTTGTGATCTTCAGCGATACCATGCTACCATGGCCAGATTATATTTCTCTAATAATGGAGTTATTTCTTCTTCCCTTGAAATTATTCAGCATTCACCACCATTTTAACAGGAAGATTATGAAATTCAGCTATTCAAATTCCTTCCACATCCTCTGATTTGCTAAACATAGTTTAGCCCATAGAGCTTTTTATTTCTGTCCTTTATAGTCCTACATTTTTTCCCTATCAGGTGAACTTCACCAAGTGTAGTCTTCACCAAAAAAAAATGTTCTGGTTTGCCTGCAGCTCTTTCTGCCATATTGTGTCTATAGCTTCACTGCTGCAAATATTGCCACCCACTAGTGACCATTTCTTATTTTAATTTCTAAACTATCAGGTGATTACTTTGGATGTTTCTCTTTATATGAATGTTTTGCTGTTTTGTGGGGTTTTTTAGTGTATAGGATCTTGATTTATCTTTACCCATTTATGTCCTTTACCAAGAAAAGACAGCAGAATTTGCCTGTATGTGTGTGTACATGTGTGTGTGTAAACATAAACATAAACAATATAAATATAAATATAAATATAAATATAAATGTGTATAAAGGGCTGGATGAGGCTGTGGAGTAGAGCCCCTCAGGAGCCCTGAAATTCCACCTGGAAAAGGAAAATGGAAAAAAAAGAGAGAGGCAAAGAGAAAGAGAAGGGAAAAAAGGAAAACAAAATATTTAAAGTGAAGCTCATGACAGTGGGAGGAGTTCTGGAGTCAGATATTTATCTGTATTTCTGGAGAGTAATATTTATTTCTATTTCTGGAGTGAAATATTTATTTATATTTCTGGAGTCAGATATTTATTTCTATTTCTGAAATGAAATATTTATATCTATTCCTGTAGTTTGATATTGATTTATATTTCTGGAGTTAGATATGTATTTATATTTCTGGTGTCACATATTTATTTAAAGTCTAGAGTTACATATTTATATTTCTGGAGTTGGATATTTATTTCTATTTCTGCAGTCAGATAATGATTTATATATCTGGAGCTGGCTATTGATGTATATATCTAGAGTTGGATATTTATTTCTATTTCTGGAGTTGGAGATTTCATTTCTAGAGATACATATGTATTTATGTATCTGGAGTCGGATATTTATTTCTATTTCTGGAGTCAGATATTTATTTCTGTATCTGGAATAAGATATTTATTCATATACCTGGCGTCAGATATTGATTTATATATCTGAGTTTGATATTTATTTCTATTTTTGCAGTCAGATATTCATTTCTATATCTGAAGTGCGATATTGATTTATATATCTGCAGTCAGATATTTATTTATATTTCTGGAGTCACAAATTTCCTTCAATACCTGGAGTTGGATATTTATTTTTATTTCTGGAGTCAGATATTTATTTTTATTTCTGCAGTCAGATATTGATTTCTCTCTCTGGAGTCAGACATTTATTTCCATTTCTGGAGCTCTTTCTCTCTGGCCCTGCAGTCAGAAATTCCTTTAGGAGCCTGAGGCCGTCAGCAGCAGCTCCGGAATGACTTCCGTCCATGAACTGGAGATGGACAGAGACGTGCAGTAAACATTCCATACATTGAACCGCCTGGAGATGGATGGAGATGTGCTTAAACGTTCCATAGGTTAAACCGCCCGGAGATGGAAGGAGGTGTGCATTAAACATTCCATACATTGAACCGATCCAGAGCGGCCACGGGAAGGGAGAAACTGTGGGAATTGCAGCCCAGGGCACGGGGGCTGCAGCAGGGGTGGAACTCAGCACTCGTGGAGTTTGTTTGCGGTTTCGTGTGAGCCCAGCCCAGGAAAGCTCAGCTCAGCAAAGCTCAGCCCAGCAAAGCTCAGCCCAGCAAAGCTCAGCTCAGCAAAGCTCATCTCAGCAAAGCTCAGCCCAGCAAAGCTCAGCCCAGCAAAGTTCAGCCCAGCAAAGCTCAGCCCAGCCCAGCAAAGCTCAGCCCAGCCCAGCAAAGTTCAGCCCAGCAAAGCTCAGCCCAGCAAAGCTCAGCTCAGCAAAGCTCAGCCCAGCCCAGCAAAGCTCAGCCCAGCAAAGCTCAGCCCAGCAAAGCTCAGCTCAGCAAAGCTCAGCTCAGCAAAGCTCAGCCCAGCAAAGTTCAGCTCAGCAAAGCTCAGCTCAGCAAAGCTCAGCTCAGCAAAGCTCAGCCCAGCAAAGCTCAGCCCAGCCCAGCAAAGCTCAGCCCAGCAAAGCTCAGCCCAGCAAAGCTCAGCCCAGCCCAGCAAAGTTCAGCCCAGCAAAGCTCAGCCCAGCAAAGCTCAGCCCAGCAAAGCTCAGCCCAGCCCTGCCGTGGTCAGAGCTGGGCGGAAATGCATTGATTGCAACAGGGCTGGGCTGATCAATAGTGACTGAGGCAGGGTTATCAATAGTGACTGAGTCATGCTTATCAGTATTGACAGAGTCATGATTATCAATATTGACTGAGTCAAGCTTACCAATATTCACTGACTCCTGCTGATCAATATTTCCTGAGTCACACTTATCAATATTTCCTGGGTCATGCTTACCAATATTGACTGAGCCACGCTTATCAATATTTCCTGAGTCATGATTATCAATAGTGACTGACTTAACCATATCAAAGGTGATTTGGTGCCTTTTCCAGTCACGTGTTACACACCAGTGCAGGCTGTGATTATTATTCTATTCTATTTTATTTTATTTTACTTTATTTTATTTTATTTTATTTTATTTTATTTCATTTCATTTCATTTCATTTCATTTCATTGATGTATTTAATTTTATTTATTTTTATTTTCATTCTTTATTTTATTTTATTTTAATTCTTTCATTTTACTTCATTTCATTTCATTACCAGAGCGAGTCCCCCAGCCAGGCCTTGCATTTGCCTTCAGTTTTTTATAATTTTAAATTATTTTTTTAGGTCAGCTCCAATCCCAGCGGAATTTCCAGGCCAGCCTGGATTTAGGATTTCTTGTGTGTTCCCATCCCTGTGTTCCTGGATCACAAATCCCAGGATTTTGGCACATCCCAAAGGATTTTTGCCCCAAATCCAAGGATTTTTGCACATTTTTGCACATTTTTGCTCATTTTTGCGCATTTTTGCGCACGGTTCTCCACGCGGGAGCTCAGGAATCTCCACGTTTCCCCAGGCACCCATGGCAAAAACATTCCGAGCTCAATTCTCGGGAGAAAAAACATCTTTTCCCCTCGGAAAATCACTTCTAAACAATCAAACCTATAAAAAGGGAATCAGAAAATACTCGTTTTAATAGCGGAAAAACAACTGGAAAAAACTCGAGTTTGAGCTGTTTTCTCGCCAGCTAATTGTGGGTGAAAACTTTTGTTTTAACGGTTGTTTACACTCGAATTCGAAGAGTTCCACACAAATCCGCGTTGCTATGGAATTTTAAAATAAATTTACAGAGCAAATCGAGCGACAGGGGAGACAGAAAATATGTGTAAAAATTGGGAGGAAACAGCAACAAACTGAGCCTGGGGTGGTCCTGCGCTGGGAAAAAAATCATGGGGACTGGAATGAAAATCATTGGAGCTGCTCTTTGTGCCAAACCCTAAAAAAATTAATAATTGATAATTAGCGATCAGTAATTGGTGATTGTGTCTCCCAAGCGCATCCCCTAATTCTCGATAAAAAATACCAGACTGTGTCACTGAGGGACGCCCAGGTCATGAATAAAGGCCTTGGTGAAAATTTCAGTAAGTTGTATTGATAAGAAATAATTAATATCGATATCAGTAATTAACAATTAACCATTAGTATTAATAATAATCGATAATTATTATTTAATTATTATCTCCCCCAAGGCCATCCGCTAATTCTGGATAAAAAATACCAGACTGAGTCACTGAGGGACACCCAGGTCATGAATAAAGGCCTTGATGAACTCTCCAATAAGCTGTGCTGTTAATTAATAATTGATAATTAATAACAATCAATAATTAATAATAAATAATTATTCTTTAATAATTCTTTCCCCCAAGCCCATCCCTTAATTCTGGATAAAAACACCAGAGCCACAACCAGACTGTGACACTGAGGGACACTCAGGCAATGAATAAAGGCCTTGGTGAAAATTTCAGTAAGTTGTATTGATAAGAAATAATTCATATTGATATAAATAATAAACAATTACCGATCAATACTAATAGTAATCAATAATTATTATTTAATTATTATCTCCCCCAAGCCCATCCCCTAATTCTGGATAAAAACACCAGAGCCACAGCCAGAACACTGAGGGACACCCAGGTCATGAATAAAGGCCTTGATGAACCCTCCAATAAGCTGTGCTGTTAATTAATAATTGATAATTAATAACAATCAATAATTAATAATAAATAATTATTCTTTAATAATTCTTTCCCCCAAGCCCATCCCTTAATTCTGGANTATTGCTTAATAATTCTCTCCCCCAAGCCCATCCCCTAATTCTGGATAAAAAACACCAGAGCCACAGCCGGACTGTGACACTGAGGGGCACTCAGGTAGTGAATAAAGGCCTTGATGACTTTTCAATAAGCTGTATTGATAATAAATAATTAATATTGATATAAATAATTAACAATTAACGATTAATATTAAGAATAATCAATAATTATTATTTAATTATTGTTTAATTATTCTCTTCCCCAAGCCCATCCCCTAATTCTGGATAAAAACCGCCAGAGCCACGACCAGACTGTGACACTGAGGGACACCCAAGCAATGAAAAAAGGCCTTGATGAACTTTTCAATAAGCAGTATTGATAATTAATAATTAATATATCTGTAGCTATCTATTTATCGGAGTATTTTTCCCATTTGTTTCCTGAATGTCCCCAGGATATTTATTTTTCCCGAAGGTGCCTTTGGTGAAACTCACCCAAATAATTCCCTTTGGTTCCAGGCAAATGTTTGATTTTCTGAGCAGGATCCACCGAGGGATTCAGAACTATTGATTCCTTCCCAACAGCCTCGGCCTGGAGCAGCTTCCTCCTTTTGGTTCGTTTTTTAAGGGTAATGAAAAATTGATTTAATAATAATTTTTATTTATGAATATTTATTTACTTTTTTTAATTCATTATGAATGCCAGGGAATGTTCCTAGGCCACTGTTTTATATATATATATGCCAATATAATTTTTATTTTCATTAAAAATTATTTAAAAAAATAAAATACATATATATATAAATATTTTATAAAAATTATATTTAATAGAATTTTAGGGTTTTTAAAAATTTTTTAGGGTTTTTTGTTAGCAAAAGAAGTTTATAATTGCAATAAATAAATCACAATTTTAGTTCAGTTAGCAAAAGAAGTTTATAATTGCAATAAATAAATTGCATTTTATAAATTAATTAATTTTGTGGTGCAAAGGGGGAATAATTGGGCTGGGGGAGGAACATTCCAGAGGGACTTATCCCGAGCTGGATTCTGCTCCTGTGGATTTCGGCTGCACCACCTTCGAAATAATGCAGGAATTTTTTAGTTCCTCGAGTTCTCCTCTGGTCTGGGGAAGATCCCAACTAATAAAAATTGTGTTTTTCTGGTTTTGCCTTGGAAATCCTGGAATTGAAAGGAAGCCACTGGATTTTCTTGCACAGAAACCTCGGAATTTCTCACGGAGAACAACCCCTGGAATTCCTCCGGATGGAAATCGCTGAGATCTTGGGGCAAAAATCATGGAGAACAGAATTTTTGGGAGGTGGGAAATCCTCAGGCACCGCCAGTCCTGAAATCCAAGGTATCCGTGTGTTATTCCCAACATTCCCCACGGATTTGTGTCCATTGTCTCCCCAATATTTCACCCATTCCGCTCAGAGCAATTAAAACTTTTTCATTTCCATCTCCATTAATTCACCACCAACTCGTGCCAGAGAATAAATTCTCTTTCTCCTCGCGGAAATCTTTTTCATATTTAAAGGTGATTATCGCGCCTCGTTTCTCCCTCTGAATTAATCACCGTCAATAATCTCAACGCTTCCTCGCAGTCAGGGGGTCGCGGTTCCCCTCGGCATTCCTTTTTTTTTGGTTTTTTTTTGCAATAATGGAATTCTTTATTTCACGTGGCTGAGCGAGATGGGTTTTTTGGAGCTGTCATCTGGGCACGTGCAAATGCAAATTTTGTGAAGGAGACAAAAATGCGGATTTTACTTTTTTTTTGGGAAAGAATCTTAAATATCAGCTGCCTCTGGGGTGCCTTGCTGGGGAGAGGGAAGAGAATTTTTCTGGATTTCCTCCATGGCCGAGGTTTTTGCGAAGCTAAAAGTCCCCGCTCTGCCTCAAATTGTTTGGATTTCATCCTGGATTTTTTTTAAGGCCACCCCAGCTCTGCTTTCTGGAGCTGGAGCTGTCCCGCCCTCGGTCCTGAACGAGGAATTTTACCTAGGAGTTGAGGGAATTTTCAGTTTTGGGGAGTGGTTTCCTCAGGATTATCCATGGGAAAGGAGGGCTGGGAATCACCCAGGAGTTACAGAACTGCTGCTGCTGCTTTTTCTCCAGATCCAAGCACCAGATCAGTGAGGACCCCTGGAATTTGGGGTTTTTTTTCATCCCTGAGGCTCCGAAATACCCAAACTCTTGGGGTTGTGCAGGTCCTGGACTGGGTCAGAAAATCAAACCAAAAATATCCCAATAAATCAGGACTGAGATAGTTGAGGAACCAAAGAATTTGGGGTTATTTCAATTCCTGTGGCTCTGAGATCCCCAAACCGTCAGGGCAGCACCAAACCAGAAATACCTCAAAGAATCAGGGCTGAGATCATTGAGAAACCCTGGAATTTGGGGTTTTTTTCCATCCCTGAGGCTCCGAAATACCCAAACCCTTGGGGCTGTGCAGGTCCTGGGCTGGGTCAGAAAATCCAACCAAAAATATCCCAAAGAATCGGGACTGCAGTCATTGAGGAATCCTCGAATTTTGGGGTTTTTTCCATCCCTGTGGCTCTGAGATTTCCAAATCCTCGGGGCTGTGCAGGTCCTGGGCTGGATCAGAGCATTAAACCAAAAATATCCCAAAGAATCAAGACTGAGATAGTTGAGGAACCCAAGAATTTGGGGTTATTTCAATCCCTGTGGCTCTGAAATACCCAAACCCTCAGGGCAGCTCCAAACCAGAAATACCCCAAAGAATCAGGGCTGAGATCATTGAGGAACGTTGGAATTTGGGGTTTTTTCCATCCCTGAGATTCCCAAACCCTCGGTTCTGTGCAGGTCCTGGGCTGGGTCAGAGCATCAAACCAGAAATATCCCAAAGAATCGGGACTGCAGTCATTGAGGAATCCGAGAATTTGGGGTTTTTTCCATCCCTGTGGCTCTGAGATTCCCAAACACTCATGCCTGTGCAGGTCCTGGGCTGCGTCAAAGCATCAAAACAGGAATATCCCAAAGAATCAGAACTAAAATTGTTGAGAAACTCTGGAATTTGGGATTTTTCCATCCCTGTGGCTCTGAAATACCCAAACCCTTGGGGCTGTGCAGGTCCTGGGCTGGGTCAGAGCATCAAACCAAAAATACCCCAAAAATCAGGACTGAGATCATTGAGGAACCCCAGAATTCGGGTTTTTTCCAATTAATTATCTGGAGTCACTCAGCCACAGCAGGAAAAATTCATTTTCTCCATGCCCTGTCCTGACTTTCTCCTAATTATTGGGGCTTTCCTATAATTTGGAGAAAATTGGGGATTTTTAAAAATAATTGGGATTTTCCTCTTAGAGGCAGGATGGGGAAAGCTGCCATGAGCTCTTCTCTTCCCAGCCTTAATAATTCTAATTTTAAGGAGATGTCAGAGTTATTTCAGAGTCAGCTGAGCAAAAAATGACTGAGAGATCAGTCCTTGGGAATTATTCCTTTAAAAAAAAAAAAAACCAGCTTTGGAGCTCGGTAAGGAATGAATAAAACTCGGTGAATTATTACCTTTCCACGCCGGCACCTGCAATATTTTATTCAGATTCAGTGAATAAAATGCATTCAGATTGCTGAGTCAGATATTGCTGCCCATGGTTATTAAAATGTTTCCATGGAAAGTCCAGCGATAAAAAAAAATTTGAGGTTTTTTTTGGGGGAAAAGGAGATTTTGGGAAGCAGAAGAAGCTCGGGCAGAGCAATTTGTGCCCTTCCCCACACGGAGTTTTGGGTTAAATTTCCTCATTCAAGGTTTAGGGCTTGGACTCAAAAATAACTTTATTTCAATGTTCAGCCATTGTTTCGCTGGGGGTTAAGGAATATGGAATATATATATGTGGAATAAGGAATTCCCAACATTTTGATGTTGCTGTAAGGACAGGTGGGAACAAGATTTCACCAGGGACACAATCAGGGCACGAATCCCTCACCGGAAGGGTCCAGAAAATCATAAATCCAATTAGGAAAATAATTTTGTTCCGCGCCATTTGCATGAAGTGATGGTCAACGTTAATTTGCATTTAATTTAGATTTTAAATTTTAAATATTTAAAATTTTTAAGTATGGAGACACCGAATTCTTACCTCCACTATGGATTTAAGGCCTCACGCTGTCTCTTTTTCCCATTTTTAACTCATCGAGGCAGAATTTCTGCTCCTGTATTATTGTTTTTGGCAGCTCTGTGTGTGTCCATCTTGGATTGGCTCTGGAATCTTCAGCTAATCCTGGGATGAAAATTGGGAATGTTTGTCCTCAGCCCCTGTGATCCTCCCAGGAAATATCCCGACCTGGGCATAATCCTGGGCCATAAATAATATATAAATCTGCCATTTCTTTATTAGGCAGCATTTGGAGCCACAGGATTATTATTTTTTTTTAAAATTTTATTTTTCATTCTAGTTCTCTCAGCGCTGCATTTTCTGTCAATTTAAGGTGGTTTTCGTTTTTAAGCTGAATTTCTCGGAGGTAAAACACCGGCAAAATACGAACAGAGGGAATTTTCGGGAACGCATGTCTGGATGGAGACAGGTCCTGCAGGAGAGGAGAGGATGGAAATGATCCCAACTGTTCCAGTCATGGAATCTCGGAATGGTTTGGGTTGGAAGGGACCTTAAAAATAATTTCATCCACCCCTGGATGGGCAGGGACACCTCCCACAGTCCCAGGGTGCTCCAGTGTATTATAATATAATATGTTATAATACGTTATAATAGGTTACAGTATGTTATAGTATGTTATAATATAACAGAATAGACTAGACTAGACTAGACTGGACTAGAATAGAATAGAATAGAATAGAATATAAATAAGATGTTATATTACATTATATTATCTATTGTTTATTATATATTACATATTCTATTCTATTCTATTCTATTTTATTATATGTTCTATTCCATATTCTGTATTCTATATNTTATGTTATATTGTATTATATTATATTATATTATATTATATTATATTATATTATATTATATTATATTATATTATATATACTGTATTTTAATAATGTAATTAATAGAATAGATAGAATACAATACAATAGAATATAATATAATACAATATAATGCTCCGTGCATTAATATATTCTCTTTTCAGGTCCCTGCTGTGTTTTAGCTCACCCTGGGCATTGCCGAAGCCCCAATTTCCAGAGTGATCTCAGAAAATGCAGTGAAATTCAGATTTAATGGCAGCCAAGTGCCCAAATTCCCTGGGCACCGTTAGAGCTGCCACTTTGCATTTCTAATAATTTAATAATTTCTAACAACCCAACGGCACAGAACCAGAGAAAGGATGTGCTCCAGGGCCCCACCGAGCTTCGGGAAAGGGATTTTCCTGGAAAGGAATTTTTCCTGGATTTTTTGCAGCAAAATGTGTGTCCAGGTTTAAGCGGGAGCAGCATTTGGTCACATTTATGTCACTATGAAATCCATCCAGCTCAATATAAATATTCCATAATCTGTCACACACAAGCGTGGGAGGCATATTTGGGGTTTTTCCTTGGTTTGTTGGGGTTTTTTTTTCTTTTTTTGTATTTTTTTATGAGTTAAGTTGGTCTCAGGAGCTGCTCCACGTGGGAGCTGAAATGCATTTTCCATTCTGATGATAAATCTCAGGAGCCATCTGGGATTTTTTTTTTCTTCTTCTTTTTTTGATTAAACAGTACTTGAGCAGCAAAGGTTGATTGATGAAAATCAAGGAGGGTGTGAATCAAAAACGATTCTCCTTTTTTTTTTTTTTT
>VZRL01005917.1:56780-69383 GCA_013397895.1 Origma solitaria
TTTTTGTCACCCGTGAAGATTGAAATGCGTCTTTGGAGAGCTCAATGGAGATTAATACGTGAGTTAAACAGGCAAGAAAAAAAGTGAGGATTTTTTTTCCATAAATGAGCACACATCAGGAGAGAGGAATGGAAAGAGGAGAGTGAAGATCAAGATCTGCTTTGAGAGAAATTTTTGGGAATGGCGCTGGGAGAGGCTGCTGGAAATGGGAAAAAGAAACAAAATTCTGATTACAAAAAACATCATGGCCATAATGTCCCCATCTCGTTGGGCAATGCTCTCCTGCAGCCACATTTGGCACAAAAAAGACATCAAATTCCATCAGATTTTCATTCCCAGGCAGCTGAGTCAGAGGAATGCAGAGCCAGATGCTGAATCAGGGCCTGGAGCTGGGGAATTTCACACCAGGGGGAGTCACAAGGAAAAGATTTTCCCTCCACCAGACATTAAATTTCACTTTCCCCCTTCATTTCAGAGCTTTTCCTGATGCTTTTTTCAACTTAGAAATGCAACTCAAGATAATTTTAGTATAGGAGGTAATACAAAAGTGGATTTTTATCGGAGTTTCGGGGGCAGCTGTGGAAGAATATTTATAAAAGGCTGCACTTATAGGGATGAATATAATTCTAAGAGTTTTAGGAAATCAGTGTAATTGATAAAAAGTACTAATTGATGAAAAGTACTAATTAGGAGGACAAATTGTGATGTAATTTCTTCCAGGTCGAGCTCTTTGTCTGGAACTTCTCACTCTTGGCATGAGTTGCTCTTGTTGATGAAAATGTGTTTTGAGGATTTTGTTCTCAGCTTTGGTCCCCAGGAAAAACCGAGGTGGGAGAGGAACCTTGTGCCCCCCGGGTTTGGAGTTTTGGGATGGGTTTGGGGTTTTTCCAATTGGGGAAAAGGGTGGAGAAAAGTATGGGGAAGGTTATTTTCTTAAATTCACCGGTGGATCAGAAAGCTGATCCCAGTTTGGATTGGAATTTCCCTCAGGAATTTCCCCAATTGTTAAAATGGAAATTTCCTCAAATTTACCAGTGGGTCAGAAAGCTGATCCCAGTTTTGACTGGAATTTCCCCACTTTTTAAAGGGGAAATTTCCTGAAATTCACCGGTGGATCAGAAAGCTGATCCTAGTTTTGACTGGAATTTCCCGCAGGAATTTCCCCACTTGTTAAAATGGAAATTTCCTGAAATTCACCGGTGGATCCGAAAGCTGATCCCAGATTTGACTGGAATTTCTCTCAGGAATTGCCCCGATTTTTAAAAGGAAAATTCCCTTAAATTCAACAGTGGATCAGAAAGCTGATCCCAGTTTGGATTGGATATTCCAACACAAGTTTAGATCCAAACCACAACAGGAGGACTTTCATCTTCCCTTTCTAAACTTCCATCTTCCTTGTCTCTGAGCCACCAGGAACAACTCGTTTGCAACAAAATTAGGAAAATCACCCTCATAATGCTCAGGCACAGCAACCGATTGATTTCCGAGGGGTTGGGATGAATGGCAGAGGAAAAATCTTATTTTTAGCTCTGTATTTCTGGCTGCAGATTATGGAGACCGAAAACGCAGATCTCTGATTGGAGTGTCGGTGGTTTATGGCGGATTTAGAACATCAGCCCTTCAACCCTTGGGGCAATCCCACCTGTGGTTTTGGAGCCCAGGAAGAATTCTCTTGGGTGCAAATTGATTGAAGTTTCCTGGGAGAAAGAAAAATTAAATAAATTTTAAAAATTCCAAGGGGTGGTCCCACCTGAGATGGGAGGATGGTGAAAATGGAGTTGAGCTCTCTGTGTCCTCCCCACCAATGCCATTCACCTCCCCAGCCACGAGTGTCAGTAACCTTGGCAACCCTGGGTTCGTTTTCTCCATTCTTCTCTGCTCCCGTGACAACTGAAAATCCCCTTTTTTAAAATTTATTGTTATTTTTAAAATTTATTTTCTTGTGGTGATGTAAAAACCACAGCCCAAATCACCTCATGTTAAAGCAGGACTGAGAGGAAAAGGCTCAGGACGCTTTTTTTAATGCGAATTTGAAATATCTCTGAGCTTGGGGGTAGCTGAGACAGCCGAGATGGGATTGTGGTATTTCCAACAGGTTTATTTTGTCAACAGATCTTGTGGTGTGGGGATACTTAATTCCATCTAAAAATTAAAAATAAAATAAATTACAAAACCCTAAAACCAACCGTAAAACCAGCTCGAATATCTGCACCAAGCACTTCTTCCAAAGGCAATGAACTCCATTTAAAACTCATGTTTTAACCTTGCCTTTAGCCACCTAACGAATGTTTTTCCTCTTCGTGAGCTGAAAATTCCAACGGGGGAATAACATCTGTGAATTTTTAGCGGACTGGCAAAAACGGGGATTCCTTCCGGACACCGCGGAGTTTCGTGGTCTCACGCAAAGGCCGAACGAGCACGAGGAATTCTGCACATTCCCATGAATTCCCAGGATTTTGGTGTCCCCCAGCACGTGCCATGCTCAGCTTTCCCTCTGGCTGCTCCAGCTGCATTTTGAGCACTCAATCCTTGTTTTTTAAACAAAAAAAAAATAGGGATCTGCACTGGGGAGCTGCAGATCCTCTGCTGTGTTGTCCTCGCTCTGATCTGTGATTCAACTCCCAAAGTTGTGCACTGCCGAAGGACTTTGATAGAAGGTCAAGCTTGTTGATTATGAAAAAGTAATTGAAATTTGTTTTATTGGGGCAGGGAAAGGAAGGGAAGATGATTTGTATGTATCTGATAATAGAAAACATTATGGTCATTTATTTTAGTTTCTGTAATTGAATTTCAAACCTTTCAAGTCGAGGCACTGGGGATGCATCCAGAAAGTTCCTGTCATTCCCCCGTCCACCCTTGATCGATTTTAGTGATTGTATGGATTTGTCTTTCCCGAAGTTGATTCCCAGGCTGCAGCTAAAGAGCAGAGTTTTATTATTTATTAAGAGCTTTATGATTTTCAAACAGCTAACGTGGGTCAGGTTCCTGATTGCTGCAGCCCAGAGGGGTCCTGGAATTTCTAATTTTTATCTGTTACGTTTCCCTTTTAATCCGCGTACGTTAATCTGTGCTCGTTCAGTGAAACTCAGCGAACTTCAGTTGACAGAGCTGAATTTGAGACATAAAAATTGGTGATTTGGGGATCCAGAGGGATCTGCAGGGCTTCGGTTTGCATTTCCCAGCCCCGAGGGGAGGCAGGGAAAGCAGAGCAGGAAGAGCTCACCCAGGTCTGGGTCGTGCAAATATTCACCTGAGAGTGCTCTGAAACTTCAGAAGTTTTTAAAAGTTAGGAAGGATGGGGAGAGGATGGCAGGAGCCAATTTGACGAAGGAATTCCAGGATTTTCTGAGGAAATTACACACTTTTCTGCTGATTCAGCTGATCCCAGCGCTAACAGAGCTCACCTTCCTGCAGGGAAATTCGGGGGTCCTGGTCGTGTAAATATTTACATGTTCTAAAACTCTAAAACTTAAAGGTTTTTCAAAGTTAGGAAGGACAGAGAGAGGATGGCAGGAGTCACGACAGTGAGGGAATTCCAGGTTTTTCTGAGGGAATTTCAGGCTTTTCCGAGGATCCAGCTGATCCCAGAGCTGACAGAATTCACCTTCCTGCAGGGAAATTTGGAGGTCCTGGTTGTGTAAATATTTACATGTTCTAAAACTCCTAAAACTTTTAAAGTGTGCTCTAAAACTTTAAATGTTTTTAAAAATTGGGAAAGATGGGGAGAGGATGGCAGGAGCCAAATTGATGAAGGAATTCCAGGCTTTTCTGAGGGAATTCCAGGCTTTTCTTAGGGAATTCCACACTTTTCTGAGGGAATTCCACGTTTTTCCAAGGATCCAGCTGATCCCAGAGCTGACAGAATTCACCTTCCTGCAGGGAAATTTGGAGGTCCTGGTTGTGTAAATATTTACATGTTCTGAAACTCTAAAACTTTAAAAGTTTTTAAAAGTTAGGAAGGCAGGGAGAGGATGGCAGGAGCCAAATTGATGAAGGAATTCCAGGCTTTTCTGAGCAAATTCCAGACTTTTTTCAGGGAATTACAGGCTTTTCTGAGGGAATTCCACATTTTTTCTGAGGATCCAGCTGATCCCAAAGCTGACTTCACCTTCCCGCAGGGAAATCCAGGGCACCTCTCCCGAATTCCCTTCACTTTGGCAGCTCTGCTCCTCTCCAGGCGTTTGGAAATGTTGAATTTGGCAACGCCTGCGTGGTTTTGCCTCCCCTTAAAACAAACCAATTATCCAGGCCTGACAGGAATAGAAACAGAAGGTGGTAATTTCTCGCACTCTTTAATTGCCTCCCAAAGAGGATAAAGCAGTTACTTTAAAAGGCTCTGTCTTCATCTGCGCTGTTGAAATAAAGTCTTTTGAGGATAACTTGAAAGGACAGATGAAGAGGCCTGGTTTGAAAAGGGGAGCTGGGCCAAAATGAGCTGCAGCCTTCAACAAACCCTGCCTGTCATTAGGAATTCTCTCTGTCCTAGGAAACGGTGTAAATGGCATGGGAATTGATGCAGGGCCTCGGGAAAAGGAGCAAAATTTGGGTTTCAGAGGTTGGTAGGAGTTATTTGGGGAGAAAATGATTGTGTGGGCAGGGAGAGGGCCTGGGGTGGGGATTATCCCATAGGAAACCTGAAATCCTCCTGTTAGGTCTCAGGTTGAGGATTTTGGGGTCAGTCGTCAGCTCTATCCATGTGAAATTGTGCCATTTTCCAGGATTTACGCCAGAAACTGATTTTTTTTTCTGTTATTTCTGTGGTCAGCAATACCCCTGTGCCTCTTTCCAGTCCCTTGGGTGAGCTCATCCTGCCCTGCACTGACATCACAGGGAGTGGGGACTCAGATTAAGGATTTGGGGTGTCCAGGAGTTCAATCCCCAAATCTATCCATGTGAAATTGTGCCATTTTCCAGGATTTATGCCAGAAAGTGATTTTTTTTCTGTTATTTTTGTGGTCAGGAATATCCCCGTGCGCCTTTCAGTCCCTTGGGTGAGCTCACCCTGCCCTGCACTGACATCACAGGGAATGGAGTCTCAGGCTGAGAATTTGGGGTGTCCAGGAGTCCAGTCCCCAAATCTAACCACATGAACTTATGCTATTATTAAGGATTTACACCAGAAACTGATTTATTTCTGTTTTTTCTGTGGTTAGGAATATTCCTGTGCCTCTTTCCAGTCTCTTGCATGAGCTCACCCTGCCCTGCACTGACATCGCAGGGAGTGAGGTCCTCAGATTGAGAATTTGGGGTGTCCAGGAGTGCAGTCCCCAAATCTACCCATGTGAAAATTATGCTAATATTGAGGATTTACACCGGGGAGTGATTTATTTCTGTTTTTTCTGTGGTTAGGAATATTCCTGTGCCCCTTTCCAGTCTCTTGCTCACCCTGCCCTGCACTGACATCGCAGGGAGTGAGGTCCTCAGATTGAGAATTTGGGGTGTCCAGGAATTCAATCCCCGAATCTAACCATGTGAAATTCTACTATTACTGAGGATTTACACCAGGAACTGATGTATTTCTGTTATTTCTGTGGTTAGGAATATCCCTCTCCCCCTCTCCAGCCTCTTGGGTAAGCTCACCCTGCCCTGCACTGACATTACAGGGAGTGGGGACTCAGATTAAGGATTTGGGGTGTCCAGGAGTTCAATCCCCAAATCGATCCATGTGAAATTGTGCTATTCTCCATGATTTATGCCAGAAACTGAATTATTTCTGATATTTTTTCGGTCAGGAACATCCCTGTGCCCCTTTCCACTCCCTCGGGTGAGCTCATCCTGCCCTGCTCTGACATTACAGGGGCCATGCTCCAATTTCAGGGATTTTTGAGATATTCCCTCCCTGTTTTGCCCTGTGGGAAGAACAGGAGGGTGTGTGGTTAAAATCTCTTCCATGAATTCTCCGATTTTTGCTCTCCCCATGAAAACAGCCCAGGGACAACAGAGACAAGGAAGCGATCCCTCAGATAAAGGCGATCCTGGTGAGCAGAGCACAGTCCCAGGCTGCAAATGCTGCATTTTTATGCTTCTGAAGAATTTGGATGTGAATTTCCCACCTGTCCACCCCACCCTGGGCAGGCTAAATCCCCTCTGGCTCCTCATGTGGTTCCCCACAGGAGCTCAGTGCCTGAAATCAGGATAAAAGTGTGCTGTGCTTGTTATCTCCTGGAGCTGATAGGGAAAATCTGTGCTTAATAAAGTTCCTGCTTGGAAATTCCAGCCGTGCAGGTGGGATTTCTCAAAAATACACAGCAGCAAAACGCTCTTTGTTGTGCCACTGTTGCTTGTGTCCCACCTGTGGCTGGGGGGATGAAAATCCTGGTGTTCCGTGGGTAAATCTGATCTTCTGGGCTCTTCTGGGGCCTTTGGCTTAATTAAATCTCAGTTAATCCTAGTTCCTCTGTGTGTTTTCTCCTTCCTTTGCCCCATCTCCCTTCTCTCCTTTGTCTTTCTGTTTGTGCCTGTGGAAAACGGGAAACTCTGGGTGGTTCTGTCGCCAAAACTGTGGGAAAAACAAAATCCCTCCAACAACATTTTTAATGTCAGAGAGTCAAGGCATTGCTTTATTTTCTGGCCAGGATGGTGTTCTGGCCAGGGTGTGCCACAGAAATCATCTCATCCACACACAGCCCGGCGGTGCAGAGAGAATCATTCCATCACACACCGATTTTACAGGATTTTCCCCCAAATTTTATACAGTCAAACCCACAGAGATGCATTGTTTCAAAGTTCATTGGTGCAGAGCTGAGCAACCCTCAGTGTTCAGTTCCCATTGGATCCCAATCCCCTCCCCTCCGATGTGAATCAGATCTTCATTTTTCAATTCTCTGCTCAGTCCTTTGCGGGCGAGATGTCTCCAGCTGTGTCCGAGGTGCTCTGGGGTGGATGTTTGGAGATGGCCACCGATGTTCCGTCAGTGTTCCGGGGATGGCCTTGATCTCTCTGGGGATCTTTGGGCTGCTCCACTCTGTCCCTGTGCTGAGCTCATCACACCTCACCTGGCACAGCAATGCCCTGGAAAGAAACTTAAAATTCCTTTTCCCGGGGCAAAGACAAACAAAGCCTTTGACTAAAGTTATACAAACTTTTTAAACTGCTGTATTTTCCAACAGTTCCAAGCTCTGTTTGATCCACTGCACAGGTGCTTTTGAACCGGAAAAATATTCCCAGCCAAAAGGAAAATAAAAGTCGAAGCCGGCTCTAATGAGAGCGTGCAGAGGACATTCCCTCGGGGCTGTTCTTGAGGATGTTTGGTAATTCCTCCTTTTATAAAGTGTAAGGTAAACCGGAAAAATGATGTTGGAAACGCTCCTGCTGCCGACAGAACATGTGGGAGTGAAGGAGAGCAGGGAAGGGGTGGGGGGAAAAAAAAGGGAAAACTTGTTCAGCTGAATAATTGCATTAATGCAAGGAATTTTTCCGGCACAGAAATGCCAAAAAAAAAAAAGGAATGGAAAAGCCTGGAAGTCACTCAGGGTTGGGAATTTGTGACCCCACTAAGAAGAACCCCATGGAATTTCTCGTACACAGATTTTTGTCTGCTGTAGGTTTGTGTTTTCCTCCGAAATGAAGACAATTCAGCTCTGAGGGTTTAAGGGAAGGGTGAAAGCAGAGGAAAAGTTCCTGCTGAAGAAGGAAGGAGCCACCACTGCCTGGGGCTGGGAGGGATTCTGGGATTTCTGGGAGTGCTTCTGGGATTTCTGGGGACGGTTCTGGGATTTCTGGGAGTGGCAGGAGCCTTCTGAGGATCTCAGCTGTGGCGGTAAATAATTGCACTGGAATGGGGGTGGGACAAAAGGATAAAAATCCCGAAGGTTTTTCTTCTTTCTTCCTCTGTGAACCCACGCCGTAATTTATCTCTGCCTCCCCTCTGAATTGAGGAGATCTGTCCCATCGGAAATGGATTTTGGAACAGCTCCTGTCTGAAATGATGGTGAATCACAATTTTCCAAAAAGTAGCACAGGGGAGGGAAAAGGAGCAGAACTGAACCAGTTTTGCATCAAAAACTTTCATAACCATTCAGTGAATTGAAGGAAAAATCCATCAATTGGAGCAAGACAGTTTTATTTTGCTCTTGGTTTAGCATTTTGCGTCAGATTCCGGAGAATTTTTTTTGTTTTGCTGTTGGAAATACCACAAAAATTATTAAACAGTACGAGGGCTGCGATCCCGGGACAGGAGGGGGAGCTCCCCGTGCAGATCCCTCAGTGCCTTTGGATCAGGAGGGAAAATCTGTCCCCAGCCTGTCCCTGGAATTGCTGAGAGCCACCTCTGCCCTGGGTTTGAACCGCAGCCCCAAAGGGTGAAAGGCTCCGTCTCTCCCTCCCAATCCCAAGATTTTCGAGGATGCAATCACTCCCAACACGGATTTGTAACAAATCCTCCCCGAGGACAGCAGCCTTTGCTTCCCTCGCTCTGATCATCGACGGCAATTTAAGGATTTCCCTTTCTTTCCGCTCTTCCCGTGCCCGTGGCACCCTTTTCTCCTTCTGCCATCTAAATCCAACTAAATCTTCTGAAAGGAGATTAAGAACTGCTAGATTTCAAACAGCACAAAACGAGGTGGATGTTCACATTCCAAGGGTTTTTTCCCTGTTCCTTGATAGGCAGAGACGTCCTGAGCTTAATCTGCCTCTTCAAAGGAAAATTCAAAATGCATCTGACCAAAATTGAAAAATACCCTTGAGCAGGGAATTTCCTTGGAGATCCTAACCCTGACCAAGCTCTGCTGTTGGATCCCACTCCCTGCTCTGCTCTTTGCTTCCCCTTCCTTTTCTAGCTGCAAAATCCTTCTTGACTTGAGGTGGATTTGTATCAGAGCGATATCCTTTGGGATTTTCCACCCTTTTGTTGGAAAATACAGCAGTTTAAAAATTTTGTATAACTTTAGTCAAAGGCTTTGTTTGTCTGTACCCCAAGAAAAGGAATTTTCAGTTTCTTTCCAATCATTGCTGTGCCAGGTGAGGTGTGATGAGCTCAGCACAGGGACAGAGTGGAGCAGCCCAAAGATCCCCAGAGAGATCAAGGCCATCCCCGGAACACTGACGGAACATCGGTGGCCATCTCCAAACATCCACCCCAGAGCACCTCGGACACAGCTGGAGACATCTCGCCCGCAAAGGACTGAGCAGAGAATTGAAAAATGAAGATCTGATTCACATCGGAGGGGAGGGGATTGGGATCCAATGGGAAACTGAACACTGAGGGTTGCTCAGCTCTGCACCAATGAACTTTGAAACAATGCATCTCTGTGGGTTTGACTGTGTAAAATTTGGGGGAAATCCTGTAAAATCTGTGTGTGATGGAATGATTCTCTCTGCACCCCCGGGCTGTGTGTGGATGAGATGATTTCTGTGGCACATCCTGGCCAGAACACCATCCTGGCCAGAAAATAAAGCAATGCCTTGACTCTCTGACATTAAAAATGTTGTTGGAGGGATTTTGTTTTTCCCACAGTTTTGGTGGCAGGGGGAGATCAGGAGCTGACCTTCCCTGGCTTCAGCCACCTACAAATAAACGCCATGGACAGAAAAGTGAGGACAGCTCCAAGATCAAAAATCTCTCCTGCAAATTATTCCAGGCTGGGCTGCCAAGCCCGAAATAGAGCCCTGAGATCAGCAGCCCCTTCTGGAAGTGTCACCACCCATTCCTCATGCACCGAGCATGGCAGGGAACCTAAAATCAATAGGACAATGACAGAGAGTCTTTGCAGAAATCCGGAAGAAATCTCCAGAAGAAATCCCGGGAGTTGCCTCATACCACTGTAATTTTTGCTATGATTGTGGGGTTTTTTTACAGTTACATTTAGGAAAATAGAAGACAAGGGTGATATTGCAATTTAAGTCCTGTTTTAGAGAATAAAGGCTCTCAGAGGGTCATAAATTTGGAAAACGTGCAAGAGGAGAGTTACACGAGGGACTGGAGGGATCCTGGAGGATGAACTGATGGCAGACACGTGCGTTTCCATTAATTAACAGTCATTAATTAACAGTCAGCTGGTGATTGGCTTGGCTCTGGTTTTTTGAACAGCTCAGAAATCGCCAGCAAACAGTGGGACGTGAGCCATGTCCTGCCCTTGTTCCTCGTGTCCTCCTGAAATCCACAAAAACACAGAACAAACAGCACATCGCTGCGGCAAAAACCCCAAAAAACCTCAGCAGGAATTCCACAGGGAGATCCTGGATCTGGATACTGGAGCTTCCTTTCCCCTGGAATACACACCGGATGTGAATTAAGTGCAGCAGAACTGGGGCCAAAGTGTCACCGAAACTGCAGGAAAAACATAATCCCTCCAACAACATTTTTAATGTTAGAGAGTCAAGGCATTGCTTTATTTTCGGGCCAGGATGGTGTTCGGGCCAGGCTGTGCCACAGAAATCATCTCATCCACACACAGCCCGGGGGTGCAGAGAGAATCATTCCATCACACACCGATTTTACAGGATTTCCCCCAAATTTTATACAGTCAAACCCACAGAGATGCATTGTTTCAAAGTTCATTGGTGCAGAGCTGAGCAACCCTCAGTGTTCAGTTCCCATTGGATCCCAATCCCCTCCCCTCCGATGTGAATCAGATCTTCATTTTTCAATTCTCTGCTCAGTCCTTTGCGGGCGAGATGTCTCCAGCTGTGTCCGAGGTGCTCTGGGGTGGATGTTTGGAGATGGCCACCGATGTTCCGTCAGTGTTCCGGGGATGGCCTTGATCTCTCTGGGGATCTTTGGGCTGCTCCACTCTGTCCCTGTGCTGAGCTCATCACACCTCACCTGGCACAACAATGATTGGAAAGAAACTGAAAATTCCTTTTCCTGGGGCAAAGACAAACAAAGCCTTTGACTAAAGTTATACAAAATTTTTAAACTGCTCCGTTTTTCAACACCCCCAGGATCCCTGTGGATAATTTGGACATTAATCAAGCTCTGTGCTGCCTCCTTCCCTCCCTCTCTCAGCATTCCTGACCTGGGACCGGCGTGAGGAAGCAAATCAGGACGAGTGGGAATGTCTTCAACAGCCCCAGATTCCCATTTGGCCAAATCGATTTATCCCTTTCCCACCCCATCCCTCTGCTGAAAATTCACTCTTGGAGACGACAAAAACTTTCTCTTCTCCGATTTAAAAAATAAAAAAATCCTTTCTTGAGATTTCTCAGGTTCCCTCCTCCGTTTCTTGGGAGCTTTTCCTCCAAAGTTTTGTCTGAGCAGGGCAGGACCATCTTCCCCGTTTCTGCCCTGTCTCGGATCGATAGAACGACCTTCAGCAGAGCCGTAATTGCATTGGGCAGGGACGCATCAAACCTCCGAATATTTGATTTGTCCTCAACCTGAGCTGAGGACTCTCCGCATGGTTTTTTTTCTCCCCGGCCCTTCTGCAAGTGCAATTCTGTTGAAATCTTCTGGGATTGCTCTAAGAAAGGAGGGAGGTTAATCTCCCTCCTGTCCTTGGCTCTACTGCACGCAGGGGCGACCAGGGGCCCAATTAGTGTGATTGGGTCGGTGGTTATGGAGGTTGCTCCTAGAGAAGCTGGACTGGCACCACGAAACTCATTAAATTCAGCTCCTCCAACAGCCTGGCTTTATGTGGCAGAAAAAAGAAATCCAGCGAGGGGGAAGTCAAAGCAGAATCCTCATTAGAGTAATTAGCGCCAGTCATTATTTCCTAGAAGCCTCAAATGGGGCCGTTCATCCTGAGGAGATGCCAAGGGTAGGGCTGGATGGAGCTGCCCCGGGAGGGGAGGGAGGGATTGGGGTTTGCCCACATTCCCTGATGGCGATCCCATTAACTCAGCACAGCTAATCGCCTTTCACGCTGCTCATTCCCTGCCATTATCCTTGTCTGGCTGCGGATTTCCCTCACGGAATTCTTCTGTGGTTCCAACACAAGGAGGAATCCAGAAAGGAAAAAAAAATCTTGTGGCAGTGCTCCTGGAAGGAAAAGGAACTGCTGGGGGGGCCTGAGGGATGGCTGGCCCCAAGAACCCCTTCAGAGACACAGTCAGAGCAGGGGGGATCTGCTTTATTCGGTGCTGGGGGTGGGGATTCAATCCTCCAAACACACACACCCAGCACTGCCGACACACAATATTGTTGGAAAATACAGCAGTTTAAAAAGTTTGTATAACTTTAGTCAAAGGCTTTGTTTGTCTGTACCCCGGGAAAAGGAATTTTCAGTTTCTTTCCAATCATTGCTGTGCCAGGTGAGGTGTGATGAGCTCAGCACAGGGACAGAGTGGAGCAGCCCAAAGATCCCCAGAGAGATCAAGGCCATCCCCGGAACACTGACGGAACATCGGTGGCCATCTCCAAACATCCACCCCAGAGCACCTCGGACACAGCTGGAGACATCTCGCCCGCAAAGGACTGAGCAGAGAATTGAAAAATGAAGATCTGATTCACATCGGAGGGGAGGGGATTGGGATCCAATGGGAACTGAACACTGAGGGTTGCTCAGCTCTGCACCAATGAACTTTGAAACAATGCATCTCTGTGGGTTTGACTGTATAAAATTTGGGGGAAATCCTGTAAAATCGGTGTGTGATGGAATGATTCTCTCTGCACCCCCGGGCTGTGTGTGGATGAGATGATTTCTGTGGCACACCCTGGCCAGAACA
>VZRL01005917.1:76690-86894 GCA_013397895.1 Origma solitaria
AAGGAAAATCCTTGGGAAAACACATGCCCGAGTTAGGCTTTTTCTCTCCCCATCCTAAAAAGTCTATAGCATCGAGCTTCCTTTAATTAATTTTACAAGATGAAAAATTGACGGCATTAAGACATCAGAAAGTCCATCCAGAGGAACTTTTGTGGGAATAATTTGTAAATCTGCTGCTCATGAAATATTAAAGGGAAGTTGTGGTTCAGAGCCGAGTTCGCTGCGTATTGACCAGGACTGAGATGGGAAACCAGGGAAAAGGAGCCTGGGAGAACCTGGATTTGGGGATTACATGGGCAAAAAGAGGAGCTGAGGGGGTGATCGGGGTGGGCAGAAAGGAAGTAGAAAGATATCCACGGATTTCATGGAATTATGGAATTGTTTGCATTGGAAGAACGTCAAAGCCCACCCAGTGCCGCCCCAGGGACACCTCCACTGTCCCAGGGTGCTCCAGCCTGGCCTGGGACACTCCCAGGGATCCAGGGGCAGCCACAGCTCCTCTGGGAATTCCATCCCAGCCCCTCCCTACCCTCATTCCATCCCAAAATCCCATCCAACCCTTCGCTCTGGAAGTGGGAATCCATTCCCCCTCATTTTGCTTTTAGATTGTGCCTCGTTGTGATTTTTCTTCCTCCAACAAGCTTTATAATAAATGATATTTTCATATTTTTACCCGTTTTTTTTTCTCCTCACGGAGCACGCAAACATCACGAAATCACTAATTTCTCTGTTTTTGGGGTTTTTTTTTAATTATTATTTTTAAATAGCGCTGCGCACAAACTTCCATTTGGTTCATTTGGGGGAAAAAAAAATATGGCTGACCTAAATAGCGAAAAACTACCTTTGATCTCGCCGAGATTGAACTGTTAGCAGAAATTAATGACTTGAAAATGAACACGTGTGGCAGCCCTCCAGAGAATAAAACCCAGCTCTGAATCAAAGAATCCCAAAGCAGGAAAAGCCAAGTCCCTGCTTTTAACCAAAATGATTGGAATTTTAAAGAGGGATCCGCAGGAGGGGAATGACCAGGCTGAGCCTGTGCTTCAGAAATGAAAATTCTCCGGTTTTTGTTTGCTGTTCCTCGTTTTGGGCTGTGGGTGGGTTTGAAATGGGTCAGGACAACGGAGCAGCTCCAGAGTGCTGGAAAATCTGGAATAAGAGGAATTAAATCCGGAATCTGAGGCAGGGGAGGTGGGGAATCATTGCCACCCCTCCAAACCTCCCCCCGGATTCTGAGCTGGCATTTGGGTGAGAAAAATGGGAAAAAGAGGAACTTCCGCGGGAAGCCTGGAGTAGCTGGTCTCATTTTCCAGCCCGTGGTGTTGATGGAATTTGGAATTTGGAATTCGGAATGTGGCGTTTGGAATTCGGAATTCGGAATTCGGAATTCGGAATTCGGAATTCAGAATTTGGAATTTGGAATGTGGAACTCGGAATTTGGAATTTGGAATCTGATCAGTGCGTTTGGGATTCCGAGTCCTCGCGATCCCAAATTCTGAGCGAGAAACTCAAATTTCTGCACTTTGCATCGACATTGATGGGTTTTTCCGGAACCTTGGTGTCTTCACCCCTCTAGGACTAGGGTAAATGGCCTCGAGTTGCACCAAGGGAGGTTTGGGGTGGATTTTAGGGAATATTTCCTCACTGGAATTGGATCGATTCCAATCGATATTGGAACTCAGGGCGGAGGTGGAGTCCGAGCTCCTGGAGGTGTTCAACACTGAGCAGATGTGGCACTCGGTGAAAACCAACTTTTTTGGTTGACAGAGTGGGATTTGGTGAAATTGGGTTAAATTTGGTTGGACTTGATGGTTTTGGAAGTCTTTTCCAGCCTTATAGATTCCATGATTGATTCCATAGCAGCTCTCTGTCTCCAAAAAGGGGCAGTATTGGGTTTTTGTTATTTTCTTTCCCTTTATTTGCATTTAAATTCCAGGTTCTCCAGGCTCTGTCATTTACGGCCACAGTCCTGAGCACCCTGGATTTCCGAGATGTCCTCTGGGAGGTTCGTTAATGTAATTAGCAATGGTCAATCTGATTTGAGTCGTAAAATGTGTGCAATACTCTGCCCACGGAAGGTTTAATTAATTAAAATTCATTGAATGCATCCTCAGCGAGGAGCGTGCTGGAAACACCAAATATTATTTATTACTTCTGGAGCGAAAATGGGGATAATGACTTGGGTTTGTGATTCCAATTTACAGGATTTGTCTACGGAAACTCCAGGTCCCGGCGAGATAACTTGACCTCAATTTCCACTCGCTGACAGCGAGTCTGGCTGCCTCGCCCTCCTCAGGCGCTGGGGTGTGAAATGGGAGATTCAATTAAAGAAAGAACCCAAATTAACGCTTCTCTCCGCACCCTCTCCCTGGCTGGTGGCAAAACTGGGAGGAATTTTATATCAGAATGTGGATTATCCGAAGGAAGTTCCTCTTCCAGCTCTGTGCTCTGTAATTTTCATGGTTTTAGAGATCAGTTTTTATTTTTCCTGAATTTCTAACTGGAGTTTTCCAGCTGGAACTCCAGGATCTGAAGCAGCCAGGGCACTGCTGGGCTTTGATTCCTTATTTCCTCCATGTCTAGGCAATTCCAGCATTGCCTGGGCCCTTGGGAATATATCCGAGTGCTAAATCAGCTGTGGTAGTGGAAAAGCGGAGTTTTTAAATCTGGTTTAGGGACTGAAACCATTCCAAACTCCTCGAGTGGGGATTTCGGCCCCTGCATTCTTGTTCTGGTGTGGAGGAGGAGATTTGGGGCCTGACCTTTGTGGAGGGACATGTGTGGAGCTCCGGGCTGGGCTCGGGGACACCTTCCTGTGCCAGGTGCCAGCAGTGCCACAGTTTTGGTGACACGGAAGTGGCAAAGCCCTTGAATCAGTTCCTGCTTTTGTCAACAAGAATTGGGAGAAATAAAAAAACCCTCTAGCACTGTTTGAAGCGACAGAGAATCAGGCATTGCTTTATTTTCTGGCCAGGATGTGCCAAGGAAAGTATTCCAAAAACACATCCTTTTACAGGATTTTCTCTCAAACTTTATACAGTCAGAACCCATAGGGGTGTACTGTTTCTGTCACCAAAACTGTGGGAAAAACAAAATCCCTCCAACAACATTTTTAATGTTAGAGAGTCAAGGCATTGCTTTATTTTCTGGCCAAGATGTGCCAAGGAAAGTATTCCAAAAACACATGCTTTTACAAGATTTCCCCCAAATTTTATACAGTCAAACCCCCAGAGATGCATTGTTTCAAAGTTCATTGGTGCAGAGCTGAGCAACCCTCAGTGTTCAGTTCCCATTGGATCCCAATCCCCTCCCCTCCGATGTGAATCAGATCTTCATTTTTCAATTCTCTGCTCAGTCCTTTGCGGGCGAGATGTCTCCAGCTGTGTCCGAGGTGCTCTGGGGTGGATGTTTGGAGATGGCCACCGATGTTCCGTCAGTGTTCCGGGGATGGCCTTGATCTCTCTGGGGATCTTTGGGCTGCTCCACTCTGTCCCTGTGCTGAGCTCATCTCCTCAGAGTGACGCTGTGCCTCCGGAAGAAACTAAAGAAAATTCCCTTCCCCAGAGCAAAGTCAAGCCAAGCCTAACCAGAGAAACAAAAATGAAATGTTAAAGGTTATACAAACTTTTAAAACTGCTGTATTTTCCAACACTTTGGCCCTGCTGCATTTCCTGATTGAACCCCCAGTCAGACAGCACAGGGTATCGATAATTAAATGGTGATTAAATCAATAGCAGGAGAAGTGTGGCTTTGTTGGGCAGAGCTGGGCAGGTCTCTGCCCGTGGGGCTGTGCGGGAGGCGAAAGCAGATCTCTGAAACTTGGGAATTCTGTCCTTGGTGACCTGAGCTTCCTGGAAATTCATCAGGGAAATCTGGTGGACAGGGGAAAAAGGCACCAAGGATTCCAGAGATGCATTTCCCTGCACGGGAACAGCTCTGTGCCAGGGAAAAAGGCACCAGGAATTCCAGAGATCCATTCCTCTGCCGTGGAACTGCACAGGAACAGCTCTGGGCTGGGGAAAAAAGGAGCCAGGAATTCCAGAGATTCATTTCCCTGCTCTGTGCTGGGGAAAACGGCACCAGGAGTTCCAGAGATGCATTTCCCTGCACGGGAACAGCTCTGTGCTGGAGAAAAAAGGCACCAGGAATTCCAGAGATCCATTTCCCTGCCGTGGAACTGCATGGGAACAGCTCTGTGCCAGAAAAAAAAGCACCAGGAATTCCAGAGATTCATTCCTCTGCACGGGAACAGCTCTGTGCTGGGGTAAAAAGGCACCAAGAATTCCAGAGTTTCATTTCCCTGCTCTGTGCTGGGGAAAAAGGCACCAGGAGTTCCAGAGATGCATTTCTCTGCAATGGAAGAAGTTCTGTGCCGGGGAGAAAGGCACCAGGAATTCCAGAGATTCATTTCCCTGCCATGGAACTGCACAGGAACAGCTCTGTGCTGGGAGAAAGGCACCAAGGATTCCAGAGATTCATTTCCCTGCACGGGAACACCTCAGTGCTGGGGAGAAAAGGCACCAGGAATTCCAGAGATCCATTTCCCTGCTCTGTGCCGGGAAAAAAGGCACCAGGAGCTCCTGTGCATCTGTTGTGGCTGCTAATCCTATTAGCACCAACAGGATTAGCCCTCAAACAAAGAGCTCTGCTCGTCTGCTCCCTGGGCCCTGCTCGGAAAATCGAGTGGGGTTTGTTTTACACGCGACGCCTCTCACGCTCGGCACCGCGTGCAGATCCTCCAGCTGCTGGAATTCCCTGGGAGAATCCCTACAGAGCTGTAGGATTTCTGGGGGAAAAAAAAAAAAAAAAGGATGTTCCGATAAGAATGGAAAAGCCATCCCATCTCGGAAGGTTTTGGGGGTTATGTGTGGTTAAATATATTTCAAAAGGCAATTATTCCAATGGAGTTGGGGGATGGGAAGAGGCAATAATTTGGGACATTATTAACGAGGGGAATGTTCTGGGTGTCCCTGCCGTGCTCTGAGGACACAGCTGTTGGAAGGACCTGGATTTCCTCACCAAGTTACTCACCTGGAAAAGGATTTAGTGATGGAGGCTGCGAGGTGCCTGAGATCCTCTCCCTACTCCATAACCCGTGGGCATGGCTCCTAAATCCCATTTACACCCACGAATCGAACAGAAACCCTGAGCTTTCCCTCACTCTGGGACCTGGAAAAGGTTTTAATTACTTACCTGGAAAAGGTTTCAGTGATGGAGGCTGGGAGGTGTCAGATCCTCTCCCTACTCCATAACCCCTGGGCATTGCCGCTAAATCCCATTTGGACCCGGAAATCGGACGGAAACCCCAAACTTCCTTCAGCTTTCCCTCACTCCCGGACCTGAAAAAGGTTTTACTCACCTAGAAAAGGCTTTACTCACCTGGAAAAACATTTTGTTACTTACCTGGAAAAGCCTTTAGTGATGGAGGTTGGGAGGTGCCTGAGATCCTCTCGCTGCCGTACAACCCCCGGGCATCGCTCCTAAATCCCATTTGCACCCAGAAATTGGACAGAAACCCCGAAGCTCCCTCAGCTTTCCATCATTCCAGGACCTGGAAAAGGTTTTACTCACCTGGAAAAGGTTTTACTCACCTGGAAAAACCTTTAGCTACTTACCCAGAAAAGCCTTTAGTGATGGAGGCTGGGAGGTGCCTGAGATCCTCTCGCTGCCGTACAACCCCCGGGCATCGCTCCTAAATCCCATTTACACCCAGGAATCGGACAGAAACCCCAAACTTCCCTGAGCTTGCCCTCACTCCAGGACCTGGAAAAGGTTTTAGTGATGGAGGCTGGGGGGTACCTGAGATCCTCTCCCTGCCCCAAAACCCCTGGGCATCACTCCTAATTCCCATTTGCACCCAGAAATCAAATGGAAACCCAACTTCTCTCAGCTTTCTCTCACTCCACGACCTGAAAAATTTAGTTACTCACCCGGAAAATGTTTAGTTACTCACCTGGAAAAGCCTTTCGTGATGGAGGCTGAGAGGTGCCTGAGATCCTCTCCCTTCCCCACAACCCCTGAGCATCGCTCCTAAATCCCATTTTCACTCACGGATCAAACAGAAACC
Organism: Origma solitaria; assembly: GCA_013397895.1. Lineage (NCBI taxonomy): Eukaryota > Metazoa > Chordata > Aves > Passeriformes > Acanthizidae > Origma > Origma solitaria. Next base: position 82,758 of record VZRL01005917.1, read on the forward strand.
CCAAACTTCCCTCAGCTTTCCCTCGCTCCAGGACCACGTTTGGAGGTACGAGGAAAAGGAGCAGGGAGGGAACACATGTGAGTGTCCCCGGCAGGAGCTGAGGGTGGCTCAGCCATCTCTGCTTTTCTGATTCCTCCTGCAAAGCCGCGCTGGCAGCTCCTCCCTGCAGAACCACAGCATATGCCAGCAAAACTTTGGGAGCTGGCACCGCTCCCCGAGCTGCTCGGGTGATGTGAGCGGAGTTGACAAAAGCAGTATTTTGTCAGTGCTGCTACATCTCCCGGATTCAATATTTCAGGACCAGACAGAGCCGTTCTTCCCTCGCTCACCTCCTTCCTCTCTTCCCCCCGTGTCTTTCCTCATCATTTTCTGCGCTCGGTGGAAGAAACAAAACCGAATCCAAATCACCCTCGGTGCACCAGCATCACCCAGATCACCCCAAATCCTCAATTCCAGCTGCTCAGAAATATTTTATCATATTTATCAAAGCTTTTCTGGCCTACACCTGGTAGAGATATTCCCCACCTGGGGATCTTTGCCTTCCAGGACGGACTGTCCTCACCCAGAGGGAGCAGAGGGTGTCCCTTGACCTTTTTGTGTGTCCAGCCTGCCCAGCCCGGGCTGGGGAAGAGGATGAGGAGCAGATGGGTTTGTGGCAGGAGCTGGGAGGCAGATGGTGCCTGCAGACAGCTCCTGATGGCCTCTGTGGCCGAGGCTTTCCCCTTTTAGCAGCGCCGATCAGGCTCTGGTGTGAGTGTGGGGCCACTGTGGGGCTGTGTTGAGCAGGGACTGATGCCTGAGCAGAGTTTATCTAACAGAGAGACCAAAGTGAGGAGAATAAAATCAGATTAATTTCTGAAAGGCCTTCAGGTGCACTCAGGGCACACAGAGCCCACTCGAGAGGCTGCACCCAAAATGGACAGCGAGTCACGAGTTCTGCACATTGGAGAAGTTCTGTCCATTCACAGCTCGAGCCTTAATCCTCCAATCACACCTTCAGCTGATGATGGCAACCAGCCCAAGCTTGCTGCCCCAATTCACTGTTGGTTCCATAGTTTGGGGCTCTGAGGCAGCCAAGTGCCCTTGGATTTCCCAACGGAGAGGAATTGTTTTGTCTAAAGGCTGAGAACAGAGGTTTTTAGCACTTTATATGGAGCCCAGAGCTGCACACCAAAGCTACAGACACATGAAAAATATCAAAATTGAAAATCCTAAGGCATCAGGACTGCCCCAGCACCAGCAGCAGGACAGACCCTGATGTTCAGTCTGAGGGTTAAGAGCTCACCTTTACTCCTGCTAAAGAAGAAATCTTTTCAGACCACGTGATCAAATCTGCGAATTCTTGACTCCCCCTTTTTCTGATGGAGAATTTCTTCTGTTCATCTCCAGTGCATGAGATTGATTTTATGAGATATTAATGACCATGTTAATTCATCCGATATTTTAAATTTTTTGTCCGGGTTCGGAACAAACCCAGACCCTTCTGGCTGTCCCTGTATGATTGGAAACAATTTTTTTTTTTAATTTTTTTTTTTTTTTTAATGTTCATTAGTCCCATCAAGTTTTTGAAAAAGTTTTTGGGACAGGCTTAACCAAACCCAAAGCAGTCTTCACCTTAAGCTTCTGAGCAGGCCCAGCTGATTCAGAGCCCTTCTCCTTCTCGGGGAGAGCACCCACAAAGGGCTCAGAGAGCTCTGGCATGCTCAGGTTGATTTGTTCCTTTTCCGTTCATTCACCTCAGCAATTCCCAGCTTTTCCCAGGATCTCTTCCCTGAAATCTTCCCCTCAGAGTGATTTATTCTCCCCTCACTTAGCATTTGTGGAGCTGCCCGGTGCCATCCTCAATCCCGGCCTAAACCCCGGCTTTGCCGATCGTTCTTCACCGCGCTGCTTTCCATCTCCCCTTCCTGCATCTCCTGAATTTTTCATGGCCCGTGAAGAAGGATTGTCTTCTGGAGTCAGAGATGAATTAAAAATGGGGAGGGAGTGGATTTTAATAGGTTGAGCTGCTGCTTTGGGGGGTTTTTATTTGTGTGGGGATGTGAATTACAGCAGAGAAATTTGGCTGAGGCAGCCTGGGGGAAGCTGAGTGTAAAGATCTCAAAACCCAAGCGAGGCACAGAGATGAGGAGATCCCTCCCTGTGTGAAATGTCTGGGGTAAAACGCGGCTTTAACTGAAAATCAGAGCAAAATATTGCTCAGAATGAAATTTCCGCTCCCAAGCTAAACCAAAAAGAGGTTAAATGTTTATATTTTACCTCTTGGCGCCTCTCAGTCGCTCTCAATATTGAGAGTACATTGGCACCCTGTGCCACAGGGATGCTCCTCCTGTTGCAAGATTTATTTTTTTTTTTCCTAATGTCAAAACATTCTTCGTTTGAGAAATCCCAGTAGACGGAGGGATGGGAAGATCCATATGTTTGGGGAAAGCAGTGTGAAATGTAGTGGGAAAGTTTGTGTGCTCGGAATTCTCTCCAAGCAGATCGGGGCTGGGGGTGCGGGGTGGAGCAAAGAGTTAATTTTGAGGCCGAAGGTATGAAATGCTACAGTTCCGATGTTCCCGAAATCTGGACGGAATTAAATCCGAGTGCCTTTGATGTGACACAGCGGTGGAATTGGGAATTGAGGCCACTGGAGTCACGTGAAAAATCCATGGCCGAGGAGGAGCTGAGCCCTGAGGAGGGAACGGAGGGTGGGGACCCCCAGATTTGGCAGGTCCTGCCTGGAGCCCGGGGGATTTTGGGGACACTCCCATCGCTGAATTCCGGGGAAATCACCTGGAGATGGGAAGGTTCCTCTGTGATTCCCAGGCTCTGGGGAATGAGGGAGTTTTGGGTCACCCCTGCAGCACTCGCTGTGGATTTCGGCTCCTCCTCTCTCCAGAGTTCAGAATTGTGACTCCCCTTCCATGACCCTCCCATTTTTCTGTTTGGATCATGGAGATAACAATGCTGGACTCGTTTATGAGGAGAGCCGAGCTTCACAATTTGGAATATTTCTATCTCTGAACGAGACAGAATTAATTTCTTTCTGTCATCACACGCAGAATTCTGCAGCAGATGGACCTGTATCGTTTGGCAAATGATTCCTCTGACATTCCCCTCATCAATCACTGAACAATTGGTCCAGTTCTCCGTGGTGGAGCCAGATTAAATCCTGGTTTGTTCCACATTTCCCTGCTGGGATTGGGCTGGATCCATCGGGGTCTGGGAGGGACTGACTGACCTGGGGATCTGTGGGCAAAGCCTTCCTGTCCATTCCCAGAGAATTCCAGGGTGGTTTGGGCTGGAAGGGACCTTAAATCCATCAGTGCCACCCCAGGGACACCTCCCACTGTCCCAGGGTGCTCCAGCCTGGCCTGGGACACTCCAGGGATTCTCTGGGAATTCCATCCCAGATCTCCCCACCCTCCCAGGAAGGACTTCCTTCCCAAGATCCCACCCAGCCCTGTGCTCTGTCACTCTGAATGACCTGGAGGTTTGATCCTTCTAGAAACTGTAAAGCTTTCCCATGATTTGAACTCCATGGATTTGGATCATTTTTTCCCAGTCCTTAGGGGGAGAAGGGCAGGGGCGTGGATGGCACCGAGGGCAGGGAGAAAATCACTCCTGACGTGTTCTGTTCCCCAAAAATCTCAACTTCCTCATCCAATCTTTGCCATTTACTGCAGCTAAGATGGGATTTTTTAGAATGATGGGATCCTGGAATGGTTTGGGTTGGGAGGGACCTTAAAGCACATCCAGAGCCACCCCAGGGACACCTCCCACTGTCCCAGGGTGCTCCAGCCTGGCCTGGGACACTCCCAGGGATCCAGGGATTCTCTGGGAATTCCATCCCAGCCCCTCCCCACCCTCATTCCTTCCCAAAATCCCATCCAGCCCTGTCCCCTGGCATTTTGAGGCCATTCCCAGTGTCCTGTCCCCACATTCCTTGTCCCAAGTCTCTCTCCATCTTTCCTGTCTCCTCAAAAGGCCACACTGAGCTCACCCCAAAGTTTCTCTTCTCCAGGTGAACATTCCCAGCTCTCCCAGCCTTCCCTACTCCATCTCTGGGATCATCCTGGAGCTCCTCTGGGCTCTCTCCAGCAGCTCCAGCTCCTTCCCATGCTGGGCCCAGGGCTGGAGCAGCTCTGCAGG
>VZRL01005919.1:0-14829 GCA_013397895.1 Origma solitaria
CAAAACTACCACACCTGCATAGGGCTAGGAGTTGGATTCTCTTATCTTCACAGGTTCCTTCCAATGTGGCGTGTTCTATGGTTCAACGATTCTGGAGTGGAGCAGTTGTTTCAGTTTGAAGGGATTAACAGGGCATGAACTGGCCACAGTGGAGTTTTCCTGTCTATTGTTTATAGTGGGAGAGGACTGACCGTGGACTCTAATGTGTGGAACCTCTGAGGTGAACCTCAGAGTGCAGCTTTGGATTTCTTTGGAGCTTCATTTTGTAGCACAGTGTATTAAAATCTCCTGAAAGGATGAGAGTGCTAGAGAAAAACAGCAGTGAGTGATGAAAATGACTTTTTCTGAATGTATTTTCTGTTGAAAATGATAAATACTTTAAATTTGAAACTGTCAGTGCAAGTCACCTTTGTAAAAGGAATTGTAGTACTCATCAGATTTGCAGTTCTCAATGGAATGGTACAATCAGTTTCTAGTTAATGTAATTTATTGATGTTATTGATACCATGCAGTAGAATCATGTGAAAAAGGAGTTTAAATTTTTGAAAATACTCAAGTTATGTTTCACTCCATGCATGCATATCTTGTAGTGTTGTACTTTGCAAGATTGACATGTATGGGTTCAGTTGGTATGTAAACAAAGGAAAAGCAGTGAAGTGTTGTGTATGCTTGCTCTTCTGGAAGGTAGAAGTACAAGCAATGGTTGAAAGCGTCTGTAAATTAGAATAGTTTTGTGAGTAGGTGCTGCTGTTATCATGTGTTTCAGTCTACTCTTCTGGTAAGACTGTCATCTAAAAATAAGTTAAATGGCGAAAGATGTTCCTGCCTCTCATTCTTTCTTCTTAGCACCTTAACACAGAATCTGTTAGCAGGATCAACAAAGCAGTTTTAAGTAAATCCCATGAGATCAGGTGTTTCTGAAGAACAGACAGATTTCTTGCATTATTCATGTTGGAATTCAATTGTATTTCAGCTCACAGGAGCTCTGTAGTACTTAAATTTCTTGGATGAGAATGAACCTACTTTCTGTAGGAGAAAATAGTAAAATGTGGATACCTTTTTATTTCTTGATGGAATGTGTTTATTGAAGCATTTTTGTAGGGAAATATTAAGTTAAAAATATAAATAAGCATAGTCATAATTTTTTTTCTGATTACCCTTTTCTTTCTGTCATCTTGGTTTCCTTTCACTTCTAGTGTTACTCTTCCTCCTTAGGTGAAAGGATGTAAAGATCATCAGCTTTCTGTCCAAAAGAAATCTATGAAATAATTAATTTTTTTTGTTAATTATCATTCCATAGCTGACTCAGCATCCTTAGGTATTTTTTCCGGTTTTCTCATAAAGTAGGCCTCTGGAATGAAGGATAATTTGAAATTAATCTGTGTCATGCTGTCCAGCAATCAAATGTATTTTCCAAGATGCTGACAGAACAGCCCAGAAGAAATCACCAGAGCTTAGTTTGCTTTTATATAAAAAACAGTTTATTAATCCTGAGCCCAAGCTTGTCTGTACTTCTTGAATGTGCTCAGTCACATTTATAGTGGAATTGACATTTTTGCTTTATTTGGATTTTATTTGACTAAATATAAAATACGTCTGTCCTTGCAGGTTTTTGTACTTAGCCTAAACTTTCCTTTAAACATTGAATTTAAGAGCAAATATATTGTCAGTGTTACTGCATCAATAAGTGTTTTGCAGGTCTTTATATGAAAATATGTTAAACTCAGCTGCCAAGTTTGGAGAAGAATTGCTCTTCGAAGGATTGTGCTGTTCAGCATATTTCTTTTAAAAAATCTGACAATATGATTGAAGTAAAGTAACAAAAGATACTAAAAATCGGTTCTGTTTACTGTTTAAATTTACACCTTATAAACACTAGGAAAGGAGTCCCACAGTGTGTTCCTATGCTGATAGTTCCACTGATCAGAAGCCGATCTCTCTATGAGATGTGTAGTTATTACTTCATTGGGCAAAGTGAACTGCAGTGCTTAGTTTATGGAAATGAGGTTTCTGTTTGATCAGACACTCTCATTTTTCTTTTGCTTACCATACTTACCGCTTCAGAACCATTACTTTTTATTATAACAGAGTAGACATGAAATAAGCCTCCATTTTTATCATGTTAAAAAGGACACTTCTAAAAAAAGTCTTCGTCAGTATCAATGGTCTTCTAAAAGCTGAAAATATATCACACTGAAAAATGCAGTGTGAAAAGGGCATGATAGATTTTAGTTGTTTCTGTTTTTCCACTGTCTTTTTTTAAGAGACTTCTGCAGTTTCAGTAGTTAAGCTGAATAGTACAGTGTAGCCCTCTTCTCTGCTGCTTGGCCAGCATCTTTTCCCATTCCTGTCAGATTAATAGGCTGGTGTTTCTTCCCTCTTGGCCCACAAATATTTAGTGGGTTCTTGTTGGATACTCATTTGTGTTCTAGCTGCTTCTGGATGTGTGTCATAGAAATCCTGCTGTTGCTGGCTGGTTCAAGACTAGTTTTGGTTGTGGATGAGGTTGGGCTATTACCTTAGGACAGCTGTTGATTTTGTTTTAGTTGACATTGTAACTGTTGCAAGCACACATTCACCAGAGAAAGCCTGTTGTTCTAGCCTCTTAAGGGACTACAGCCATTAAAAAACAGTTTCTGTGCAATTAAAGGTCTTTAGCTATTATAATGATTAAAAATTCAACATAAATCATGAACAGTTTGGCACAAGCAATTCTTTTCAAGTCTTGAAAAAGGTGTTTGACTATGTTTTTCTGGTAATGGGAGACTATCAGTAATTACTTCTTGTTTTGCAGTAAATTTGCCACATACCTTATTTCCTACTGACTAAATTAAAAAATAGGCTCTTGAACCATTTTGGAATGTTGGTGGGCTGAGATTTGATGATATTGTATTGTATTAGCTGTGCTCTGTTGCTGAAATTAAGTTGGTGACCAGGACCATTTTCCAGCAACTGATATGAAGAGTACTAATAGAAATTAAATTGCTATCAAATTTCCAGACAAACTTTATTCCCTTAATAAAGTGCAGATGAAAGTATAGTTAAGGCTGCACTAAAAAAGAGAATAGAAAACTGTTTTCTAAGAGTGAATTGGGAAAATTAGTTTAGAAATACAAAAACTATTTTGTCAATGAAAAGATACAAGACAACTAACTACAGGCAATTTAAAATCAACTCTCTTCACTGTTAGATGTTTATCTTGTTTCATGTGCGTTAAGGTGCAGATTTCAAAATGTGACTATACGTGCGTATCTATTAGTTTTTATGTTGCTTTAAGAAAAGACTTTTCTTCTAATCAATGTATTGTAATCTCGAAAGTGGCATATGTAGAGCTAGTAAAAATATTTCATAAATAAAGTGAAATTGTAAGGAAATGGAGAAATAGATTAGGTTAGAAAATACATTTTAAATAACGGTGTACCATTATGAATAGGAAAACTGTAAGAGAGCAGCTTTTCTCGTTTCTACCAGAAAACACATTTTCATCTTCATTCTTCTGGTTTCCTATTTTCAAAAATTTCATATTAAGCATGTAGTTTTCTCCTGAATTAATTTTTTTTTCCAGTTGGACTTTGTGGCTAGCTTTCTTCTGGCTTCCATTGTAGAAGAAGGGAATGTTCTCATTACCTCATGAGAACCATTGCTTCATGGGAGTGCTGTTATGTAATAACGAAGTCTTGATTTCCAGCTTCTTGTTAAGTCAGAATAAGAGCCTGGACATATAATGGAAGGGAAATGAATTGAATGATTTTCCATTTGGGAAACTTCACTAACTAGATGATTGAATCAGAACTCAAAAGGCACTGTTAAAACTGTTTTTTTAGATTGTGTGGACTTTGGAAAAGAGTAATACTTTCTTTTGGTTTTGGGTAATAGTGTTCAGAGATGTACAGCTTTTAGGATTTATGTAACTCCTTTAATCATCTTCATGCTTGTGCATCCTAACTCTTTTGAGCCCTTTTTGGCATTCTGAATTTTTAAGTAGTCAAAGACTTTGTGTTTTGGTGTCTTTTATCCTGTGGAACTGCTCACTGTCCTCCTTCATGTAGTTGCATATAAAGTGATAGATGTTTTGTCTCTGAAGGTGATCTGCTAAACAATATGGAGAGGTGTATGAGTATTCATACTTTTCTTTTTTTGATGTATGATGAAATCATGAACTCTTGAAGTCTTGTTTATGACTGGAAACTGAAAATTATTTCTTCTTAGATTAAGTATCTTTTCAGTTTGGCTGGGAGTGGTTTCTGTTGTATGAGTGGAGCTTTGATTGCGTTCTGGTGGAAGTCTGATGGTTAGAACATGTCTATACTGCCTTTTCTGCCTCAAAGAGGAGCGAATTTTGAGATTCTTAGTACTTATTGTTAGGTGCTGCACCTGGGAGAGATTTTTCTAAGTATTTCAACAAACACACTGCTGGATGTTTTCTGGTTGTCTTCAACTTGATGCCTAGTTATGGGTAAAGGGTTAGAGAGCTGCATTGTACTTTGATTTAGGAAACATGTCACTTAAAGCACTTCAGGGAAACCAGTGAGCAGCTTAAGTAGAAGCCACCATTGCTGAAACAGTCACTACTCTAAGGTTTTTACATTCTGAATTGTTCATCAGGTTATGGAGGTTTTATGTTTTGCGTTTCTCATGTCAAAATACTTGCTTCTTTTTTTCCTTGCAGGGTAACAAATATGTCTAGAATGCTTTCTGATTATCAGTGGGGCTCAGAGAAAAAGACATTTTGCTATATGATAATATTCTTCAATTCACTTGAGAAGTTTTTGGCTTGATAACTATAGAAGTTCTAAGGAAAATTTGTTTATAGTAATTATGCTCTATATCCTCAATGAGGCTTGTATATTGTCTTTTGAGTAATTTATGTGAATTATTTTGACTGTACAAGCAACCAATCTGATCAGAACAGGCTCAGTTTCTATTTAAAAGTGAAGTCATACAGGAAGTATACAATATCTAAATATGTGGTGGGAAAAATGTTTGGCTGCACCTCTAAGTTGTGTTAAAGGGTATCAGATAAAGACTTAACTATTATTTTTGTTCTGTTGCAGGGATTTCTCCAAAGTTAATATCCTGGTACCTGGTGCTGGGCTAGGTAGATTGGCGTGGGAAATAGCTATGCTCGGTTATGCTTGCCAAGGAAATGAATGGAGCCTCTTTATGCTCTTTTCTTCTAACTTTGTACTCAACAGGTATATAGCTTATGTTTTACTTGCTGAATAAAACCTAGAGAGGCAAAATCATAAACAAGAGAAATCTGAATATATAAATCTCACAAGAATAGATTTGTAAGTCATAATACAGGACACACTCTCTTCTTAGAATGCTTTAAACAAAGTAGACTTAGAGATAAATGGGGAAGGAAGTATTGGATCTGAGTCATTAAAATTACAAGGAGAATGGCTTTCAAGTTGTGAGATGTAAATCTCTGAATTGTACTACAGATTTTCTGCATAATTTTGTTTAGGTTTTGTGATTTAGTTCACATCTGCTTCTGTAAAACGGACACCTGTCTTACTATTACTGAATATGGGCTAGTAAATACATGCATGGTATTTAGTGGTGGTGATTATTAACAGAGGAAACCTGTTTAAAAAAAGTGTTACATTCTATGCTAAAATTTTAGGTACTGTCTTGATAAGAAAAACAGTCATTGAAGCATGCTGAGCAAGTGGCTAAAATAGGAGTTAATCATTCCACAGTTATGCTTAGATAATAAATGTAGTAAATTTCACATTACATGTTTTAATTAAAATGGTATTTCTGTATTTGATATTTTGCCACTTTTGCATTAGAAATTACTGGTTTCAAAATGACCTTGTTAGAGAGGAAAAAAGGCAGCATATGCAACTGTTCTTTTAAGAAAGTGTGGGAAGGCTACGGGTGGGCAAGTATTGAAAGAGGTCAGGGTAGTGTTTAGTTTTTTTGGGGGAGTTAGTGCCAAGTTCAGAGGCAGAATTTGACAGTTCATTCATCAATCTGAAATGATACACTTGTGCTGAAGTTACCTAAACTATTGGGGTTTTTTCTGTATTAGCATAGTGTTTTGAAAACCTGATTATAGACTGATTGTCCACAGAGCACTGTGGTGATTGTACATCTCTTACAGTTTTCTGTTTAAAATCAAGGGGAAAACAACTTAATGATGGCTGCTGCATATCTGCATATAGCAGTAGTGGTCAGTGTGATGCTAATAGATGTTTACTGGAGCTTCATTTGTTCATTTTTTTCCTGCATTATTCTCAAGTGACTCATTTGATGGTGAAATTATATATTACAGTTGTTCTGATTTATGCCTTACAGCTACTAAAAGGAAGCCACATTCCTCTCATGCTTTGGAATTTCAAAGCAGCATAGAAGTATTCATTTCCCATCTTTGGGAGCAGTGGTGAGCTGTCACAGAGGTTAGTTAACTTCACCCCTATCCTCTGATGACATACTTCTTTAAATAAGGAGTCTTTGGCCTATATGTGAAATTATCCTAAAGATTCACTCTTTGCTAACAGCAGTAATAATTCCTAGCATCTAATGCTCACATAGTGTTTTCTGTTTATGTCGGATATTTAGCAAAGAGGTGCATATGCATTAAACTTGCTAACAGTATGAGATTTTGGACAGTGAAATTGAGGTGTTGTGGAACTGCTGTAATCTTCATTTTTGCTGGACAAGTTACCAGTTATATTCACTTGTTAGCATGGAAGAGAATATTGCTAGCATTACTCTGGGCAAGCATTCATTTCTGCCGGCTGTAACAGTGTGCTTGGTGTGTCTGTTATGAAGATTTTAGGGACTTGAAGATTCTTTCAGTTTCATCTTAAGTTCACAGTTAGCCTTCTGAAATGTCTGAAACTGGAAGAAACAGCAATGATGAATATAAGCTGAAGATAATACCTAAAAAAGAGTGGTCAGAAAAAAGAATTTAGCAAATTAGTTTTGAGCTGTAGTCTCGATTTGATTTATACTTGGTTTTAGTTGATACAAGCATGAGGATTTTGCTCACATGTGCTGACAGTTTTAAAGCTTACAGCTTTACCTTCTTTGACAGTTTATTTTTAGGAGTACAGAGTATTGTTTTGAATGTCAAGCATCGCTAGAGCAGGCTCGTAGATGTGGTACACTGGCTTAATATTTCTGTGTGTGAAGTGTATTTGCTGATTTTCACACATTTTAAAAAAGCCTTTAGTATCTCTGAAATTGTGAACTTTTGTTATAGAGGATTAAGTTGCATGGTATGGTATGCAGAATGTGTGTCAAGGTGTAACTGTGGTCACTGTAAATATTTGAAATTATTTAGAGTTTGTTATTTTGTTGAGGAAACTCTAACTAACTCTAATCTAAGAATAAAGTGACCCTGGAATAGTTAAGCTGCAGTGGCTCCAAGGCTGCTTCAGTTCTTGTATGGGAAATTCTGCTTTCCCTTGTATGCATAAGATTCTTACGTGGTATATTTTTCTTCTTTACTTTCTGGAAAGAATACAATTTTAGATAAATCTTGACACTTGGAGAAGACTACTAGTTGTGTTTGTTGCATCTCCATGAATGCCTGAGGATGAAAACAGTTAAGTTATATTTTATCTGTAAACAAATGGTCAGAAGTGAGATTTGGCCTACCCATTTTTTCCAAAACTGTCTTTTCAGCTGAAACTTGAATAATGAATACCTTACCCCTCTGGAAAATAATGAAGTGTGGCACACTTAAATATGCTAGATTTTTATAACATATATTACACATCTTTTGTTTTAAGAATGGAATTGCCAAGGACTAAGAATACTTGGTTTTGAAGTAAAAATTGTCAAAACTGGAAATGGAGGTTTTCACGCTTTTTTATGAAAAGAGATTGCGCTTTTCTATTAAATTGGAGATGTTTCAAAGTCTTTGTGAACACGTACTCATTTCTAACCTTTTTTTTAATTGCTGTTTTAGTGGTTAGGTGTTTTGTTGTTTGGTTTTGGGTTTGCTTTTCTTAACCAACTGTGTATGTCTGATAGGTACTTAGTTATATGTGAAGAAAGTTGTTGAGCACTGTATACTGTTGCTCAAGTACTAGTCAGTTTTGCATTTTTTTTTAACTGATAAAATGATATAGAAATATGACATGGAGAAGGTAAAAAATGTTATTTCAAAGACTTTATCACAAATACATTCTAACCACCAGCCAAAAGAGTGCACTTTCTGTAATCCAGTAGATTGCTTGCAGTTTATGAAGTTCATGATGATACGTATTTTGTGGGACAGGTATGTCCTCTGTCTTTGAAAGAAAATGTTTTCATTTTTTAGTTACAAACTTAACTGTGTGGGATGGTGGGAGAAGCTTCTTATTACACTTAAATGCTGTATTTTATCACTTTTAGAATGAGACTTGACTTCGTCCTGTCAACCCAGAAATTCTGTTTTACAAAGACATCTTAGCATGATTGCAGTGATCTTGATGTTACAAAGTTCAAATGACTTCTAGTGTGCTTTGCAACATGGAAACAACTGTGCTTTACAAAAGAGCATTTGTTTATTTTTTAAAATTTTTAAAGCATCTTTTCAGTTAGCATCTGAGAAATGCTTTTGTTTTGCTGTGCTTCGAAGCTTCCTATGATCGTGGTTCAGAAAAGATAGAAAAATCTAGAATAAGAACAAATATTTTAAAAAAAATCATGGAACTAGTGTTACTAGTTTTTTTCTTCTTTTTTCTTTTTACTTTCTTGGTAAGAAGAGAGATGATCCAGAAAATCTTAGCTTTATGGAATATAGTGAATCATAAATTTCATTAATCTTATGAAATAAATGTATGCGTTCTCTTCTCAGCAGAGAAATAAGTTGGAGAGTATTGTAAGAAGTAATAAAAGAAAATTGTAAAACTAAAAAAGGCGGTTATTTTGTGATAATGATTTTGTATCAGATTAAAATCAGTTTTTTAATCAGTTTGTTATGATGGGCCGTCTCAAGTGGTGTGAACTAGATGAAGTCTTTAAGCAAATGTGGAGTTGTTACACGAACTTTGACTCTTACATGTCTAGATGGTAGATAAGCAATTAGTTGGAACAAATTTTGTTGATTTTCATATTTTGCAGATGCTCTGAAATTAACTCATTTAAGCTTTATCCCTGGATTCATCAATTTAGCAATAACAGAAGATCTGCTGATCAGATACGACCAATTTATTTCCCAGATGTTGATCCTCACAGTCTTCCTTCTGGTTCAAACTTCTCTATGACAGCAGGGGATTTTCAAGAAATTTATTCTGAGTGCAGTGAGTAAATGCAAACTTTTTAGGGTATCCATGTGACATTATATACCTTCAGGAAATTTGGGACAATTTATGAAGAAAATGGGAGTGTATCTACAAGTATTAAGAACTAACTGTGGCAAGATCTTCTTACTCAAAATATTTCTCTAGCTGCATGATAAAGTGCAGATCAATAGGTCTGTTTGTTACTCCAAATCAGCTTTTCATTTCTTTGTAGTTACAGAAAATGTGGACACTTCCTTGTCTAAAAGATCTTGCAGGAGCCTTCCCTACAGCAGCTTAATTTTCTGAAAATTCTGTGTTTAATGTTAGAGCATTTAAGACTGGCATAAATCAAGACTTCTATTTTTTTTATTTACAGAACTTTAAACTTTTGCTATTTCAAGAATACCTGTTTAGAGAAAAACAGGGAGACCATGTGTTAAAAGGCAGACTTAGAAAGTTCTTGCTTGTAGAATTGACTAGGGAGTGAAAAACAACTAGGGAGATAATCAAATACTGAGTAAAATGCTTTAAAACTAAGTGACTTGTGAAAATACACCTTACTGTACAGACTTGCGTTGTTTTAGATACTAACTAGGGAGGCCTACAATCACGGGGATTTTTCCAGTTGTATTTTTAGCAGTTGTCATAATAAAATTCGCAGAACAGGTGAGTAATAGCACACTTGGGCCTTCATTTGCATAAATTGTGTTACAGCATTTACATTTTATAGTATATAATATATAATTTTATATAATGTGTATGGGTAGTTTCATTAAGTGAATATGTAATAAGTATATGTAATATTTTAGGGGGTGTGTGTGTACATATACGCACATAAATACAGGTCAAATGGACCCAAACTTTGTTTTAATGTAAAACAAAATACTTTATTTACTTGCAAACAAAATGAGAAGCCATCAGCTGTTTTTAGTTGAAGGTAATTTTGATAGTATCAACAAATACCAGGGTTAACTGGTGAACTTTTACAGGGTTGAAAGCATTGAAACTAATCTTTCTATACTTTGCTCTTTTTATGCAGATACGTGGGACTGTGTAGCCACTTGCTTTTTCATAGATACAGCCCATAATGTTATTGATTATATTGATACTATATGGAAAATATTAAAACCTGGAGGAATATGGATAAATGTAGGCAAGTGTGACCAACCTCTCTTTTTGACTTATTTTTGATAGTGTACTTGAAAAGTATGTGTGAATAATTATGTCTGCAGAAAACTCTTCAGCTAGAAAAATATAGGGCTTGGAAATTATCTCAGAAGTGTTCAAAATATATTCAGATGTTTGCTGGTTACAATCAAGTCAACAATGTGTTATTTTTAAATAGGCAAGTAAATCTTGCCAGTAGCAGGTTTTACATTCATGCATCAGACGTCGTTTTTTTGACAAATGTAGTGTTCTGTATTGGTTTTTGCGATTTTTCTAAGAAAATAGCACTTGTAAATACATACTTGCCTTTTTTTTTTCTTTTTTCTTTCAATGTCTAATTGGTACTTTGATTCTAAGCAGAAGTTTTGAGAATGAGATTTGATTGATGTCTTCCATGATGAAGGAGTATTAGACAAAACACAGGCATTAAACATTGTACATAGTAAAAACTGGTCAGTCACTGGTCAATCAGTCACTCTCCCAGTCCTAGCCAGTCAGAGTGCTAGCAGAGCTCCTGAGCAGGCTTTTGTATTCTGAGCTTTAGACATAGCAGTGCTGCTGGACTGAAGAAATTTTAAGACAGAGAAAACAGAATCTGGTAGGAAATGTTACAAATTGTTGAATAAGAGCTAAAGTAATTAGTTTTCATTTTGCATTGATTCTGAAATTCATTATAAAAATCATATTCAAGGAACAGAAATATGTTCTTTTGTCAATATCTGTAGAATCATAGAATGGTTTGGCTTGGAAGGGATCTTAAAGGTCATCTAGTTCCAGCCCTCCTGCCCCGGGCAGGGAACCTTCCATATTTTTGAATACGTGAATCTGGGTATAAGCATTTGATGCACTTTTCAGTATGTGCTTTTGATTTTTAACACATATTTTGTCTTTTTGATAGCCATTTTTATTTTATCTTTGTATTCCAGGTCCTCTTCTTTACCATTTTGAAAACTTAGGAAATGAACTTTCTATAGAATTAAGCTATGAGGATATAAAAAATGTTATCCTGCAATATGGATTCAATATAGAGGTAAGAAGATGCTGTAGTTGGCAATAAGCACTATTGTTATGAATCAGATAAACTGCTTTGAATAAACCACCATAAATTTCATTCAATATAATGGTATATATTAATAACTTCAAGGAGTATCACGTGTCTTACAAATTACCTGCTTTTCACATTTTTGAAGAAATGTATAAATGGGCTTTATAGTCTAAAAACTATGTAGCATTTTCTTGTATAGTATTGTATAGTATTTTCCTGTATATAAACTGTCTTGAAAACTGCTGCTTTGTTTTCAGGTGGAAAAAGAATCTGTACTCTCAACTTACACTGTGAATGAGCTCTCCATGATGAAATACTACTATGAATGTGTGTTGTTTGTGGTGAGAAAACCAGAATAGTAGTGGTCTGAATACATTAATGAGAAAATAATGTTGGCTTGAAAGCTAGAAATGAGAATAAAATGATCTGGTGATGTATGGACACAACCTCAAATCAGTGGTGCCTTCTTGTTCCTAAGAGGATATAGATAGCGTCTATTTTCTTAATATCTCTTGCTATTCAGACATACACTATGCCATGCATATTAATAATATACTTGTGAAAGAGGAAATGTTCACATACACTGTCTTTGTGCTTTGGAATGCATTAAAAATAAAAGCAAAAGTGTTTTCTTGAGAACAAAATTTAATGTTTGCCATAACTAGGCTAATTTTCTGCTAATGCTGCCTCATTTTTCATAGATTTATAGTGCTTTTTTTTTCTACTTTATGATATTAGGAATGCATGGAGGTGCTTACTGTACTAGCTGTGTCACTTTTAGAGAAGTATTTGTAAATGTATACTTAAATTATGAAGTCTGAAATGGTTGGGAAGTGGTAAAATTATTCTTGACAGATAAAATAGCCATCGGAACTATTAGAGCATTTGCTGTGGAACTGAAGTGAAATAGGATATTATACAAGTTTTGATCTTTGACTCTACCACTGTTAAAAGTTTAATTAAAAGCATAACCTATAGAAAGCAGAATACTGAGTGAACAAAAAGCAGAATGTCACAGAGAAGCGGTATGTTAACCTCAGTTCAGGAGAAAAACAGCCTTGACTGATCTTAGTGTTGGAACTGAAATGTGTTAGATGCTTTGCCATCTTGAAATAGACAGATTTTGAGTCATCTTCTTACTGCTTAAGCCAAAACTCTTAAAGTTGATTAACATAGCTGAGTTATCCATGCCACGTGTAGGTTGTACAGCATAAAAATACCTGTCAGAGCAGTGAAGTTACATGTGAATTTCTGCTATAACCTAATCACCTCCACCTGAGCCAGGATATGCCATCCAAATGGTGGACAATTTCCATGTAACTTCAGACACTTTACCCTTGTGACTTCTTGGTTCTTCATACTAATGTGTTTTTTTCCTAACAGATGTGGCTTAGGTGAATATTTAGTCTAGAAGTCATGATACTATATAAGAGGCTGAATGTCATGCCACTTTGAAGTTAGGTACATGAGAAAAACCTTAACTATCAGTAGTCTGAGACGAGGTGTCATGTTAGGCATTTTGTTTTCTTGATACATTGATTACCTTAAGTGCCATTTTGTTGCATTTTCAAAAATATGTTTAAAATATAAAACCATTATGATGAGGGCTGAATTTTTTTTTTTCATATTTGACTATAAGGTCACTGGTCAGTAGCTTGTTTCTTCCTGATTATTTTTGTCCCAGCTTTCATGGGGATATCTTAATCACATCTTTTTAATAGATATGTTACTGGCTTTTGGATTTTTTCCAATCAAGGCCAGAAATTTGTGCCTTTATTCCTAAATTGAAAATCTGCAAGGAGGGAAAACAAACCTTTTCTTCTGTATTTTCCGCACTGCATAAGAGAGCACATTCCTGCATGTTTCAGTATTGTTCCCCTTTCTGCTCAGAATCCTGATTGAGAACAGAGGCTTCTGGTGTAGAAGAATTTTTAAGTACACCTTGGCTTAAACAAATCTTCTTTGAATTCTCTTATTTGTAAACATACATGAACTGTCAGAGTTCGTGTTTCAAGGGAGATGCATTTAAAGATAAAACACTGCTATTCAACAAATAAAAATAAAAATCCTTGCACATCTAAAAATAAAAAGCCACATGCTTTCATTTCTGTATTGTACCATGTAAGTTTTTAGGGAATTTGTGATTCTTTGCTTTCAATATGCTTTTCTTCCCTTAGAATATGATTAGTAATTTACTTGATTTTCGAGCTTGTTGAAATAAGACAGAGGTTAGGTGAATGTCAAACTGATGGTGAGTAGTGAGTGTATCTGTCTGTAATACTAACCAATTGCTGCTCCTTACAGAGTCTGTGACTTGAAATGTGGTGTTCTGTTTTTCAAAAATAAGCAATGGAACTCTTTTATTTCTGGTTGAGTGTCAATATCCTGTGTTCTGGTAGGTTTTTTCCTTGCCAATCCATGTTGTCACAGGTGCCATTTTATGTTCTCTGATAATGTTTTTACATATATAATATGGTGATGTGCTATTATTTCTGATCTAGAAAATGCTGAGCTTTTTTCACAGCATTCTGCTTTGAAATTGCAACAGTCACATTAAGAGTTGGAAGCAAAATAAACTTGTGAATGAACTGTTAGTAGTGTTTTACTTGCAGTCCTATTTATGAGTTTTTAGAAGAATTCGACACTTGTAATGCCCAGGGATAATTGTGTATTATAGAATTTGATTATTGTTTTATTTAGTTTCGTATGCAGGGGGAAATGCTCAAGGTGTTTGTCAGCTAAGACTGTTTATTTTAGGTCACCATTAAACTAAGTATGGTAACAGGTGTAAAATAAGATGCTGCATAATCTTCAGTGTAAAACTTCTTTGTATGGAGTTTGATAAATGTAAAATGTACTGTATTTTTTTTTATATGTGTTATGTTCTGAAATTGGCTGGGAAGGTGGTAAGAATGGGAAGTTCCACGTCTTTGTGTGCACTTCCCGCACTTTTCGGTGTGTGTAATGGACTGGGTTTTTTTGGATATTAAAGCTTGTTGAATGGCTTGATGTCTCGCGTGTTTGGCTCTATCCTTTATTGAGAGGTGAGACTTTGCCTGCTGGGGCGCTTCCTGCTCCGTGCTTTATTCCCGGTGAGGGTTTCCCTGTGCGGTTGCTTCCCGCTCCGTGCCTTATTCCCGGGTGAGGGTTTCCCTGTGCGGTTGCTTCCCGCTCCGTGCTTTATTCCCGGTGAGGGTTTCCCTGTGCGGTTGCTTCCCGCTCCGTGCTTTATTCCCGGTGAGGGTTTCCCTGTGCGGTTGCTTCCCGCTCCGTGCTTTATTCCCGGTGAGGGTTTCCCTGCTGGGGCGCTTCCCGCCCGCTCCTCCCGTCAGGCCGCGCGGCGGACAGCCCCGCCCCCCAGCGGCGGCGCCGCGCGTGGCGCTCATGCGC
>VZRL01005919.1:15173-53400 GCA_013397895.1 Origma solitaria
TCGGTAGCTGCTGGAGCGTGTCTGCAGGACGCGGGTGTCCGCCTGGGGTGCTGGCGGGCTTTCGCCGGGCACGGCGCAGCGTTCTGTGCCGTCCCACCCCATCTGCGCCTCCTGGCTGCGGGCTGCTTAAAACTCCTTTTCTTTTTGTTTTCCTCGAAGCAAGAGAAGTAGCTTCCAGTTTTTTGCGGTCCTTCCCCCACTGTGCACCATGAAATGGATGGGGAGCAGCCTGTCCACCTTACCTGAGTCTATGCTCAGCTTCATCCCTGTCCAGCAGCGCGGTGGAAGCTTGCAGGGGTTTTTCTGGTGGCGCCTCTGTTGTGTGAGGGTTAGGCTCAGTACAGCTTCAGCTTCTGAGCTTCGTGTTTTGACATTTAATAGCAATGCCAGAGCTGTCTTTTAACCAAAACATTTAGCGGAGGTGGTGCTCAGAAGAAAGGCATCAATGTAATGATCAGACTATATTGCAACTACTTTTCTGGTTAACTTTGAAGAATATACGTTATTCTTCCTGGCCTTAACTACATTTTGCACAATAGTTCAAAAAACAAAATTTGGTACTAAGAAAATTTTAATTAACGACAACAACCCAGAAAAAACCCAACAAGCAGAAAAATTGTAGATCAAATTTCACAATTTCCCATGAAGCTGTCTAGAAGTTTGGTGCATGTTAAACTCACTTTTCCTTTAACCTGGACTTTTTAAGTAAGACCAAAGTGTTAGATTCAGTGATATGGAAGTAGCAGAAAGCTTGATCAGGGCTTTAAAAGGGCTTTGAACTGCAGTTGCAGACTCTGGTTTTGAGAACTTGAGGCCTCTATGATCTGTGAAGAAAATAGTGACTTTTTCAAGCTCTGCCTTTTTGTGTTTTCTTGGTTGATTGGTTAGTGTATTTTATTGACGATGGATGGTAAAATGAAGGCAAAAAGAAATTCGGGAAAAATTCTATATCCTATAAATATTATACAGCCATTTTAAACACAAGTCTCTCATTTTTGAAGAGAGAGCATGTGCATTCATAAGCATAGTAGTTAAATTGAACAAACCTCTTGTCGTGGTTTGACCCTGGCCAAATGCCAGGCACCTATGACATCTGCTCTCTCCTGCCATAGCTGTGTCGAGGAGAGGAAAAAGAACTGCTAAACACACACTGGACTCATGAGTTGAGATAGGATCTGGTGGTAGGACGCACTGAGAAAAAGGGCAAAAGAGGCTGAAAACTTAAAATTACGAAGTGATTTACTAACCTAACAGAGTTGGAGGACAAATGATAAGTAAAAATAAGATCTTAAGACAGGGTTTCTTTGCTCATCCCCCTCTGTCTTAAGACATCATTTCTCTCCTCACCCCCCTCCATCCTTCCACCCAACAGTTCCGGGGCAGGGTATGGGGTTTTCTTAGTCAGTCCATCACCACCATTCTTCTGCTACAAACACTGTTTCTCTGCTCACCCCTCTCCCTTTTAAGGCACCATTTCTCAGCTCACCCCCTCCCTCCTTCCAACCAACAGCTCCAGGGGACAGGGTATGGGGGTTTCCTTTGGTCAGTCGATCAAGGAGAAGTGTCTTCTGCTTAGCCACGAGAGACAGTCCTCTGCGAACTTCTTTGGTGTGGGTCCAATCTCACGAGCAACACTCACCCGACTCTGCTGCAGCAGAGTTCTTGTCCATAGGGTGCAGACTTCCGAGCCGAGGCCAGGCTGTTTCCATCCCGGGAGCAAGGCCTCTCTCTCTCCTGCAAGGCCTTTGCAGCTCTCAGTCTCTACTGGGACTCCCACTGGATCACAGCTTCCTCCAGGCTTCCACTGTTCCTCTGGCGTGGGCACCTCCCCACGGGCTGTGGGTTGATCTCTGCACCTCCGTGGACCCCATGGGCTGCAGGGGAACCACTTGTTTTCCCCTCAGATATTTTCACCTCCTCCTCCTCCTCTACCTGAAAAGAAGTGCGTGCGCGCATTTTTTTGATTTCTTCTTAAATATGTTTTCACAGAGGCATAACTAGCATCTCTAATTGGCCCAGGCAGTATGTTCATAATCTTCAGAGCTATCAGAGATTGGCTCTGCTGGACATGGTGAAAAACTTTCAGAACCTTCACCCAGGACACACAGGAGCCATCTTTGTGCCCCTCTCCACCCCCTAGCAAAAACTGGGCCAAGCAAAACCAACACACCTCTACAGAGCAGTTTGACTTCACAAGTGTAATGCTGAATTTTTTTCTTATTCTTGGTGTTATTTGGCATAATTTTGTAAGCTTTAGCAGTGATAGAAAGACCGCAAGTCCATTGAATTTCCACACAGTAAAGATTAGTTCTCTATATAAAATATTTTTCTAGGAGCGCATTTTTAATGGATTGTTTCTCTATGTGCAGTATGGTATAAAATATGTTTTGGTTTTAAAATAAAGTTTGGTTAACACCTCAGGCTACAGGTGTTTCTTCCAGTTTTTGTGTGTCCTACCTGTATATTTTAAGTATTTTATAATGATATTTCTGATTATGATTTTTACACCTTTCTGAAAATACAGCCTCTGGGTTGGTATTATTCTTTGCTGTTTGTGGCTTGTGTATTATAGTAATAAGTATGATTGAGGTAATGTTGATTTCACAGTGCTTTTCTTCAAGTTTAAAACATTATATTACGGTTGGCCAGAGGAGAAATAATACTTTATTTGCAAGTACATGTTTGCAACTAGAGCTGGAAAACTAACTCCTTTAATATTAAGCAACTTAAGTCTATAGAAACTGAGCTTTTGTATCTCTGAGCTTGCCACATGTTGCCTACCTTGACAGAATTTCTACTCAAAACCTATGTTGAAACATACTTAGATGAATGTGAATATTTGGTATTTTATTTTGCCTTTTAGGTGTGAATGTTTAGTATTTGTGCCTGTCTTTTGTACTTGATGCTTTTTTTATTTTCACACTGAGGTATTGTTGATGAGTAGACTTGAAAAGTCTTGAGATTAATTATGCATGTAGTCTGAATCCAAAGTTGAGTGAGTATGTGTGTATGAACTCTTAGACTCTAATAGTTTTGAAACGAGGGGGCTGTCATTTTCTTTGCATACAAAGCATCTAGCACAGGGTACTGATTTTAAGTACTGAGATCTCAGTGTGAGCAAAAAGTTACTAAAATGTCAGGGGTGTTCAAATTACACAGGTGAGGATTTGTTAAAGTTGTTGACAATTTCTGAAACTCCACTGCCTGAGATTTTTTTCAGAGAATTTGTTAGCCACCTGCCCTGCACAGTTCTGTGTGAGTGATGCTGCCTAGGCTGGAATACAGACTGGAAAATCATCCCTACCACACTTGCTGATTGTTTATAATGCTGTGCAGTACAAAACTTTCAGTCTACAAAAATGGGCAACTACTTTTAGTTTGACTTTCTTCCAGTTTCAGTATAATCCTTTTATTCCTGTGTCATGGTGAAATTTAATTGGTTTTGGTCTTAATTAATGGGAACTTCTGTTCTTTAGTATTTTCTGAAGACAGTCTTTCCCAGTGAGGAAATGCACATTAGTAGTATTCTACAGGCAAGGAGCCAACTTACTGCTGTGAAATGTCCACATCTTTCATCCTCTCTTAATTATTACAGGTTTTAAATCATGCAGGGGTTTTGCAGTAGAAATAGGTTTCCTAGTGCAACAAATTGTAGTTCAGGAGAGGTCTGTGTGGTAACAAATAAAAAAATGTATTCTTTAGATGGGAAGTGTGATGAATTTATTACTTTTCTCTTTTGGGAAGTGGGCGGAAGCATAATTTTTCAGTATTTGAGAAGGTGTAGGGATGATACTCACTACTAATTTTTAAAATTCTGTTGCTGAACCAACAGACAAATCATTAATTTTTTCAAGAGCTGTCTCTATTCACAACATGGATTGTGGTGGTGCCTTCAGGCTACACTTTGTTATCTCAGAAATACCAAAACAGTTATACCAGTCTATTTTTTAAAAGTGTTTCTGTTCAAGATCTGTTGCAGCTGAAACAGTAAAGTAAAATACTGAAAAAATTGAACTGTATGTCAGGAAAAACACAAACTCAATATAATATGGAAACGCATTATTTTAGGTTTATGGCAGCATTCACTGTTTTTATATACCAGAAGAAAATGCATGCTCAACACCTAAGGAATGACTTTGGAATTCTGTGTCCATAGAAACATGCACAGATTGGCCACTGTTCATAACTGTGACATGGTTATAAACAGGCAGTGTGTTTTCTCATAGATATTTGAAAAAAAATTAACAAATTGTGATGCCATATTAAATTAGTAGGTGAGTACATGTTTCTCCAAGGTTTTTTGTGATACTATCCAGTTAGCTCAGTTGGTTGGAGCATGGTGCTCATAATGCCAGGGTTGCAGGTTTGATTGCTGTATGAGCCATTCAGTTAAAGAGTTGAACTTGGTGATCCTTGTGGGTCCCTTCCAACTCAGACTATTCTGTGATTCTTAAGCTTTCCTCTCTTGAGTACAAAATTTGGATACAGAAAAGAAGAAACAGAACGTGGTTTAAACACTATAAAATGGTTTATTTATCCTGCAAGTATCATCCCCCTTAGATGGTGTAAAGTCGCTAAATACATTCTTCTGAATACCAGTTTCTAAAAGTGCATGATATTTGTATATTGTTGTGAGAAGAAAAAGCCATGAGCAGTTTTTGTATGCAAAGTCCAATAATTGCACAAGTTTTACACTATTTTTCTGTGCAGAAGTTGTAAGTTGAAGAAATTGATGGAATTGTGGAAGAATTTCCCCATGGTTGTACATAGTTATTTGCAAGAATATCAAAAAAGGCAAATGTAAATAATGACCTAGTTAAAAAGTCATAAAATTAAAAGCATTGTTAATAGCTTAGTAACTCTTCCTTGTTTCAGTTTCTCATATAAAAAGTTTCTTTTTATTATTTTCTGCTGCTGGGATATATATTAATGACTTGTTAACTTTTTTTTGTCTCTTTTCAAAGCAAGAAGAAGAATTCTGTCAGTATAACTCATTCCTGTACTGGAGAGCACCACTGCCTGCTATTGATTTGTCTGATATTCAGAACCTAGACGAAGAGACTCCATTGAATGCTAAAACTCCTGCAAGGACTGATACCACAGAGACCGAAATGGAAACCTGATCATTTGTTTCATAGCTGTGCATCTGTTCCCAGGAAGCTTGTTTCCATTGGGATTCAGGTTTTGTTCTTTGGGTGAATCATAAGCATGCTTATGCTGTCTTGGAGCAGCTGTTGTGGCAGTCTTTAAAAGCAGATCTGAGTTGCTTAAGTGGATGGGAAAACCAGTATTGGGTACTTAATAGTAAGCTGTCTGTAGGCATGCAGTATGGAGGAGGCTGTGATATGTAACAAGAATACTTGAAATCATGGAGGCAGACTAAAAGAAGAATGCAGAAAATTAGAACTTTGGGATGCAGTTAAAAGAAATAGGTGGATATGTTACATGTCAAAAGGAAATGGAGCGTCAGTTTTTCTGTCCTGAATAAAAAAAGTACCTGGAAGTGAAATATTAAACATGTGAACTTAGCATAAAGCACACAAACTGTAGTGATTTCTAATGGTTTTTTTCTGTATAATAGCTAAACCAAAAAATAGGAGTCTATCAAAATAAGATAAAACATTCCCTTTTCTATGCAAACCAAGAGCCACGTATGGCAGAGAAGGGGAAGGAAAAGGGGCTACTTACTTCTGAAAGCTGGCACTGTTCTGAAAGGTTTTCATGTTCTCATGGTGAAAAAGGTTTTTCACCCTCTGTTTTTCACATTATGCACAGCAGTGGGCACCCAGCATTTAGGTTTTTGGTTCATTCTAAAGTTACTGCTATTCTTAGTCCTTGTGACGTTAGCTCTGAACCAGTTGGTGTCATCTAAATGACAGGTTTGGGCAGATGTGTCAAGAAAAGTTAGTGCAATATAAAATGATCACACATGCTTTTTCAGACTTTACTGAATGAGGTGTAGTTTTTGCAGAGACTGTGAATCTTGCAGAAAGTTTTTTCAGAAGTTCATTCAAATAGTGGTTTTTTTCCTGTGAAATATGAACTTAATGTTTGTGATTTACAATTTATTTACAAATTGAAGGACAACTAGAAGTACATGTCTTTAATAATAGACTGAAGTTGTATGGGAAGACTGTTACATTTTGCAAATGTGATTTGTCTTTAAGGATAGAAAACATTGTATTTTTTCTGTAATCATTATGGAAAAAGGCAACTTTTGAATTTTATTTTTTTCTAGTAATGTGTTTGCTAAAGGACAATAAAGTTTCACCTGTGTGTATCTGAAAATTTTGGCACTATTACTATGTAGAGTTCCTGACTTTATTTCATGAGATTGTTGCTTCTATAACTTTGTTGATTTATTAGATCTTTTTGCTTAAAATAGTCAGCTTGTCAGCTTTCTTGGTAATCAGCTGGAAGCTTTTTCCAGTATTTCTGCTGCATAAGTATCTGTATTTGTTGCTTATTCATTTAGCTTGTTAAGATCTCTGAATACCTACTGAAGAAAGGAGGTAGCTTAGTTACTCAACCAGTTCATGGTGCTTGTTTTGATATCCTACCTTCTGTCAGATTAGCTGGATACATATTTGGACAATATGTATTTTTCTCAGTTTTAATATTTTGTTTAAGTCCAAATACATCAACTTGTCTTAGGAGGTTCTTGAATTTTTTTAACGAACTTTTTCTGACAAGAGGACCATAAAACTGCGGTTTTATGTTTACTATAACCAAAATAAATTAGTGAAAAAAACAGATCTAGTAATTTGGTGAGGTGTTTTGATTGGTTATATGATCTAGGGGTTTTTGACCTAGATATTACATGTGTTCCTATATTTCACACCATCCAGTGTTGTCAGGATCCAGAACTTTGCACTGTTAGCTAGCATCTTTGCAACACACTTTTCTCATTTAAAATCTATTTGGTGCTTCACACAGAGTAGGTATGTCCTAGCAATAGATTGCGTTTTATTGTTAGAATCTGTCATTCTGCTGTATTTATGGGATAGGATATGTTTTATTATTGTCTTTGAAATAAATGTTTGATCTGTCCCATAACAAGATAAATAAACCCTTTACAATGAATTAAGCCTGCAGTGTATTGTAAGCCGTATGTTTACTTCATTTGCAATTGTGCTGTAGGCAAGCACTTTCTTCTTAGTTTGTTCCAGTTGTGGACTCTGTTATGGGCTGGAATGTTATGGCTACTTTTAGAGCGTTTCCTGAGCTGTTTCATTTTTTCCATTAGTCTCTTTGCAAATAGAGGTAAATTTAAAAGCCTTGGAAAACTACGTGAAATTACTCTTGAGAGTCTGGGTCATACAAAAAGCTGGGCCAGGTAAGGGGGAGTGATGATAGTTAACATAAACTTTTCATTAGAGTTGACAAAATGTATGGTAAAAAATTGCATTTCTCGGTGTCTGGTGTCTCCAGATGCCATGTGACACTGAACTGCCAAATTGCTGGTCTTGACTTCTGACTACATTTTTCTAGAGACCTTTCATTCATAATCTGTATATAAATTTTTATATATGTAAGCTTAAGGTGTTTTAATTTGCATGTACATTAATAACCAGTGAGAAGAAAATGTTCTTTTAAGATAAGTGTCATCACAAGTGCTGAAATAACTCGGTAGCTACATACTGACTGACAATTTCTATTTGATACAGTTTTACATTTCAGAGGAAAAAAATGCTTTATATTCTCTAGTTAAATAGGAGTTTGCTGTTCTCTAAAATATTTCTCTCTAAAAGGAAAACGCAGTGTCACAAGATTAAGAACTTGTAGAGGGTACCCACATCTAGACACCAGCCAGGTGAAGTGCTGCATCAGCAAGAAGCACAGTAAGGGTGCAGGCATAATGTGGGAGTTAAGTATGTTTCAGAGCAAATTTAAACAGCAAAGTACTATGACCAACAATTTGTACACATTTTGCATCATTCTGAACTAAAGGCCTGTTTTATGTTGTCTGATTTGTGTTTATTGAAGGCCTGCATTATATTTATGGTTCCCCAGATAGATAAGCCTCCAGGAGAAGATTAAAGCTCAGTCCAAATCAGGACAGTGAAGATCAAACAGAGTGCACAGGTGGCAATGGTTTTTAGATTGTTTTCTAGAGTTAGAAAGATTGTGGTACAAAGAAAGGGGAAAAAAACGTGGGGGATGGAAGGTATGTGATGATAAAGTAACTCAGCCTGTGAATGCACGTTTAGCGGCCAGCAGATTACTGGAAAGAAGTAATGTTTTCAGCATTAGCTCCAGCACAGCAACATCACAGTAATTTGAATTTTGGTATCAGCAGTAAATGTATTAGGTTTCTCAGTGTTTTGACAGTTACTGTTGATGTTTTTTCCTGTTGGCCAAGAATTTAGTGGATGTTAAAAAAGCACACGTATATAGGTGCTTGGAAAATCTACAGGGTCCTTTGTGTAGAAGATAGAAGAGTGCAAATGTGTATGTTACCAGGTGAAACCAAAGATAATTACTGTCCAGCACTTGTCATCATGTTCTAACCAGAACACTAGACTCGTTTGGGGAAATTCGTGTATTCTTTTGTGAAAGCATCTGATGATGACTCTGGTAGGAGGGGTTAGATTGTGCAGACTCATTGTTTTCTACAGCAACACTTATGCTTAAATAAACATTTCATAATAACTAATATACCTGGGCTGGCTTAATTACTCCCATGCCTACAGTTATAACTTTGACACTCTAGGTGGCAATACACATACACAGTTCGACTGAATGGGAAAATGATGTGAGTCTGCTTTTATTCTGGACTGCTACTGAAAATTCAAGCAGTGACATCATGAATGCTAATCATTTCCTTGCTGTGGTACATAAATAAGGGCAGATCAAGTCACAAGTTCCTGATCATAAAGTGACACAAGGTTTTCACTGTAACTAGAGTGAAAAGGTTGTGTCAAGGAGTTTTGATTCATCTCTTAATTCTCTCCAAATCCCCCCGTCCCACAAAGACAAACCAAAAGCAACCAACCAAACCAAGTTATCAATTTAATACATGGGATTTTGTTGTCACTGCTTCATATCACTGTTTCATTTAGTTAGAACTGGAGAACAAACTTTGTTGGATTGTGTGTTGGATGGAAACCTCAGTCAGTGGCTGAAGGCTAAAGTGTACAATGATAATATGAGGAAGAAAAAGGTAAGTGATAATTCTTAAGAAACTAGCTAATGAAGTATTTAAATGTATATAAGTAATTATATTTGAGGTATATGGGGAACATTCAAGAAGGGAAATAGTTATTTTCCTGTTTCCTTATTAAGATTCCTACTTCATGCTTTTTGTATCAGAGAATTTGATCTTGATGTATAGTATACCTTAACAGTATATTTTAATTACTATTGCATTTTTAAGTAAACTCAGTAGTAACGTTTTGAATATTCTTCATGAAAAAATTATATTCATGACCTCTTCTAAGGACTTAAGAAATCATTGTTCTTCTCTTAAAGCCATACAGATAATAACTTTTCCCACTACTGAAGGAAAAAATAGGTTTTTTAATGGTGATATGTTACCATTCCCAGGGGAAAAATGTAAAAGCAGGATGGAGGCAAAGTAAATATTTATTTGCAATTTTGCCTTGTTTTTAAAAATACTATGGTGGATGATTGTTTTCCTGCTTTTGTTTTGTCTTTTACAATAATGAACTTTTGAAATAAGGGGTGTGGACTAAGTAAGCATTACATGTTTTTTTCACTTTTCTTATATGAATGCTTGCAGTTCATGTTTAGATTGGAATGTGGTGAATTAAGTGAATTACCAATTTTGATATTGAGAAAATTAAACAAAAATAGCATTGTACTATCTGCAGTGAAGTTTAAGCTAGAGAAAAGCCTTTTATGCAGAGCTATGAATGGAAATGAGCCATTCATTGTTCTTTTGTGCAGGTGAATTTTGTTGCATCCTTCATTTGAGTAGTACACAGATGCTCTTCTATCTATACTGAAACACAGTAATTAGTTCTATTGGATCTATACAAAGTGTCAAATGCCTCTCTCTGATGCCTGATACCACATGCTGGATATTTCCTTTTGATTCTTCAATTTGTAGAGGATGAAAATTGCTTTCAGTTTCTTTTAATTCCTGGAATTAATAGAAAAAACAAAAACCAAAAACTTGATTTTGTTTCTGATTACATAATTATTGTGTAAGAACTACTTGGCATACCAAAATCCTTTGATTTCATGACTGTCAGTTGGAAACTACAATTTTTTAAAATCAAATAATCACAAAATATTGTATCTGTGTGTGCCATAATAGCTTTTCTACTTTTACCTTTATGAAACTGGAGAAACCTGTGATGGAAAAGAGGAAAATCTACTTCAGACAAACCTTTGTATTTCCAACTATGTAATGTGCAAATACAGAGACACCAACGACAGTTGTTAATTGTTGAAATTTAACTCATAAAAATAATTCTAAAGTATGATTGTGAAATACATTATGAAAAGAATAATCACTTTGATTTTCCCAGGGATGGAACTAGACTCATTTCCTCTCCTAGGCTGGTCAGTTTTTCCTCAGAAAAGAAAAATATTCAAGATGTTTTCATATGAGGAAGGAATTTAAGAGAATATTACTTAAAATATCACCTATGCTGATTCCTGTGATAATAAGAACTATGGTTAAAAAACACACTATATCAATTAGCAAACACATTGGTATAAAAATTATGTAAAGAGTAAGACGCTGGGTTATAAGAGAAGAATGTTTAGAAATGGGTGATTGCTGCAGAGAAGGAGCAAACTTCTTTATTTCTTGAAGAGAAGTAAGCTTAAATTAACTTTGCTTTCCTTTTAGAAATCTAGTAAAGGTGAAATTAGAGCAGCAGCAACAAACTGCCAAGTTAATCGGTTTGACTATTCATGTTATGGTATATTACTTAGTGTGGGATAGCTACTCAAACCAGCCTGAAAGCAATAATGTGCCTGACACCAACATCCCAGCATTACGTGGGATTGATGCCTATGGGTGACCACCTGCTGCTTCCAACAGGGGGTGGTCAAAGCCATGCTCTGCAGGCCAGGTACAGCTTATAGGGTGAACCCATATGGTCCCCTGCCTTTTCTGCCATGTCTGGGCCATCAAGCTATACCTCATGGGGAACCCTTGCCCAGATCCCACAACTGCTGGGATAGCCTGGGAAAGCCACAGTCTAGTGTTTGTTCCTTGCCTGCAGGGCAGTCAGCAGTTATTAAAGGTGCACATCACATGGACATGGATGTGCCTTCAGCCTTTGGAAGACTGGCACAGAAAAAAAAATTACTATTCAACAGGAAGCTGCCCATCTTATTACACTGGGTAATTTGTCATTGCTTTAAGTCTTGTGTTCCACTTTGAGAATGGGTGTGCTCAGTGTATTTCACAGCAATCCTAGTAAGTTTGGGTTTTCCTCTTGCCTCCAGTCATTGGTCACTGAAGGACAGACATCCTTCTTCCTTAGTGAAGCATGGTGCTTCCTGTACATTCATCGCTGTTGAAACCTTGACTTTTAGGTAAATAATTGATTTTTTACCCTTTTTTTAGAGGTAAATAATTTATTTTTGGGTAAATAATTTTTGGTTAGTTCAAACTAAAGAGAGTCATGTGGATATGGTTCTTTTCTTCAGTCTTAAGCAGAAAGATTTGTTTGTCTCCTCTAAATCACAAAATATTTGCTTTGGCAGGTCTTTGAATATGAATACTAGCACAAACCTCCATCCTCCCAATTCTAACTTCTGTACAGTCCCTGTGAGAAAGATACCATAAAAACATAGAATGTTAAAAGTTTGGAGGGGACCTTAAAGATCATCTAGTTCCAACCCCTGCTGCCATGGGCAGGGTCACCTCCCAACAGAACAGGTTGCTCAAGGCCTTATCCAACCTGGCCTTGAACACTGCTAGGGTTGGGACATCTCCAGCTTCCCTGCAGGTCGATTTCAGATACTGGAGTGCTGCTATGAGGTCTCTTCTCCAGGCTGAACAGCCTCAACTTTCTCAGCCTGTCTTTGTAGGGGATGCACTCCAGTTCTCTTATCAACTTCATGGCCCTCATGGCTCCAACAGTTCCATGTCTTTGTGTTGGGACAACACAATGGTATGCACTACTCAGGGTGGGGTCTCACAAGAGCAGAGGGGCATATTCACCTCCTTTAATCTGCCTGCCGCGCTTCTTTTGATACAGCCCGGAGTACATTTGCTGGGCTGTAAGCATACACGGCTGGCTTAGGTTGAGTTTCTCATCAACCATTGCCCCCACGTCTTTCTCCACAGGGCTGCTGTCAAACCCTTCTCTGCCCAACCTGTGGGTGTGTCTGGGACTGCCCTGAGCCAGGTGTAGGACCTTGCACTTTATGAGGTTTACATTGGCTTGCCTCTCAAACCTGTCAAAGTCCCTGTCGATGCCATCCCTTCCCTCCAGCGTGTCATTCGCTATACACAGTTTCATGTCATCAGCAAACTTGCCGAGGGTGTTCTTGATCCTGTCCATGTCACCAACAAAGATGTTGAACAGTATCACCTCCAGCACCAACCCCAGATTGTGTCTAGTATGAAAAAAGTGGTGGGAAAGCGAAATACGTATTTTGAAAATCGTTTTAAAATGAGGATTTGAGAGTTCTGGGGTAACATCTGGAGAAAGTGTCACTGGAGAATCCATATGCCTATCATTTGACTCAGTCCAGGAAGCTGAGAAATCAGACAGAATTCTTATCTTCTAGGTGTGATACATTTGAAAAATTTGTTGACTGCTCTGAGGGGTACAAGGAATAACAGAGCAAACTGAAGAGAGGCAATGTGTCTCTGAGACTGTTCTACAAGACTTTCAAGACTGCTTATTCTTAAAAGTAGGAATTGTGTTATCGGTCAATGAAGGCTCCCCAGAAACTTGGAAAAATTTTAAAGTGTTACTGTTTAGGTACATATACCATCTAAGGAGTCATTGAATATTGATGCAAGAGCCACTGAAGCAGTTATCCTTTTATCCTGTATCTTCCTTGTGTTGGTCTTCACCATCTGAAAGGAGGTTTTAGTGAGGTTGATGTTGGTTTTTTGTCCCAGGTAACAAGATAGGACAAGAGGAAGTGACCTCAAATTGTGTCAGGGACGTTTAGATTGCATATTAGGGTAAGTTTCTTCACTGAAAGGATTGCCTAGCATTAGGACAGGCTGCTCAGAGCAGCAGTAGAAACACCATCCCTACAGGTTTTTAAAAGATATGTAGATGTGGCACTTAATGGCATTGTTTAGTGGTGGACTTGGCAGTGCTAGGTTAATGGTTGGTTGATCTTAGAGGCTTTTTGTGATTGAAATGATTCTATGAATCTATGATTGTTGCTCTGTAAAAGTACATATCTTTATCTCTGTAAAGTCTTTATCTTTGTAAAGGATTTATTCACATGAGATGAAGGTTATTACATCTTAAAGCTGCTATCTCAGTTTAGAGACAAGTTTTAGCAGAAAACATTCTGGAATTAGTGTTTCCTCTAAGAAGAGAGGTTTTAGCAAGCCCTTCCTGCTGATATGAAATAAGTATTGATCAGTGAAAGTGAAAAAAAAAGTTTATTTGACAAAGTGCCCACATGACAGAAAAGAAATGAGTAACTGTTAGACATTGAACCTTCAGAACCTTACCCACACACACACCCACACACACGCACGCACACAGAGCAGAGCAAACAAACCCAGAAATGCCAGGCGAAGGGGAAAAAACTCCACCAGCCACGTGCTAGGGAAAAGCAAGATGGGCAACAGCTTTGTCTCCTGTGGGGGAAGAAGAGTCCACACAGCAGGCTGGGGATGAGAAAAAAACAAATGGGAGCCTGGTGAACTCTGATGTTGTTGGTCTCCTCTTCGCTGCAGATGAAACTAGTGGATTTTAAAGTCCCTTCTTTCGCTGGCTTAGCTTTTCCTGAGGTCTGGCCGAGATGGGGTGTCCCCATGGCTTCCCCGCCAGTCGGTGCCGGCTGGCGGTAGGATCTCGGACAAAAGCCAAGCTGAAGAGTTCTAGAAGAAACCACAGAAGCCACCAGAGGATACTGTTGCAGTCCAGAGAAAAAGGTCTTGCTTCAGCCGACACGAACTGAGCTAGCTCAGAGCCGCAACGTGACACGCATCCCTAGCTCAGAGTCACAATGTGACATGCATACACGTACAGGCAGAGCGCTTTGGAAGTGAGCGCTTGAAGAAAGTCCGCAGAGTTACCCCCGTTCCTGAGCTCAGCTTAAAGCGACAGCACCCGATTCTGGGCATAAAGCAGACGATCAGGAATAGACGGTCATCCTAAAATCACTCCAAGATAGCTGCCAAAAGCACTCCTACACCAAGTCCTCTTAGAATGCCTTCACCGATTTTTTTATTAATTTTCTCTTAAGAAAATTTTGTAACAAAGACTAGAGACACCATCTGAAATGTTTCTCTGTTCTGGACTGTGATGTTCTGCTATAGGAGGCAGTATGCTGGTTTCCATGGAACCATCACTACAATTTGTGATTGTAACAAGATTAAACCATACCATCACATTTTTGTCCTTTGGTCTATATTGACTTCAAGGATATTTCAGAATGCAGGAGAATTATTGTTGGATATTTGTGGCTGTGACCTTCAAGTTGAGAAAACCTACCCCACTACATTCCTGGCAACTTAGAAACTCTAATCTTGTAAGAACAATTTTTCTTGTAGAATAAGTTCTGCAGACTGTCTTATTGACTACAAATAATTATTTATGTAAATAAAATGTCAGAAGTATTTTGAGGGATTTAGAGCCATACTCAGATATCAGTAACTACTTGTTGCAATCACTGGGTGATATGCCTAAAAAAGAAGACAAGGCATCCTGCCTGTGTGTAATTCAATATTCAAAACTCTCCTCCTTCTTGCCTCCTGTTGAAGTGCATTTAACATGTGAACCAGTAGGTGATTAACATTTATACGCCTATCTGGGTTCTGTCCTCCTTCAATAAAAAAAAAATAAAATTGTTTGGGATAAGGGAAGAAGTCATATTCTCCTTTGTTGGCAGATTAGATTCTAATATCTGTGTGCAGTGGGCAGCAGGAAGGAAGATTTGCTATGATCAGATCTGGAGCAATCATTGCATATGTGCATACTGTGAAATAAGCAATAAAGCATGACTTAAGCTCACTCCAGGAGGTTGCCTTTACACACTGTGTGTTGAAGGGGAAGAACAAAGCAGAAGATTCTGTTCTGTTGCTGTTCAGAATCTGCATGGGAACACAATATTTCTATTTTGTGCTGCAATGGAAAACATTCTGCCACAGTGCCTTTCCACTGTGTGCTAAAGCAGAGGCTGAAAGAGTCATCATCTGATGAGTATCTTCACTGTATCTGCTGCCAGCCTTTGTTGTTGGATTAACTTATGAGACTTCTTTAACTTTGTTAGATAAGGATAAATAAGTCTGAAGGCAGGCTGATTTGTTGATGATGATATGGAATGGAGAGAAATCTAGAAACAGTTTACCAGTTTCATTCCTTGCTCCTCTCTTTGCTGCATCATCAGTTCTTGAAGGTCTGCTAGGGCACTAAGGCAAAGGCAAAGGTGTGTATACAGTCTTATGAAACTCAGTATCTTCAGTGTGCTCAGACACAATGAAATAATGTAACTGGGAGTTCCCTCTAAAACTGATTAGTGCATGAGATGTAAATTAGTTTGGGCTTCTTCATTCTGAAGTCGGTATGAATATCTAGTAGCTTCTGCCTGATTAAACACAATGGATGGAAAAAACCCCAAAAACATTTCAATGTACTTGATGGATATGAGGTATGATATAACAGATCTTAGAGAACAGAGTGGGAATCTGGATGTTTATGCCTTTGCAGGCTGTCCATAGAAACAACAGAAACAAAGCCTTTCCTCTTTTGGTAAAGGTTTCTGTAAAGTGTTATCCTCCTTTGAGATTGCTTTTTGGTACATGATTTTTGGATTTTGAAAACAATGCAAGGTGATTCATGAATTAATGCAGCCGTATTTTGACCTGTATACATTTCACTTGCTTAGGATATGAGAAGTAGGAGGTGTGATACACTGTTCCTAATGAGAATTCAAGAACTGATCTGCCTGTACTGCTGTTGAGGTGACATCTTAGACACTGGAAATACAGGACAAACAGAAAAGGAGCATAAAGATGGACAAGAAAGATAGCACTGATCTTAAGGTAAGTCTGTGGAAATAAGATTGGTAAGGAGGAAACCTCTCAGCAGTTCTAATTTCTAGAGAAAACAGGATAGAGAGTACATGAGAGTTATGTGGACTTCGAACTACTTAACTAGCTGTTATAAAACATACCACATGTGTTTTCATATCAGTGAAGTGCTCAGGAATTGGGTGTGGGAATTTGTGGCATAAGAGTTGGCTTATATGGCTTTTCACAGCAGATTTTTAGGCCTTTTTGCTAGGTTAGAAATGGCAAGATGATTTCAGGAAAGACTGATAATTTCTTGTGTCTGAAAGACTCTTCACAACTTAGGAAGAAATGGCAGAAACTTGGAATTAAGAAAATGCTTGCATCCGTGGAATATGTACGTGTAGCTGTGACCCAGTAAGTCCAGTGCACCTGCATGTGCTGGGATACTTGTGTTTCAAGTTTGTTACAGAATTTGGATTCATATGAAGAGTGGGCATGGTAACAGTGACTGATACATCCTATTAAAAGAAGACTTATTTTTTCATTTATAAACATTGATGATGCTAGCAAATTGAGCCAAAAGCTTCTATGCTGACTCAGGATGACTTGTTTGAGAAAATTTAATTGAAAATAAAATATTTTTTAAAAGGTGTAACTTGGTAAAGAATGAACATGATGTTCAACACCTGCTAGAATTTCTAGAAATCCATTCTGTTATAGAGCTGTAATGCTTTCTTAAGGCCTACCAGGTGGGAAGTACAATATCAAAATCTAAATACAAAATAGAAGCAATGTAAGAAGCAGAGAACCATGGGGTGGGGTCTGGAAACAGTTTTATTATCGTCTCTGTCTTTGAAATAATAGTTTATGTGAAACCACTGCTAATTTTGACATCTAGTATTTCAAAGGGCCCTGAGGCATGCCCAAGGACTAAGACGGCTTTTCTGCTCTGTTTGTTGGGGTGGTGCTATGTTGGTGTTTGTGTGAGCTATCTTCTCCCTGGTGCTCACAGAGGCTCTGCTTGGGCTCTTGCAATGGAGCAGCATGGTCTGAAGGCAAGCCTGTCCTGTAGGGAGGAGGATGGAGAGCTGAACACCACAGAGAAAGATAAGACTTGGCTGAGCAGGAAAATTAGAAATTGAGAGACCAGAAAATGGGAGAAACATCTAGAAAGACCAAGTGGATAGAAAGTACAGATAAAATTCAGAGGCAAATGGACATTGGAGCTCACAGCCAATACAGTGGCGCAACTGAAACCAAGAATAAAATAAAAGAAACAGTAGGCTAGAAGTGGATGAGAGAGCAGAGCTGAGAAACCAAAGAGATGGAGCCTGGGATTGAATATAAGAAGAGGGTAAGTTTGAGATAAGAGGAAATGGAGATTGACTGAAAAATAAGGTTTGAGAGATAAGTTGGAGAAAATAAAAAACAATGGAAACAAAATTCAGGATAAATAAGAATGGTGCATGCCTGTTTCATTAATCTACACTCGGTACAACCAGGTGTACTTGTTGCAGGTTCTTGGTATGGCGTGATAGCTGTGGTGCTTGGGACATTCAAGGGCTCTAATCTTGCAAGAGGCAGTGGTATCTGCTGAGGGGCTGTTGAGGTTCCTGCTTGAAGTTTTGTCAGTGTGGAAGAAGTGATACAGAATGTATGTGAAGATGACTAGGAACATCAAGAGCTTAAGTGTTCAAAAATTTGGGTTTATATCCAAATTTTGTCACTTACGAAGCGTATAATTAATACGCTGGTCACATATTGTTTTCTTATTCATTGGTTGTGTTCATTTTCACGTACTGTAATACTGCTACTGTTCCTTTTTCACCTTTTGCCTTCAATAATGTCTTGATTACCTATGATTCAAGACTTCGTATTTCATAATTCAAGAGAATTGTTGATTTTATCTTGGACCTTCCTGTTACTTTTATCATGAGTGCTGTAACTTGTAACATGAATTTACTTTTATAGCACTCTGAGAAATGACTCGGGCATTACAAAGGGGTGCTGAGATGCAGGCAAACCAGAATCAAAAGGTGTATGCTGAGTTCGGGATACCTGTGATTCGGTCTGCCGGTGTGTGGAAGAATCCGGCAGGGCGGAAGAAAAGTGCGGCTGGGCTCGGGAGGGGCAGCGTGTCGGAGAGGTGTGCTCGGCCCGGCCGTCGAGGCTCCTCGGGCGGACGGCAGCCAGAGCAGAGCAGGTGCTCGCTCGCGTTCACCGCACAGCGCCGGGGGCAGATAGCACAGAGCTCACCGAGAAGTCGGGGGTAAAGGACGGCGCCCCGCCCGCCCCGCCTGCCTCCGCGGGACAAGGATCGCGGTCCGGGCATGGCGGTGTGGCGGGACCTGCTGCTGTCGCCGCTGGGCTCTGCGTGCGGCGGGGACTGGCGGGGCCGCGGCTGGCAGCACCCGCAGGTGAGCGCGGCGCGGCCGGGGCGATCCCGCTGTCCCCGCTGTCCCCGCTATCCCCGCTGTCCCCGCTGTCCCCGCTGCCCCGCCGTGTGAGTGAGGCTGCGGGGAGCGGGGGCTGTGACCGCTGCTCTCCTCGGCCGGTCCCGTCCCTGCGGCTCCGCTCGGAGCGGTGGTGGCGGCGGCTCGGACCGAGCGCTCCGCTGTGTCCAGCGGCGGTCGCTGCTCGCCACGTCGTGAGGGGACAATTCGCAATTGGCATTGGGCTCCCTATAAAAGTCCTGGCGACTTGGGGAGAGAGCAGATTAGTGCTAGCTGACGGCGGAGAGAAACTCCCGAGCTGCTGGGGGCTGTTTTACCAGGGATTTGATGTTCCAGTGCCGGTGATGGTTAGTCCCCTGTATTTCTGCAGACGGGGACTTGAGTGATTTTATACAAACACATAGATCTGCTTGTATTCTAGTAGCCATGAAAGGCTTTTAGCAAAAAAGATGGGGCACACTATGGGTAGGACATCGCACTGCAGTTTTGCAGTAGTGTTATTTCAAATAGCCGTGAGGTTAGGCATAATATGACAGAAAAGTGCCTCTGGCTTTAGTAAATTGTCACTTGTTTTTACTATGATGCTGACTGAAAAGGTTTGTTTGTTTTGTTTACTTGTTTGTTTGTTTCATCAGGTTTCGGAAGGTTTTGTGTTGTTTGCTTTTTTAAATTTAAAAAGGGAATGTTTGTGATTCAGATGTTTGGGGTTTAAGAAGAGAGCTCAGATATTATACATAACATTATGAGTCTGGATAATATTTCACACAGATCTTGCTGTAGCAACATATCTTCTGAAGCAAAGTATCTTCTGTATACATTTCTAATATACTTGCTGATAAAAGAAACATGTTTACAGCAGAATATTCTTTATGTGTCTCTTTATGAACAGCATTTTCAAAATACACAGTATCTACTTGTAAACTAAGAAAAAAATTACCTAGTGTATTATGTTGTGAACACCTGAAGTTAAACCACAAACTTCTGCTCCCAAAACACAGGAGTGGCCAGTTTTTAGAGATTCACTTATTTTGAACCTGCCAGGGGAATTGCAGTGTTGCCTGTAAGAATCAGCAGATACTGGTATGAGCCTGAAAGGAGTTTAAGGAAACATTATCTTAGGTATCTTTCTTTCTCTCTGTCTTTTTCCCTTTTTTTTTTTTTTTTTTTTTTTTTTAATTAAATTAAAAGCATTCTCTGAAGTTGTGAAATCAACTTACAGACTTTGGTAAGTTTATATTATACCGTAACAACCTTATTAAAAGTAGCAACAGGCTTATATAGTAGTATTAAAAACCATAATAAACAGCAAATGGGTTTTATGTTTGAACCTGGTTCCTTAATTGTTTTGTGGCTTGATAAGGAACAAATGAAGCTTTCTTGACTGTTACAAGGTCAGGGCACAGAGACTCCTCAGTAGTAAATGTGCTAAAGTGTAGCGTTGGTTT
The DNA here is from genome assembly GCA_013397895.1 of Origma solitaria. Classification (NCBI taxonomy): domain Eukaryota; kingdom Metazoa; phylum Chordata; class Aves; order Passeriformes; family Acanthizidae; genus Origma; species Origma solitaria. Next base: position 35,213 of record VZRL01005919.1, read on the forward strand.
CTTGGCAAGGACGGAGACAAAACTTCTGCAGTCAGTTTCAAAGCGTGCGGGTTTATTTGGGAGGAGGGTAGGAAGGGAGAGAGACCGACTACGTGACCGCTTTCGTGGGCCCGCGCCGGCCAGACAGGGAAAGGGTAGGAGGGCAGGGAGAGGAAGTTGCAAGAGTGGCACGAGAGGGCATCTGGCCCGTGCAACAAGGTAAAACAGCTTCCATGATGAATATTCCAATTTCTACTAACCAATCTAGAATGGGATACAAATTCTACATCATTTGCATACAGCCTATGAGAGTCTTCATATTACCATAGCTGTTACATATTTAAATCTTACAAAACTGGTTTTTCTACTTTCGGATCCTCTCCAGAGGAAATGCAAGTTTCTGTTGTAACATCATTCAGCTTGAACTCTTTTTTCTCTAGCTATCCACTGGTTGGTATTTCAAAGTTTGTCTTCATTTCTATTTCTTCTGATGCTTCAGCATCTTTTGCTAAGCAATAATTTCCATAAGACCTCCCCCAACACTAAAGTATGTTGTTCCTGGAAGTAACCATAATCAGGAAGAAAACATAAGAATCCTCCAGAAGTGTACCAGAAAAAGACATTGCTCTTTGAGATCCACTGTCTGTTTTTTTTTTTGTTTGTTTGTTTTTTTTTTTTTTTTAATATTGGCCGAACAGGGAGCAGATAATTGTTATTTGTTACTGCTTCCCCCCTCTGCCCCTTTGTGACCCCTAGTGAAAGGCAAAATGCCATGCCCTAGCTTTAAAAGAGCAGAAGGTAGGTGAGTTTAAAATGTCTACAGCTCATAAAGGAAAATGTAGTTTCAATAAACATGTCTGTCCATGCATACACACAATTACGGAGTGCAGACAGTACTCCACTTTGGGCCGTGGGTAAATGGTTTATGTGCCTGGGTTTCAGTTTCCAAAAGTGTTGCTGGTGCCTAAGAGCGTAGGTCCCTCTGGGGCCAGTGAAACTTTGTGTACATGTGGATTGGCTTTATGGAGAACCTCATGGGCCCAGGAGCTGCAGAATGTCAGTCCTCCATCCTCCCCAGGAGTTCTTGTTTGCCTCTGCATTACCACTCTGGGAGGTGCCCTGAATAATAGAAAACAGGTGTTAATGGTCATGAGGCCAGAACTGCCCTGGATTTGTAGTACTCTCTATAAAGTGGGATTTCAATATAGGATAGAATGTCATGGGGAAGATGCAGCAGTAAGAAGGGAGGGTCAGTCCCTTCATGTTGCTGTCAGCACAGAATGTGACTGGTGTTAAAAACAGGATGGCACGGACCATGCTGGACTGCTGTATCTCATCTGCAATGTCTGTCAGTGTGGCTATAACCTGGTCTGAGGAAGCTGAATGCAACTGTGCCAGGAGGAATATCTATGTGAACTATTACATTATTCTTCCTGCCTATTTTCCTACATAAATAACTCCTTCATCCCTCCTTTTTGTGGTTCAGATTATCTTACATTTATTTTTTACTTAGTAGCACTATGTTAACTGAAAAGGTGGATCCCCTCATGTGTGTCCCCCAAAAAGCTGATCTATAGGTTTTTCTGTGCACTCCAGGAAGGCAATAGGTTCAAGCAGGATAATCCAATTTTTTGAGTATTGCACTAAAGAGTTTGAGACTCCTTGGGTAGTGTGTAGCACAATAAGAAGCTGACTTTCAAGAAGCTGGCTGAACTGGTCACAGTTCAGCAAGTTTTGATCTTCCTTCTATGTTCCTTTCAGACTGGCTCTATCAAATGCTCTATAAACCTTCTCTGATTCTTGTAATATATAAACTTATTTCTGTGCAGCATGCATTCTAGGTAAACCCTTGTAATCCATTCTGTATGCCTTAAATTATCAGTTCTTATGCTTTAAGTTCTCACCTCTAGCACCTTCCCTCAATTTTTGAGCTGGTTGTACCTTCCCCTCCCAGTCCTGAAAGAAGAGAGGCACTTTTGAGGGCCCATTGCTGCTTCAGTCTCAAGAAAGGCAGGATGTATTAAGTATTTGTCTTTACTCTTTCTTTAGGGTTGCCATTCCTTTGCATCTCTGCTGTAGTACCGTTGCTGATACATGCTGTTCTGAGTTGTACAGTACCCTCTGTCCATCACATAGGAACAGAATGAGGCATCTAAAAACAATTTCTGAAGTTTCCTCTTGTTCTTTTTACCAGGGCAGAAGCTGGGTGCTGTCATCATGTACACTGATAAATGCTAGTCAGAGAAAGGGATTTTTAAAACTCATTGGTGATGTGATGTATTGTTTCAGTTTCCAAATCACAAATTTTTTGGTTGCTAATAAAATTGGTGCTTCTGGGTTTTCCTAATTATGAAGTTTTAAGAGGTGACTGTTGAGGTCAACCCTCCTCAGTATTATCAGTAATGAAAAGGTCTGCAGAGGAACTGTGTTGGGGCAGATGCTTGCCTCCCGCCTTCAATGCTTTCAGGTGTAATGGTCTGGAACTTGGTGAGCACCATGGCTGCACCTTGGTGTCAGCCCTGTGATCAGAAAAACCCCAATATTTTCATTATAAAAGTGTTTCCTAGCTACCAAGTAGTGCTGGAGATTACGCATTGGTGATGAGGGACTCTGTGATGTCTCTGAAGGGGTGGCAGTGTTTTGTGACTGTAGTATAAGTCAAGTTAGGCTGCATTGTTGAGGTGAATGGCTGTGGATATAAATTTTTACCAGCCTGACTGGGGTGGGATGATCCCAGGTTTGACCAGTCCTAGTCCTATCAGTCCTTTAAACCAGTGCATTTGATTACCTTATCGTGGTCCAATTTAACACCCAAGGAGGCATAGCAGAGCTTCTACTAGTGCGTCCCAAGTGCTGTGAAATACATGCATCTCTCTGCTTGCCCACCAAGTGTTTCAGAAAGGTGGGTGGCAGTGCTGTGAAACCTCAACCCTGGCAGTGAGCTCATCCTGTCCGTTCTTCTTGCAGCACCCTCCTTGCCCCTGCTCTGGCCCTTCTCTCATCAATTGTGCCAGCGCAGCTCAGGAGACCATCTGAACACAGATGGAGACATCTTGGTGAGCAGAGAGTGCTGCTGGAAGGCTGGGTGGCCTTGGAGCTGCTGCTCGAGGGAGAGGAGTTGTCATCAGGAGCAGACAGGAGAGCATGCCTTGGAGCACAGCCTGGCCTGTGGGAGCCAGGAGCCACAGCCCAGCCTTGTGCCAGGAGGGCAGCGCCGACGGCTGCCAAGCTGCTCTGTGCAGCCTGGCATAACCTGCTACTGCCGCTGCTCCTTGCCGCCTGGCCCCGGGGAACCCCAAGCCTTTGGGAGTCCCTATGGCCACTGTCATAACCCCCAGTGAATAAACAGGGGGATAAACATGGTGTGGCAGAGTGCATCTTGGACATGAGGCTGAAGGTGCAGAAAGACTTGGTGGAGAGCTCAAGGGTGTGTCCAGGTAGCCTTTGGGGCAGAGGGGCACTTTGATGTCCCTGCAGTCACCAGTGGCTGCTCCCAGTCCGTGTCTGGGTCTTCCTCCAGCTAGTCCGAGGCAACTGTTTGTGGGTCTGCAAGGTCTGATTGGTTAATGATGTGACTTATATTTAATAGTGAGCCAGCATGGTAAAGGAAAGCTTTTGTGTTTGCAAAGTGGTGTGGAGGGCAGAGCTGAGGAGAGAGATAAATTGCATCCAGGAGGGAAATGCAGAAGTGGGACTGACTATATCTTCAGCCTCTTTAGAAGTCACATGTGGTGTGCTTCCTCTTTCTTTGGAAAATGGAATTTTTGTTCCGTGACTGTCTGTCTGTCTTGTACTGTGTGCAAGAGTGGCTGGATGCAGCTCAAGCCCCAGAAGTTTTTGTTATGGAGACAAGGAATGGAATGAAAATAACAATTCTGATAGAAATGACAGTGAACAGTCATACAACTCCAGAGGTGACCTGGGTGAGTTACTCACATCACGAAATCATAGAAACACAGAATAATTTGGGTTGGAAGTGACCTTAAAGATCATCTAGTTCCAACCTTCCTGCCACCTTCCTCTAGACCAGGTTGTTAACGAAGTGGGACTTCCTGGGGCTCTTCATGCTTCCTCCAGCATTTGCAACTTGCATTTGCTTTTCACATTTGATCCTTCAGATATATCTGACCTTTAGAGGGTCACCTCTCTAGTCAACATTAAACTCAGTGCTGTGAAAACATGAAGAAATCTCTGATATTTACTACCAGATTTTTTTTTCTCTTCCTTCCCTTGGTTTAAACTAGGAAGAGCTTTGTGCTCCGGGATTTTGAATCCTTTGATCAAAGAACATGTTTGTGAGAGCAATGGGTGGTTGACCTCTGTGATTGCTCAGTCCTAGGTGGGTGGGACCCAATTTCAAAAAGAGCAAGTTGGTTAGCTCTTTGCTAAGATCAAGTGCTTAGCAGATAAGAACTGGCTTCCAGTGAGTGGCTTTCAAAGTGGAAATCTGAATGAGACTTGAAGCGTTGTATTAATCCTCTGAATAAGACATCTGAAACCTCATTTTCTTATGGCTGCCTGGATTTTCATTCTTTAAAATGACTTACAACAAGATAATTTCATATGGGATATGTAACTTGCTTTGATTATTTATGATTTTCTGACTATATTGTATCAGTTAATAAAAGAAGACAAAATGCCTAACTTTCTTTGGGACTAACTTCCAAAATATTGTCAGTAAGACAGGTAGGAGTGACCATTAAGAAAAACATGCAAATTTTGTTTCCAAAAAAGGCACAGTAAAAGAAGGTCATGGTTACATTTAAAGATTTATAATAATTTGCAGATACAGTTTGGATTAATTTGCCTTTTTTTCTCTATTACTGGTGCCTTCTCTTGTTTGCTGCAAGTTCTAGGCATCTCCTGTAATTGATTCTTCAATTTGGACTGTTTTCTGGAAATTAAAATCTTTAGAAGATGTATTTCTGTGCCTTTATGTATGACTAACTTGTTCAATAATCCATATCTAATGCTGCTCATTGAATTGGTTTTATAAGAGATGATATACAGTATTCTATTGCATAGTGCCAAAGTAACCCAAATGTCAGCTTTAAGCAAGGTGGCCGCGATCAGCCATAAGCACAGATTTTTTCATTATCTGTGTGGGCCACAATTATGAAGCAGCCAGAGCCAAACTTTCTCAACAGTCACCATGCTTCTAGAACAGTAGGTTTTGGAGTGGACTGCTTTATGTGGAAGGCTGAATTATGTGTCATGTCACAAAGATTTCTTTCATTTCTGGTTGGGGAAACCTGTTTGTGAGTAATTCTCAGATGCCTAGTGCCAATATAAGATTTTTAGCAATATTTGTGGAACCTGCTTCAAGGATAGGGGTGAGGAATATGAATTGTCATTTGTGATTTCCTGTGTTTAGCTCCTTTGCAAAAGCCTGGGCTGTTGGCAGCAGTGTTAAGGTGAGGTCCTGTGCGGCCTTCCCCACGTAGTCCAGTGCCATGGTCTATGCAGGGGGACAGGTCTGCTCAGCCTCCCCAGCTGCAAACCAGGACTCTCTCCTTGAGCACTTGCATTCTGAGCTGGGAGTGCTCTTGGAGCAGTGCTATTTGGTGCGTTTTTCTAAAACATTGCATGTTCAGGGATAGCAGAATGGCTTACTTGAGTAGTTAATAAACTTAAAAAGTAGAAAGTAATAAACTAATTAAAGGTCTAATATTCCAGACTAGGATAAGCTTTCCATCAGTTCATTGTTCTCTGTGACCCAGGAGTTAAGCTGGATCTTTTTTCACAAGGAGGGTTTTGGTTTTAATATTTCCTGCATTTTGTTGTCATAACCCTGCTGATATTTGTTGTGTTGTGTGGTCTACTCTGGATCAAAAGCACCACATTGGAAAGCCCATTAAAGTCAAGGAGTTTTTGTTTTTTTGGCTAAGCTTGGCTTCCAAAATAGTGGAAACAGTTTTATAAGCTTTTGACCCTAATCCAGAAAATCACTTAAGCACACATAGTTAGCTTTTAAGTGCAGTTGAGTAACAGTGAAAGAAAATGCCACGGCCCTCTGTGGAGTGAAGATTGAATTTATATGTTTTTGAGGATCTAATTTGTGCTACATTTGTTCTGAGGAAAAAAATCGTTAAATCTCTCTTCAGCATGACTGAAGAGTTGTAAGAAGTTCTGTTATCCCTCTCTGACTTGGGTCTGCATTTATCCTGCAAGCACAGGTGATTTCTGTTAGTTTTTGTACTGTATGTGTGAGCATCTAAGAATATCTTTCCAGTGGATGAGTTTGAATTGGTTACCAGGAAATAATCACAGAGATTCTGCTGTGACCTGAAATTATATACCATCTTTAAAAGGGGGAAGTATGAAAGCTTCTCAGTGTTACTGAATCTGCAGTCTGCCTGCAAAGGGAGTTTGAGATTAGCTGGTAGTTGTTTTATAATTAGCCGTGGTGAACTGGTGAATAGCAGAAGCGTTCAAATGAAATTATTTGCACAATATTTTTAAACCTTTGTGAAATTTAGTGATGAAAACTTTCTGGTGAATTCAATTGCTTATAATTCCATATTTCCACAGATGTGCAGAATCTTGAACTCTGGAGCAAAGAAGTAGGTGAGAGGAGCTGGAAAAGCAAAAGCTGCCAGTTTTAACAGATATATGGATGGATTGCACTGATGGAGATCAAAGGAACCATGGCATGTCTGTGTTACAAAGACAGGGTGTTGTCCTATGACAGGGTAGCCTGAACACATGGAAATTCTAGAAGACCCGAGAGGTCAATGAAAACCTCACATGCGTTCATTTTTTACTGCATGTGACCCTGGAGTTTTGCAATGCACTTCTACCCTGTGTGCATCCAAAGTGGTGTTCCTTGTTTAGCAATCTATTGTTTTATTACTTCTTACCATAAGCATGAATGGAGTGGATGCTGAACCACAAAGTTCCTGCTCTGAAAAGCTTGCGTGAGACAGCCTGTTAAGTTGGAAATCTCTTTAATGCTGGCAGTAATTTACCAGCTGCCTTGAAGAGTTTCCAGGGGTAAAGGTTCAAGAGATACCAATGTGCTTAAACCCCCAGGTCTTGTAAAATACTCTAGAGTGCTAGCATACAGGAGCTCTGGCTACATTTCAGGTATCCAGTGTTATTGCAAGTGACTTGATATATGTGAACTTAATTTTGAAAGTGTTTAAGATATTTTAGGACGTTCTGCTTGCAGTGGATTCTTGCAGTAGCTGTAATAAGGGAAAGTTCTTTCCCTCGTCTGGTGTATTTGAGCAAAGATTGGTCACAGACTGCACTATGCTGACTTCCCACAGACATGCTTTCACCTGAAAATAGAACCTTCCTCCTTCATAGGCACTTAAAGTCAGTTTAGATCTTTCAGGTATTTCTGATTATAGACATCATCAGTAAGGTTCTTTACAGGTACTGTATACTTGAGTCCTGAGGCACTTCTATTAGCCCCAGGATCATCTCTTGCTTTTTTAAAGAGTAAAAATGTTTGCTTTCATATAATAGTTTTAAGGGTAAGAAATAATTTCTTATCTGGAAAAAGTTATATATGATGCATAAATTTTTTTTGCTATAATTTGGACAAACCTGTCCAACAATGCAGAAGAACTGGTCTTAGTAGTTAAGGTCTTTTCCCAGTTCTTTGGAAGTGACATGGTGTACTGGTTTCACTAAACATGCAGTGTATGCAGAGCTGAGGTATGGTGCTTGACAGAACTTTTCAACTCTTGAAGTACTGTTTTGGCTAAGACATTGTGTTTCTCTCTTATCAGTACAAAATTGTTGCAGTTTCAGTAAGCTCCTTACAACTTGATTGCTCTGCCTAATTTCCAGTACAACTGTACTTTGCCTAAATTAACTAACCTGTTACATAAACTGGCTAGTCATTGTGTGATTTCTAATGATGTGCACCTGTCTGAAGCTACAATGTGTCATTAAAGACCATTGCTGCTGTTTTGTCCAATAATTGATTGTATTTCAGTAGTGGATGAAATTATTTTTCCAGAAAGATGTGTGCATTTTAATTTTCTTTGGCAAGGAATTGAAAAGTGTCCAGACCAGCATTGTGTTTTATTAGAAAATATTTGTATCTGTGCCTTTCACCCTGAGCGGGCACAAGTACAGCTAAGGATACTCAAAAATTGTATAGTATTGACAGTGTAACCTAGTTTTCCTGAGTTTGGTACTTGACCAATGAACAGTCCTTATTGTCTGGTCTTGAAGGAGCTGAATGTTTCTTGCATCTCTTGTTCAGTTAAGCTAATTTCGGAGCAGGAAGAATGCACATTGACGCCCTACCCAACACTGTTTGTTTGTCGCATTGCATCTACAGGCTTTGACTTTGGCAAGCCTTTACAGGGATAGTGGTTGAGGGGTGTGTGGGCTGAGGCAGAAGAAGGCAGAAACAAAAACGGAAGCATTCACCCATTTTTGCTGGTTGGGTGGGGAAATCGGTGAGGGGAGCAGTACAGCAGGAGGTGGCAGGACTGTGTTGCCCTGTCCCCGGAGACTGGTGAGCCAAGCCACCCCACTGAGACTGTGTGTGGCACAGTTGCTCTCCTTGCCAATAGATAGCACCCCTGCATTTTGAAGCGCCTTTGTGCTGGGCTGGTTTTTTAGGTTTTGTCTGCTCTCACTGCTCATCAGGAAGGATTTGAAAGGAATGAGTGATGCATGTGTTTCCCTATGCTTTATACTCAGATCTCTTTCTTTACTTCTGGAAACCATAATTTTTGAGCATCAGATATGTTTAACCAAATTTGACCCGACAGTGTCCTTTTAATACCATATTATGCAAGGATCTCAGACATTAAATATATTGGAAAAGTGATTAAAAGCAATTTTCTAAAAACGACTCATGTGCCTTAAATTTCAGGGCCAAACTCTTGCCACTCCATTGACTAAATCAGTCTAGAAATCTCCAAAGCCTCTTCTGTGGCAGGGAATTATAAGCAGCAATCCTAATCCTCAGACTGGTGAGAAAAGAGAAGCCAAACTTCCAAACAAAGGTCTCAGGACTTCCTTAGAAGAATCAGAAGGAAACCTGCAATACAAACTTGGCTTCAGGTCTTCGGTATATCAGAACAGAAGTTTGCCAGTCAGAGGGAACATGTAGTTGCATTTTTGTCTCCTTTAGGATTTGGTGGTGAAAAGGATACATGTTGAATGTGGTTGAGGTATACATACCTCACTGCAGTGATAGGAAACATTTTAATTTAATTTATTTAATTTAATTCAATTAAATCATGACAATTTGGGAATGTTAGACAGAGTTTTGTGAAGGAGATGAATGTGTTACAGAACTCTTTTACAAAACTAGGAACCACGAGCTAGACTTGAAGTGTCTGCTGTTCAGAAGTCTCGTCTTTTAATTTTTGCTTTCCCAGCCCTGAAGTCATGGATGACTGTAAAATGCATGAAGTTTTAAACCCCTTTTCCTGATTATACAATCAACATAAAAACCTAAGTAAAACCTTAGATTAAAAAATTAATGTTCACGTTCTGCTGTAAATTTTAGATACTAAGTGAAGATTTTGCCTATATAAAATTAAGAATAATTACTAAATTCAGTCCCAGAGATTTCAAAGTTCAGCATTCAAGAGGTACTGTTCCTTTCAGGAAATTTGATCCTAATAGACCTGAAGAGAAAGGTTCAAAGATTTCCAGTGAGATTCTTTCAGAAAACTCTATGTGCCATAGTGACTGTTCAGTTTTCTCAGCTGTAACAGGCGTCACTGACACAGCTTGCCAGGAGGCCGGTGGAGAAAGCACACCGGTCATACACCTGAGCGCTGGGTCTAGGTCCCTGCTTTTGCATTTCACTCTAGTCCTAGTTCAGCACAAATATAACCAGAATGCATCTGCTCTTGACTATGAAGACTAATGAAAGAATAATAAGAATAATTAATGAATATATGAAGAATAATAAAAGATGACTCAACCATCCCTTCCAAGTAAAATGAAAATCTAGCTTTTTTTTTGACACAGCTTTAACAAGACTGCAGTTTGCTAGTCTTCTGGCAGAAGGGGAGTGCAATCCTTAAGGCAAATTTGATTAATTCTTGCTACTCTCTCTATTGTACATGTGCTTGAAAGCACATCTAAATTATTTTCATGGTGGCAATAAATTTAAATACTGATCTTTTTGAGGAATCCTGTAAGACTTGGAGGTGAATGGCTAGGACTGCTCAGAGCTGTAGTTTCAGCTTCTAGTCTTTCACCTAACATGATGGGAATTGTTCTGAGTTATGCTATCTGTATACAGCCATATTGTCATTACAATGCAATTTTTGACATCATGTTCCAAAGTTGAGGAATACAATTGTATTTAAAATGTCTTTCTAGTCCCCCAAATCTTGGATTGAAGAGGTCTTCAGTAAAAGAGAATGTGCACACATTATTCCCAGCTCAAAAGATCCACACAGGTAAAATAATGAATTTCTCCTTTTTTTCTGTTACATTTAAAAAGAATCAAAATCATTTTTATGGGCATTGTGTTTGGTTTGGATGATGTTTTTTGGTATCTCAGTCAGTGATTGCCAGTCTATGGGTTTTCATAGATCCCATCACCGATATATTTTAAATGAAACTGCTTATTTGAATTAAAAATTGTCAGCAATTAACCTTATTATGCTTCTTAGATTTGTTACTCTCAGTCCAGTAACCAAAACAGATATAGCATGCAATTAAGAGACTGCGTTACATGGAGTTACTGCTGCTCCATTTTTCTCTTCCTCAGAATAATTACTGCTGCTGATCACAGTCTTTTGGAACAGGAATTTCTGCTCAGACTGGTATAGAGTATGAAAGGAGTAAGGAAGAGATCAAATCCTCAGCCTGTGCTTTATGATCTGAGAAAGCAAACATAACTTGCCTTTACAGATTGTGTATCTAGTGGGTGGTGTTGCCACTTGAAGAGATCGTGTTGGAGTATATAAACTTGTAATTTTGACCATGTGGTTTTGGACACATGGATACATATATACGTATGTGTAGCATACATAAGATAGATAACTCATCTGTGAAATGCAGATTTGACATACAGTCTGAGTTGTGAAATGCCAAACCATTCACTAAAGTTTTCCAGTATGTTTTCCAGGGGTTAGTGCCAGAGATGGGAGCCTGTATTGTTGCTGATGGGAATTCTTTTGCTGTTGAATTGATACTGTAAGAATAGCATTACAGCTATCTTATTTTATACAAGGATGTATTAATTATCCACCTTTTATCACAGATGTCCTGCAGGATGCCAGGTGTGCCAGAATTTAATCAGGTAAGAGTGCATAAATATATACCTATGATTTTTATGGTGACCTAGTAATAGGCAATCCTAGTGAAGGAAGCAATGACAAGAGAAATATCCTCCCCATTTCATGGCCAGAGCACCATTTCTAGGGGTGTGCTGGAGAAATCTTAGCATAAATATAAGTGGAATAAATTATGTGATAACCTTCTATTTATTTGTAATAGAAAATTCTCCCCCATAGCCTCTGTGGATGAGTTTGTTTTAATCTCCTCCTGAGGAATGAAAGGCAGAAATGTGTCTTTAAATGAGACAAAACTCTAGCCATATCCTGGGTTTTTGGAGAAGGATGAGTCAAAAGCAATAGAGAACAGTGAGAATTATGGAAAGAAGAAGAAAACGAAGGGAGAAAAAAATGTAAACATCCCTGATAATAAGTCTTCTGAAGATTTTTCATCTTCTCTGCAGGAAAGGTACTGAGTCCCTGCTTTTGGGGAGCCAAGCAACAAAAATTACACCACTTTGGTGTTTTTGTGTTGTGTTTTTTTCAGGCAAATTGTATTTTATGACTTGTATTAATTAGTTGTTTTCAATCCAGTATTTGTTATTCAACTGGTATTACCAGACACATCTTGGTACCATGTAGTTATGATATTAAATTATCAGTTGTTGGTACAAAAAGTTCAGCTTTCATTTGTTTTGTGTTAAGGATATCTGAAGGCTGAGACAATAACTGGTGCAAGCAAGCTGGAGTCAAGTAGTCCCATAACCTGTGTTAACATGATTATCTGCCTTTTTATTATGCTTTACATTTTATTTTGCTTCTAAGGTTTACAAGAGTCATGTTTTATAAAGAGTAAATAAATCACTCCTGAAATCAGATCACTGTAAAAGGCTGATAAGCAGAATGGTTGCTGGCATTGTAAGGCAAATGATTTACATTTCTGTTCAGAAAGTGTCAGCTCTCTGTAAGAGAATGGTCTCATGCATATTTTGCATTAGAGTAGAAGTATAGAGATTGAAATATTTTTACAGGTCTTTTGAGAGAAGAAATGCAGAAGATATTTTAATGTTTCCTGCTAACCTGCAGATACTCAGCTGGCTATAAAAACTAAAGTTACCTTGTCCTTCAAAATATAGTAGTTCAATTCTATCTAAATCAAGACTACAGCAGTTCTGTAGTTCTCTCCCTCTTCCCCCTCAGAATGACCATGTTGTTAATTGGTCTGGGAAGGTCATTAGGACAAAAATTAACCCAAGAAGTGGAAAACTAAACCAAGATTAGCTACCACCAAATCAGCCTCCTAGTCAAACACAGCTGAGCTGCGTAAATGTGAATACAACAGTGGGAGAGGGAGGGAGAGAAACAGGAAATGCACACTTCAGTGGATGAGTTTGGTTTTTTTGTTCACCTTTCTCTGTCAAGACATCTGTCTTTGAGTGTCTTTTTTCTTGTAGTTATTTCTTTCAGGTTTTGCTGAGCATTTCATGCTGTTTAGATTAATGTGAAGTCCAAAAATCATGTGGATATACTTGATACCTACTGTAATTTGACCTAATATTGCAGGCAAATGAAATCTCTTAATGATTTCTTTTGTAGAGAACTTCTAATGTTTGCAAACAGTTTATGAATGGAAACAGTTTGTGAATGGGTTATGCAACTAATTTGCTAATTCTGAGTAGAATTACTCCATTTAGAAGTTGTTAATCAAATTTGAGTAATTACCTTGCACCTTTGCCCACCATGCTTGCCTGGTGAGTTGAAATGTTCTCTATCTGCTCTCCTGGGCAGCACTCATAAAAACATCCCAGACAGCAGTTAGGCTGATCTCACAATACAAGTATTCAGAAATGCAGTGTCAAATTCCTGCATCCTTATACATCTGAGATGTTCTCACAAGTTGTCTATATATCTCGCCTTTTAGGCAGGATTTTTAGACACAGCTTCTAAATTGCTGTCTGCTGGGGAACTGGATATTGCAGTCAGACTCCTTCAGTTACTTATACTTCAGTGCCGACCCTTTGGGTTTTCCCTTGTTGCTCAAAGTGTGACTTTTCTAATAGCCTGCTTTTATGTTACTGATGATGTGCCCCCCTTCCCCAGTAGCTTGATGAACCTTTGAGGCAAAAAAGGAAAAGTCATTGCAAAGATGCTTTGTTTCAAGGCCTATCCCATATCCATAGGTTCACAGAGTAACTCAGGCTGCCAGGGACATGGTCTTCAGCATGCTCAGGCAGGGGGTCTGAGGAGGATGCTCAGGGCCAGTGGTATGAAACCCCTAAGGATAGAGGGTTTCATAGACTCTATCCTCCCCAGATTCTGACTTCACTGCCGGGTTGTCCTCCTGGAAAAAAAGCTTCTTCTTGTTTCCAGCCTCAGAATCCCATGTTTCACCTGTGCTGCTGCCTCTTACCCTCCTGCCATGCGTTCCTGAAGAGCCCATCTACAACTCCTGTGTCCTGTCCCATCAGTGTTGGAGTCCCTGAAGCCACCTCTCATCCCAGCTAAACCATCCCCTGTCCAAAAACCTCTTTGCAGTGACCAAGGACTCCAGCCCCACCATCTGTCACCAGAACAGTCACTCCAGTTTGCTGGTGTCTATTCTGTGTTGGGGTCTGAAACTGGAAGTGGTAACCAGATAGGGATGGACAAGCAGTAAGCACAGGGGACAGGCCCTGCTGTCCCCTGTCCCTTGGGCCATGTCCTGCTCACATCACCTCAAGTGCCTCTGGCCCTCTTTGCTGCCCAGGCTCATGGATGACCCTGGCTCACACCACCAACACCCAGAACCATGTCCCAGATTTACCCAGACCCTAGGGCTGCACATTTCCTCCATCCTGTTTTCCAGGTTGTTGGTGGAGAGGTTGAACAGGACAAGCCCTGTACAGACCCTGAGGGACCCTGCTTGACACTGGCCCACGACCCAACCAGGTCATCACCTGCCAGCATGTCATCCCTCTCGGACGGTAATGCCATGGCCCAGCTACAAAAGCCTGGCTAGTGCAAAGGCAGGTGCTCTCCTCTCAGCCCCACAATTAAGTTGCAGAAGGCACTGGTGGGCGGTCAGGCATGACTCACCCTTGGTAAATCCTTGTTTACTGCTTCCTGTCACGGTCTCCTCCTTCATCATGTCCAGAGGTGGGCTCCAGGAGGTCTCACTCCTTGATTTTACCTCAGGCTGATGGCCAGATGACCAGCCTGTGGTTCCCCAGGGTGGCTTTTCCTGTTTTTGAAGGCAGGTGTGACATTTGCCTTTCTCCTGTTATTTGGGACACCCCTGGTCCTCAAAGCCTTGAAACTGGCTGTACAAAGGCATCAGCCACCTCCCTCAGCACCTCAGGTGCAGCCTGCCAGGTCCCAGGGGCATGTGTGGGAATCAAGGGCTCTTGTGCAATTCTGACTCAAACATAATCTCAGCATGCTAGTGCCACTCTTCCTTGACTCTTCCTCCAGGGTGTGGGAGGCTTCCTCCTCCAGTTTGCTTTTGCAGTGCATTGAATCAACCAAACATAATTTCCCTGTGTTGAAAAAATGGAGTGCAAACATAATTTCATGGCTTCTGGGTATCAAGAAGGACCTTACTAAAGCAGTTCATTTCCTGCATTTCCTTCAGAGGGAAGAGTTTGGGGATTTGGTTTTGGTTGGTTGGTTAGTTGGTTGGTTTTTAAAAATCTATTTCTTTGTCACCAGTCAGTTCTCACTCATCTCCACTGAAAACTCTCTCTTTTGGAATGTACACCTCCAGAGCTTTACAGATGTTTGCATCTAAGTGAAATGCCCCTAAATGGACGAGTAGTACAGCTGAGGCCTGAGGCAGTCATTGCGTTTGGGTTGTTGAAGGATGTTTGGTTTCTTAAAAGAGGAAAAGTGAAGAATTTATCTCCGTTTCTCAGGGTATATTAACTTCTGAAATGTCTGAAGGAGAGCTGGACTGTCAGCTGTCACTATAAATTACATTGAAGTTAATCCTGTAGAAGAGACTGAAGCCTGTTGAAGCCTGTATAGGAGTGATACTGATTGAATTTGGACTCTGGGTTATTATTCCAGTTGTAAACGTTTAATGCTACGTGAGTTTCTGGTATCTTTCTGCCCTGCTCCTGGCTAGGAAAGGGTTAATTATTTTTAGGAGCCAGCAGGGCCCTGGCTAGGACCCAGAGGTTGCTCTCTGTCTCCTCAGGGCATTGCCAAGGCTGGGGAGAAGGGAGTCTCCTCTGGGGAGGAGGGACGAGGCAGTGTGATCTTGTCTGTTGTCAGGGGGTTTCTGTGCAAATCGCTCATTTTTTGTACCCTTTGTCATCAGTATTGTTGTTGTTACTGTTCATTTCCTTATCTCGTTGCTGTTTCCACTAAATTGTTCTCATCTCAACCCATGATCTTTACCTTTTGTGCCTCCAGCTCTCCTCTGCAGCCCCAACAGGGGGAAGGACAGAGAGAGAAGCAGTGAGTGAGTGGTGTGTGGTTTGATGTGTTTCAGTGGGAACAATAAACTGGGGAGTACCATTCCTAAACCATGACAGCCTTATTTGGCACCTAATGTGCGGCGCAAAGAGTTGAGATAATAACAGATCTGTCCAGAGTTGGTTGGAAGCAAATTTGATCTAAGCGTTTGTTGCAATAGGTCTGAAGCCACTGGTCACAATGTTACTAGGTCCGTTCATGTGGGTGGCGTAGCTAACCCTGTATATATTACCAAATGTGCTCCTTGCCACCGTCTTTTTCTAGGCAGGGAGAGGAATTAAGATTGCTTTGTTGCTGTACTGTGTGATATCAGCTTATGGCATCATAACATCAAGGGCAATGAAGGTCATTAGTGACGAGTATTCAGTGTTGCTCTCCTAACCTTATCTTGGGTACTATCCTTGGGAGTCCATTAATAAGCGTACCAAGTCCTTGGTGAGAAAAGGGGAGGATAATTTTCTCCAGCTTTTCACCCCCTTTTCCTTCTTTAGGCCTATTGCAACATCTTTTGGTAATTTTGAATTTCTTTAGGATGTTGAGAAAATCATGTTCTTGTTGCGAAGTCTGCCAGGTCCCCCCCCGCCCCCCCAGTTGTGGTCCACTCCAAGGTTAGAGTCAAAAGAAATTTCTGGGGGTTATTCAGAGTTCTGCCCCAAGGGTGGACAGTCATGAGTGGCATGCAATTTGGAAGGACATGGGCCAGTACTTGGAGGACTTCTCCAGTGATTTGGAAGTTCGCCCCTGAATAACTAGAGGACCCTGTTAAAATGATAAAATATGTAATAGAAAAATGCTGTGGCAGTTCCAGAGAGGTGTGCAATGTGCTGGGTTCTGACTACTCTTTATCAGACACTGCTCAATACTAGAAAGTGCCTTCAGGGGGAGGACAAGGAAAGCAAAGCAAGAGGCACCATGCACTCAAACTGCAGCTGAATCAGAGAATAAACCAGTGCCAATAACAGTTTCCCCTACAGAAGAAGAAATCCAAGACCAAATCAGTTCACTTTGTAAGGTTTGAAGAGAAAGTAGGGCCCTCATACCAGAAGGAAGAGGGAGGGCCAGAGGTAATCCCCTGGTCCCTATCCCCGGGTGAGCTGTGAGACATGTGAAAAGATTCCATCTGCCAGTCAGGTGACCTGTCTGCTCTAATGCTCAGATATTGCAGCCCATGAAATGAAACTAGATGCTACTGAAGACAAGAAACTGGGATTCTATCCTAGGGTGTGGGTGTTGACAAACGGATTGGGAAGAGAACAGAAATTCTCAACCTCTGGATGCGACTCCTGTCGAATGTGAGAGCAAGGTGATCTCTTGAGGATGAGCTGATACTGCACCCAGGCAGGTGGAACACCGTGGAGAAAGGTATCCAGTACCAGAGAGAATTAACTGTGCTGGAGGTAATCTATAGTGATTCAAATAACAAGCAGTCCCCTGTAGATCCAGATGCGGTCCAATGTTCAAAAGCCATGTGGCAGAAGTTTTTCTGGAGCACACCATCATCATACGCCAGCTCATTGGCATTGATGTCCATGAACGAAGGAGAACAAACAGTGCTTCAGGTGACTACCGGATTCCAGCAATATGAAGATGATTTTTTTGTTTCCCTACTGACGGGTGCCTTGGCTGTGGAAAGACTGCCCAAGACTGAAGACAGATTCAAAAGGGTCAAGCAAGGTAGAGAGGAAATGTCCCATACCGCTCCAGTATGGAGTCTCTGCTATGGAGAGCAAGTGTTCCCCCTGCTCAGGAGACAGGGTATACACCATGAGGTAACTGTGTTTTTTGTGTCACCATGGAGAGGACATGAGGAAGTGGGATGGAAAATCCTCCTGAAGGCTGCTTTTGCCATAAAACGAAGTGAGGTCAAGGGACCTGCCCAGAAAATTCCGTTTTTAGGGGTAAAATGGAAGGATGGATGTTGTCAGATTCCAATGGCTGTGGCCAACACAGTAGCAGCTTTGATCCCACCAACCAGAAAGAACGAAACACAGAGTCTCCTAGGCGTTGTGGGTTTTTGAAGGATCCATAGTCAGGATTACAGTCAGATTGAGAGCCCTCTCTATCAAGTGACCTGGAAGAAGAATGATTTCTAGTGAGGTCCTGAACAACAACAAGTTTTTGAGCAAATCAAACAGGGGATGGATCATGCAGTAGCCTTTGGGGCAGTCATGACAGGACAAGACGTGAACAATATGTTTTACACTGCAGATGGGGAGAATGGTTCTTTCTGGAGTCTCTGGCAAAATGTACCTGGGGGGGCTCAAGGATGCCCACTGAGGTTCTGGAATCAGGGATATTCATGGTTTAGGAATGGTATTCCCCAATTCAGTGCCCCCACCAAGATTCTCCAAAACAACATGCCTCTCTCTCCCACTCCATCTTCCCTTCCCCCTTTCCACTGCAGTGGAGTGAAGCTGAGAATTGGAGACACAAAAGACAAAGATCATGGTTTGAGATAAGAACAATTTACTGGGAACAGGAATATGATAAGAAAAAGCAAACAGTAACAGCAACAATATTAATAAAGTGTGCCCAAAAAAA
>VZRL01005919.1:53431-96911 GCA_013397895.1 Origma solitaria
AAGAGTGAGCGTTTTTTGCATGATTCAGTTGCAAAAATGCTCACTGTGGAGCTCAAGCATGGCCAGCCTCACTGTTCCATCTGTCTTGGGGCCGGCACCACCCAAAGCTCTGGCTCAGGCTTGAAACCACCTCTCTCCACTACACCTACTTGACCAGCAGTAACACGTTCTCACCAGAGGATAGAGAGAGCCCCTTACCTCCTGCCTCCAGCAATGGTGTGAGATTGTGTAGAACAACATCTGGGCCCTAGCCATGCCCTATTCCAGCTAGTGCAAAAATTAGCCCTGTCCCGGATGAAACTAGGAGAGGCTTACAAAGAATCTAAGGCCTGCTACACCCCAACAGAAGAAGAGGTCCCAGCAGCCTATGAAGCGGTTTGACCTGATTCAGAAGTGATGGGCACCAAAGCACAGCTCCTCCTGGGACCCCCACTGCCAGTGCTGGGCTGAATGTTCAAAGGGAAAATTCCTGCCACACATCATGCTGCTGATGCTTTATAGAGTAAGTGGAATGAGCTGGTGACACAGTGAGCTTGAACTGGAAACCCCAATAGCCCAGGAATCAGGAACTGGCTCAAAGACAAAACTTTTGGTATTTTGTTGGAAAAGGATACAGAGGAGGTGGCATGTCCTGAGGAGATCTCACCATATAATCAACTACCAGGTCCCTGCAGTATTGCAGGGACATATAAAAAATGGAAAGCTCCTGTATGGAGTCTGATGTGGCAAATTGTAGAAGCTATTGAAGGGCAAGGTGGATCAAGTCAGGTTGCAGAGCTGAATGCCATCCAACTGGCTTTAGATGTCACTGAACAAGAGAAATGTCCAGCGCTCCACCTCTACACTGAAATGTGGATGGTACCAAATGGTCTGCTGGGACAGCTTGACCAGGACAAAAGGATAAATAGGCAGCACAAAGGTAAATGCATCTGGCCTGCTGAACTGTGGAAAGAGATCACTGTCTAAGTAGAGAATTTGGCTGTCAAAGTACATCATGTGCCCAAGAGTTGGACTAGTGAAGAGCACCTCAAGAGCAGACAGGTGGATTGCGCTGCCAATATTTTAAATGTCTCAGGTGGATCTGGACCAGAAACACAAGAGTGAATTATTTCTGGCTTGGTGGCCCCATGGCACTTCAGGTCATCAGGGAAAGGATGCAACATACAGATGGGCTTATGGTCAAGGGGTGGACTTAACCATGGACACTATTTCCCAGATTATCCTTAACTGTGAGACATGCCCTGCATGCAGGCCAAGTGGGTAAAGACTCTGTGGTATGGAGGCCATGGATTCCTGGGCCAGAGAGCACAGTATTGAGTGGGTATCATTGAGTGGGTCATGAACCAGCCTCTGGGAAAATTGAACAGTACAATGGACTGTTAAAAACCACACTGAAATCAATGGTGGTTGGACCTTCAGACACTGGGATCTGCATTTGTGAAAACCATTGGGTTAGTTAACACCAGACACTCTACCAGTTGAGCTGGCCCTTCCCAGTCAAAACCTTCATGTACTGTAGGAGGGGAGAAAGGGATAAAGTCCCCGTGGTGCACATGAGACGTGTTAGGGAAGTCAGTTTGGATTAGTCCTGTCTCAAGCAAAGGCAAACCCATCCATTGAATTGTTTTTTCTTGATCACCTGGGTACACCTGGTGGACAATGCAAAGGGACTTCGAAAAATAATGTGTACCTCAAGAGGATTTGACTTTGGATGAGTACAGTCTGTAATGTTGGACTGTGTATGTAATACTGGATGCTGACGGACCCTGCCACTCATGTTATGTGTGCCATAACTACTATGGACAGTGAGTATGGACTGCCCCTGATACACCAGTTACAATCTCCTGATGCAGCAACCAGCCGACAGCACACCAGCCCTCCTGCCCTGGAAGCCATCTAGGATGGAGAGAACTCACAGTCATGGACTAAATGAATTCAACAGACATCTTGGAGGATGGCCATTGACTATGATACCTATGTTTGTATGTGTGTGCATATATATATATATATATAAGGATGTATGTATTTATTAGGAAGGTACATAATTTGAGCATGAGGTAGATGGTATAAAATAAAGGGTGAAATATATCCTTGTTTCAGCCAAGACAGGGTTAATTTTTGCAGTAGCTGGGAGGGGACACAGCTAGACCTGGGGGTTATTCTGTACCACCTCACGTCATTGCTGGGAGCGAGGGGAAGTGAATCTCTTTCAGGGAGAATCACAGAATCAGAAAATATGCTGAATAGTGGAAGGCATCCATGATGAGCATTGAGTCCAACAGCTGGCCCCGCATGGGACTATCCGCAGGAGTCACACCAAGTGCTGAAAGTGACCCTTCTTGGTTGGTATAAAGTGGCTGAGGGAGTGGTTGGGTATTCACAGAATCACAGAATCACCAGGTTGGAAGAGACCTTCAAGATCATCGAGTCCAACCCATGTCCCAACCCTCAACTAAACTAAACCATGGCACCGAGTGCCACATACAATATTTTATAGACCATTCCAATATTTTATTGTCTATTGTTGTGGGGTTTCTGTGTGAAATATTTATTTCTTGTGCCCTCTGTTATTGGTATTGTTGCAGTAACAGCAACAATACCAATAACAGAGGTATGAAGAGAACGTGATGTTTGTTCTTTTTTCTCATTGCGGTTTCCAGTAAATTCTTCTTATCTCATTCTGTGATCTTTACCTTTTGTGCCTCCAATTCTCCTTTCCAGTGGACTGCAGGGAGAAGGGAAGGGAAAGGGGTGAGCAGCATGTGGCTTGGAGAGCCTCAGTGTGAGCACCAAACTGGGGAGTACCATACTCAAACCATGACAATCTCCCTCAACATTGCACTTCAATCCATGTATTTGGTATCTGCCCTTTGCTGGCTTCCAAGGGTTAGTATAAAGGTTACCCTGAAATACTCCTCCTGATTATTGAGGATAACTCCTAGATCTTTCTTTAGTACTTAGAATAACCTGTGGTAATACTCATAGCAAACCTTGGCATCCTATAACCTTCCTCTGAATTGGAACATAAAAGCCCAGTAAAGCCAAGCAACATTGCTCAGGTCAGAATTTCTGTATGAACTCTCAGACTGTTACAGAATCACACAGAACCACAGTGTGATTTGGATTGGAAGGGACCTTTGAAGACTGTTGCAAATTTTTCAACATGGTCAACTTTTACTGCGTTCCATGTGTGAAAACTGCAGTATTTTTCTTCATACAGAAGCTATTTAGGCGATTCATGTGTAGATCCTAAAGCTGTATGCAAGCAAGTTTGATATAAAATAATTTTTGTATTTTTAATGTGAGGTGTTGCTGTGGGCGGCTGATTGGAGAACACCCAGAAGTAGAATGCAGCTGGCCTGTTTATCAGGCTGGCTCACAGGGCGATGGTGGAGAATGGTCAGTGCAAAAACACACGAAGATGAGTCCAACAGATGCATTTGGTACAATCAATTTTCAAGATGGGGACCACACTTACCATGCCAAGGTAATAGGAGCTATGTTTATATGTCTGACTTATTTTTATAGATTCATTATAAGAAACGCAAAAAGTGTTTGGGTGAACATCGGATTGAGTGAATATGGGATTGATTGTCTTAGGAAGGGAGGGAAATCTAAAAGTAAGTCAGATTAAAATGTGTGTATATTTTTATGTTGAACTTCACCATGATTAAGGCTACGCTATCTCTATTGCTCCCAGATGCATTCTTATGCTATCATATTAGGGTACTATGACAGTTCTAATCCTTCACAAAATCTGCGGGACATTAGTGCTTAGAACTTTGTAATATGTTGCAGTTTCTTCTCCTGAAGTATGCAAAGTTGTTTATTTTATCCATTGTTATTCTTCCCAGTATATTAGACTTTCTTATGATAGCAATTTGGATCAGCTGTTACACCTGATGGTTAAAGAATGGCAGATTGAGTTGCCAAAGCTGGTGATCTCTGTTCATGGAGGCATTCAAAATTTCAAGCTTCCCTCCAAGGTAAAGCAGGTTTTCAGCAAAGGTCTGGTGAAGGCAGCTGAGTCCACAGGAGCATGGATAATTACAGAAGGCATCAACAGCGGTAGAGTAATTATTTTTCCTTCGTTTCAGTTTTACTTTTGGTGTTTTTCCTATCATAACAGTGTATACATTTAAGTCAAATATAATTAAATTGTTTAAAAATTGGTGATACATTAATACAAAATGAAGCTGTTTTTATTCAAGGAACAGTGCATAATTCAAAGAGACAGATCATGTTCCTTTACTGTTGGCAGGCATTCTGAATATTCTAAATTTTTTTAAATTAAAGAGTTGAGTATTTTGTTGTAATTAGAAACACTGTATATGGCCAGAACTTGTTTGCAGTCAATTATACTGCTTCATTAAAATATTTAGGTTCTGAGGACTATGATTGGTCTTTTTAAAACAGTTTTCAAAACTAAATTTAACTTGTGTTTTACAATTGAGAAAGTTTTGAATTAGGATAATCCATTAATTAGCCTATTAGTATCTGAAAATCCCTTTAGACTACTCTCCAAAACTCAGAGGGGTCAGTAAGTTGTGGAATTGAAAGCTTTACTTCTTTAGCTGTTATTCAGTCTGTTGATCTTACAGCAGAACTATCCTGTGCATTTATGTAACTAATGAAGTTTTATGGACGTGAAAAGCACCATTAACAACATGTAAGAGCATTACTAATTAGAAATATGTGCTGAGTTTGAAGCAGTGGTATATCACATCTGAGCTCTGAAGTGTACAACAAATATACAATGTACACAAAGTGAGTGGAATGTTTTGGTTTTGATTAAAACATAACCATAGTATAAATTAAGTGGTAGGAAACCTTTCTTGGTGTCCTGTAGCAGGTCTCTGAATATAGAAGAAAAATTATCATTTGGTTATCTGTTTAGGAGTGTCCAGACATGTTGGGGATGCACTGAAAGGCCGTGCCTCACCACACCTGAGAAAGATCTGTGCTATTGGGATTCCTCCATGGGGTATCATTGAGAACCAGAGGGATCTCATTGGAAAAGATGTGAGTTGGACGCATTTTAATAATAAAAGCCCTCATGTTCACAGGATGTTAGAATTTTCTTTCACACATGATTTTCTTCTTGATTCATTTCACTGGTTTGATATTTTTCACTGTAATAGAGGCTTAGATTTTACTCAGCAATAGAATTTTGTGGCATGGTGAGGCACTGTATTTTGCTTTTTGTATATAAATGAATAGTTTTTAAATACTTCTCTTCTTACAGGAAATTGTCATTCCTTTTAAAAATTTTGTAATTATTTAGGAAACACTCTTGTGGTTGTAAATGATGTATTTCCATATTAAGATTCAGAATGAACAGTCAGGTTACTGATGTACACAAACAGGCTATTAATATGTGCATTATTTTATTCACAATCTATGTTATATTCATAAACTGTAACTTTTTGTGAGGGCACAATCACCTTAATCTACTTAATTGCCTAAAAGCACTTTAAAAATAAGGTGAAATCATTCTTGATGTTAGCTCACATATTTTTAATGGGAATACAACCCAGGGAAACTATGCCATGGTGTTTCAGCTGTTCCAAAGAATGTCAGGCAGTGACTCAAAGGATTGCAAACCTAATCAGAAGTATTGTCCAAGGTATTAATTGTGGGTATATTGCTGTTAAAAATCAAATGTTAAGGATCAGATGTTTGAGTAGTGCAGAAAGTGTGATGGAGGATTTCAGACAGCTGCACTAGGATGGAGAAATACATACAAGTAAGGGAACATAAATGGTGGTTTTGTTGGTTTTGTTGGTTCCTTTGAGGACCTTTTTATTTTGGTTTCCTCAGGTAGTTTGCCTGTACCAGACTCTTGGTAACCCACTCAGCAAGCTGAGTACCCTCAACAGCATGCATTCTCATTTTCTAATGGCAGATGATGGGACAGTAGGCAAGTATGGGAATGAAATGATGCTCAGGAGGAATTTGGAGAAGTACATATCACTTCAAAAAATACACACAAGTAAGTATTGTTGTGGCCAGCTTTATTACAGAAAAACCTATCCTAAAAGTTGGAGAGTTATTTGACATTTCATGTTGTGCAACTTGATTTGCATTAGATTTCACTGAGGTCAAATGTTATTAATTGTATTCATCTTGAACTGTCAAAATCAGGAAAATGAAAACGACAGCATTCTTATAAAACATTTGGATGAACTCACATATTGGTTTCTCAGTTGCAGAGACATCTAAAGGACTCAGATTATTTAGTAAGTGTTGAGCATTTGTCACTTCACAGTTTTTTGTGGTCTCTATTTCACCACTAGATTCTTTCCCAGCATTTTGCAAAGTGGAAAGACTGTTACATTCAGCGGAACTCAAATCCATTTCACCCTGTTGGCCACTTTTGTCCACATCACTCTTCTCTATTGCAAGCCTGTGACCTCCTCAGGTACAGCAACAAAGACTGGTTGCAAAAGTAATACCTTTAGCCAATGTTTGACAGATTGCATAACTTCCACTGTTTATTTATAAAGTATCTGAGTTATGGTAAAGAAATCATTAAATAAATACTTATTCAATAGACAATTATTCCCTTTTATGCACTAGATTGTACAAATTATTTGTGAAAGTTAACTCTTACCTAGTCATTCAAATCTTGAGCTGTGTTAAAAAGGCATTAGCACTGTGATGTTGATGTTGCTTCCTTTACCTACTCACATTACAGAATTTTCAAACTTAGAATCTAATCCAATTTTTAACATGTTCATATATAGGGCTTCTTACTCAGACTCTTATTTTCCTACTATGAGCTTTTGCAAGTCAGGCTTTTTATTATATTTTTATTTCTACTGCAAGGTACTTGAAATTCATTTCTGTTTTTTAAAAAGCCCCACCCTGATGCTGTAACACTTGATAGAGTCTCTGAAGAAATACCTGATTTCTTTTCATATGTGTAGGTAAATAAATGGATATTGAACACATTTGAAATGCCGTTGCATGAGACAACTATCATAAAGAGAAGAGAGGTATTCAGACGGAAGTTTTTTCTTACCAATGCTTACAGTTTTTTCAGTAGTTTTTCATGGTCTTCTTGATCTGGTTTCAGAAGGGCTGTCAAAGTCTTAAAAGGTATAAGTCAAATTAGAGATGGTGAAATCATATTCCCATGGAGGAAATAATGATCCTCTCCATTGAACCATGTATAAGTATTTATTTCCAGATGTTTTGATTTTTTGTGTGTGACTGAGATCTGTTTGCATCTGTTTATGTTTGTTTTGAAACAGGAATGGGCCAAGGTGTACCCATAGTTGGGCTGGTGGTGGAAGGAGGCCCCAGTGTGATCCTGATGGTGTGGGAGTACGTGAGGGCCAGCCCTGCTGTCCCCGTGGTGATCTATGAGGGCACTGGCAGAGCTGCAGATCTCCTGGCATTTGCCCACAAGCACACAGGTGATACAGGGTGAGTAGTGGCAGAATGCTCCTCCTCCTTGGTCTGTCACGTTGGAAGGGACCTGAAAACACCTGTCTCAAAACTGCAGAGGTAATTTCTAATGCTTCTATAAATGATGCCACTGTGGTCATTTGCCAGCTTTAACTTCTGTGATGGGAGAATGGAGTTTCTTTCTTCCCTGCCTCAAACTAGTGCTGAAAAAATTATTCTGCCAAATTTGCTATGGTTTTTTTCAAGAGGGAAAGTTGCACGTAGCTAGTTTGAGCTACGAAATTTCTCACCTTTGGCGAGAGACACTCTTGGATGACCCACAGAGTATTTGTTGTTGTTTCAACTCAGTCATGTCTCCAACTATCAATATTCTGCATGTGGGCTTGGATTTGGGACAAAACTTTTGAGACTGGAACTGCGGTTCATTGCTGTAAGAATCTCAGGCTCTTACAGCAGCCTTAGGAGGAGGACTAAGTTTCCTCATCTTTGGCTTTGGTTTATTCAGTGGTAGCCCAGATTTGTCATCCTTGTCCAGCTGTAACTCTATGTCACCACCAGTGTTGTTTCAGCTGCAGACTCTGTTGAACCTACCCTGGTGAAAATTTTGTGTCCAAACTGGAAATAAAAATATATATTTGTATAGCCAATTAATATTATACGTGGAAGTTTTTCAAAGTCATAGAGCTTTTTAGATTAGAAACCTGAGTTTTAAAGAGGTCCCCTGGGTTCACTCCTATTTAAGAAAATGAACAGCTTAATAAATTTTATATCCTAATTGTTTACGTATTGTCTTTTCCGAATACACTTTCGGAGAGGTGGTATTTGCCCCTAGTGTTTTGTTTGGGAAATGTTTTCTTCACTTGCTTTTTTCCCATATTTATGATATTTAAAAAAGAGTAATCCTTCCATTTCAAAAGAAAAGGAAAATATGAACAAAAAGGTTAACAGAAAGAGAAATAAGAGAAAAAAAATAGGAGAGATATGAAGCCTAATGAACAAATAGTAAGGAATTTCATTTTATGCTTACAAAATTATTGGGAAAAAAAAAATCACTTCCAGTGATTTTAACTCTCTGTTCACAGAAAATCCTTTGAAAATTGTTAAATTACTCATATGTTGTATTTCCAATAGTAAATATGTATGTCAAAACTAAAGCATATTTAATTAATATCAATTAATATTTAATTAATCCCATGTTATGAGATGACTTTGCTTTGTGTTGAAATAAGGATTAAGTCAACAGAGAAATAGCAAAAAAGGAGATTGCTCCTATGTTTCATCTTTTCTGAAGTGTCGTTTGAGTGGGTAAGCAGTATCTCAAATGTAATTGTTACTGATTCCATGTCTGTTTTCCAGGGATCTGTGCCCTCAGGTGAAGGAGGAGGTCTTACTGATGATTCAAAACACGTTTAGTTTGGAACAGAAACAGTCCAGTCATCTATTTCATGTTTTGATGGAATGCATGAAACACAGAGAGTTTGTGAGTAGGGCTCACATGCTGAATTTAGGAAGTCTTCATTTCTTGTTACCCTTTCTGCTCTTTCTCTGGTGGCTTGGCGTGTGCACAGGAATTATGTCTAACATAAGATAACACAAAGGTGTTTGTGCCAAATTCTATATCGAGTAGCTCTACAGAGTCTGTTAATCTTTCATCTTTCAATGTTTGTTAATGAAATGAGAGCCTTCTAATTTTAGTAAAAGACCAGATATCTTACTTTTCACAAGAAAAATCAAGTAATTCCTATATTTTTATTCTCTAATAGAGTCTTATTTTTAATTCAGAAAGGTTTTCTTCCATTCTTCTGCTGACAAGAGAATTGTGCTAGAACTTGTCTTTGAAACACCACTAGCGACCATAAATGCCCTCCCTCCACCTGCTGGCCATGCTCCTTTTGGTGCAGCCCAAGATAGGTTCTGCTGTCCAGGCTGCCAGTGCCCATTGACAGCTCATGTTGAGCTTTTATTTCACCAACACCCCCCAACTTTTCTCCTTAGGTTTGCTTTCAATTCTTTCTCTGTCCAGCCTTTATTAATTCTTGGGAATGCCCTGACCCAGATACAGATCTTTGCACTTTGTCTTGTTGAACTTCATGAGGTCTGCACAGGTCCACGTTTCAAACCTGTCAAGGCCCTTCTGCATGACATCTCTTCCCTCTGGAGTATTAACACCGCTCATCTTTGTGCCATCCACAAAACTACTGTGCGTGTGTTCAATCCCAATATCCGTGTCCCCAGCCAACACTCTCAGTAGTACTGGTCCCAATACCAATCCTTGAAGGACACCACTTGTCACTGGCTTCCACTCTAAAATAAGCCACCGACCACAGCTTTGGAGTGTGACCATCCAGTCAATTCTTTATCCAAGGAGTGGTCCACCAATCAAATCCATTTTTATGCTGTTTAGAGACAAAGATG
Organism: Origma solitaria; assembly: GCA_013397895.1. Classification (NCBI taxonomy): domain Eukaryota; kingdom Metazoa; phylum Chordata; class Aves; order Passeriformes; family Acanthizidae; genus Origma; species Origma solitaria. The sequence goes on from VZRL01005919.1 coordinate 63,260, forward strand.
CTATGTATCAAATACTTTACACAAGTGCCGGTAGAGGACACTAGTCGCTCTACCCTTACCCTTCAATGCTGTAACCCTGCCATAGGTTTGTCAGTCCACCAGATTTGTCAAGTATGATTTTCAGTAAACCACGTTGGCTGTCACCAATCACCTTCTTATTTTCCATGTGCCTTAGTTTCCAGTAGGATCTGCTCTATCATTGTGCTGTAACCGATTGTCCTGTAGTTCCCCAAGTCTTTGTTTTTAGCCTTTTTTAAAATGGTAGTTATGTTTCCCTTTTTCCAGTTACTTTGCCAGTCTGTCACAACTTTTAAAATGTGATGGAGTACCAAGTATACATGCAAGTAATGATAATTTTACCAATGATCACTAAAATGGAAACTACCCAATACATTTTTGGTGTTTTCTGTTCTACTTTATTTAGGTGTCTGCTTTCTAGTTGAAAACTGAGTGAATATCAACCATGCTGTATTTTCACATTTCTCAGCTTTAAAGATTAATCAAAAGGAAACAGACTCATATAGACTTGTGCAGTGGATTTATTCCAGTTTGCCTGGGATGCCATTGCATTAAAAACCAAAATGGTGCAGTTTCTGTCTGAAACAAAGGAAAATTATGTGTGGACCCTTGCTGTTGTTTGTGTTGAAATGTGTATGATTTAATCTACCACAGCCCATGCCAAGAAGAAATAACTACAGACTTCTCTGCCTCACCTCAAATAGTATACTTCTGCAATTCTAACAGATAACCGTATTTGATGCGGAGTCAGAAGATGAGCAGGACATTGATCTGGCAATTCTGACAGCACTCTTGAAAGGTATTGAAAAATATGGCCTGCTTCTATCTGAAATAGAGTCTCACTGATTTACCTGTTCAAAGTAAGGGAGTAACATCAACTTACGAAAACTGATAAATCCTTTACCTGTTTCCCAGGTACACAGATGTCTGCTTCAGATCAGCTAGATTTGGCATTGGCCTGGAACCAGCTAGATATTGCCAAGAAACACATACTCGTTTATGGACAACACTGGAAGGTACTATTACCTGTTATTTTTCACTGTATCCTGACACTTTTTTTTGATGACTAATTTTCCATGTTTTTCATTTGTCAAGCTTTAACTAAGGAGTAGTTTGAAGACTAGACACAGTTTTATGTTATCTGCTTTAATTTCAGAGGGACATTATCCTTAAAATTGTATAGTACTCAACTGCACAGTGCATCAGATCATATTTGTTTTTCCAGAGAAGAGATAATACCTACAATTCCTTGTTGGTTTTGCTGTGAGATTTTCCAAGTAGTTTCAGTGGTACTTCTGGGTATGTATTCTTCACGCCTGTGTTGGGAATCATTGGTGGTTAGGGATATTTTGTTGTGGCCTAGAATACTCTTTTCTCCAAAGATATAAACTCCAGAGGGGTGTTGCATCTATTTTCCTGGCTCTAGACAGAAACACAGAAATCCCAGTATAAATCACCAGGTAAAGAAAGAGTAACATCATTATTTTAAGTATTGTTTCTTAGGAATAACTTCAATAAGGGAGTTATAATCCAGTTTAAGAGATGTCTCTGCTCAAATTAAGGTGTAAATGAGACCATAAGCTGAAGTCAATAGCAGAGATATTGTTTAACAGTAAATGTGTGGTATGAGCAGGAAGGAGGGAAAGAGTTAAGAGAGAGAGGTTAAACAAAAGATACCACCACATGGATTCCTGTGCTGTCCTGCTAGTCCTTCTTCACCCTGGTCTTCGATGTTGAGGCTTCTGGAGTTATTCTTCTGGAGGTACCACCTTTATACAGTCTAATTCCCAGGTATTCCCGGGATGTGCTGTTACCGTATGGGAAATCCCACTCCCACAACTTGAGTTGGCATGTGGATAAGCACTTTCTTCGTTTCTCACAGTTTGCCACAGTAGGAATTTTTGGCTGGATGCTAACCAACCTTTAACTCTGTTAAACCTCGAATTAGCTCTTTTCTGCTGTGCTGTCTGTGCTTATCTCAGGTTCTGTTATGGTGTCTTATCTTATGGGGACAGTGTTTTGAGACAGCCAGCTGTGTTCCTTAAGTCCTTATAGAAGGCAAGACATGATTTAGACCTGCATTGCCTATATGCGTGTGAAAGAACATCCAATAGCGATTCAATAAATTAATTAAATTTAAATAATGGTTTTCAAATTTTCAGATGTAATCCAGTATTTAAGTATAACCCTCCCTAAGTGAGTTTTTTATGTACATGTGAAGATGTTTGTACATGACAAATATAAAACTCTGTGCCTCAATACGTTATTCCCATTTGTTATATGAGTTAATATTTTCTTCAAGAAATAATGTCTGATGGTGCCAGAAGTACTTTTTACATCCCTGCAAAGAATTACAAGGTTGATTTTTTTCGGGCCCAAGTGTGTTTTCTTCTTTAAAATGTAAATTTTAGAAAAGTTCACAGTTGTATATATATATTTGAGTGGCCATAGCCAGCTGTTTGCCACGAGAGACATGAGTTTTTGACCACCAGCCCATATTTTCCTGAGCAGCATAAGGTTGAATATATGGAGGACTATGCCTGGGATGTCTATGATTGAATATCCATGAATTAAAGACTGGATATGAGGAAAAATTTATCCACAGAAAGCATTATCAGCCATTGGAACAGGCTTCTCAGGGATGTAGTTGAATCATCCAAGGAGCTACTTAAAAGACATGTAGATGTGGCACTTAGGGACAGGGTTTAGTGGTGGAATTGTCAGTGCTAGGTCTGCCGATTGACTTGATGATCTAAAAATCTTTTCCAAACCGAGTGATTCTATGATTCTGTGTGTGGGGGGAAATAATGAATAGCATTCTCCTGATCCCCGCCTCTTTGACACAGAGGAGTTTGGGGAACTATTGGGCAGTTCAACCTCTTTACTCCTGGTTTCTCCAAGGTGATTATCTATTCAGTTTTTCCATATTTTTGACAATATTTTCTGTTCTTCTGTGAACTTGAATTTTCAGGTGTAAAAGTCATCTTTTGAGATAGGTAGATCAGCATTCAATATTCTCATTTAGATATTTTGTGAAATACTGGTATTTTACATGTTGTTCTATATTAACCTAAGGAACAAATCCTAATAGGCTGTTTGCCTTTTTCACATGTTTCTATCTTATATCCACCTTATACTCATGCTTGCAGAAGATAAGTCCACTAGAACTTGTTTCTGATTGCCAAAATTCTGGTAGAACTCTGATTTCAGTTTACATAGGAACTACCTTTCTTCCACTTATTCTGCTGTATTTTTCCATGCAGTTATTTTTGTACTTCTGTTCTATTTGTCCTAACAGAGTTCTAAGTGTATTGATATGCCATACTTTGACAACTTGTTTTTTTAAAAAATTGGCATGTTTCATGTTTACTTCAATGGTGCTGTTAAAGGGGCTGATTTCAGCTGTACTTCAGTTCTCTGGGAATTCTTATGTGAATACCACAGGGTCCTGACAATTTACCACTACCACTTTATGGATGGCTTCCTTAATTTCCTCACTGACACTTCAATTTGACACAGTTTTTCAGATTTGTCTGCCATAAAGAACGATTTTGACACAGGACTTTCCCAGCCTGTCTTGTAGTGAGCAGTAAGGCAACAAATTCGTTTACTATGTCTGCAATAGCCTTGAGTGCGTCTTTTTGGTCATCCTCTGGCCTTACAGATCCACTGGCAGTCCCCCTACTTGCACTCCTCTGCTTCTGACATGTTTGAAAAAACCAGTGTATGTCTTCATATCTATTTCAGTACAATTGTTCAGAACTATTTTGAATGAAAAGCATTGTCGAATAATGACTATGTGCTCCCCTTTAAGTAAGATTTAAAGATCTCATAATGAGCAATCTTCACATCTCTTGCTGCTTCTCCAAGCAAAAATTAAAATAACATATACTCCTGAATGTTTTCCTTTTCTAAGCAAGAAAAAAAAAGAAATAACAACTACTTTTCTCTTGAACAGAAAAAAAACAACCAAAAGAAAATGCACAAGCACAGGTTTAAAGTTTGCCTTTAACTTAGTTGCTTTCTTAATTAATGTGAAGCAATCTGACTGTCAGGTACTGCCAGATCTGCAATTGTCAGACACTACAGCTTCTACAGTGTTATTGTGGTTGTGTTGAAATTTTGAGTTATGTATTTAAGGAGCAGTTTTTAGATTATTTTCTGTGAAGTGTTATAATATTTCTGTCTATTTAAGTGTTTCAAGGAAACATGAACAATTATGCACATATTGTGGCCATTTCTTTTTAGAACTCTTGTCCTAGAAGTTCTTCTTCTTTACCTAAGAAGGTAAAGGTTATAACCAGCTGTGACCAATATGTTTCTGCTTAAATGTCAACTCTACCTCAAACAGACCTCATACCAAAGTACACCATTCTAACAGTTACCAAGGGGCTGCTGACCTCTTCAGATGCACTGCTGGCTCAAGGACAGGTAGAGGAAACTTGATACAGGAATGGCCAGTCACTCTCAGATCCTTCTGGAACAAAAGCCAATAATTCAGGATCAGTGCATAAGTTTTCTTTTTATGTGTAAGAATACTTGAACATTTATTGGTAATCTTTTAACATAATTTCTGTCAAACTTCAATATGTACATGGAAAGTACTCTTTTCAAGTTAGCACTGACACCTGCTCCATTAGTGTGCCAGCCTCCTCATTCTGCTCATCCCACTGCATTTCCTGTGCATACTTGTTCTGTAGAAAAACTTTTTATAGATTTATATGAACCTCATATGTCTAACTCCTTCCCCATTTTGCATGTATAAGCCCTGCTGAGCTCTGTTCAAATGCCATGAGTAGAGTGCTTTCACCATTTGGACACTTCTTGAAGGTAGATCTCTGTTTCATGCTTCCTTTGAGAGAGTTTATTCTAACACATATTCTCTCTCATGTTTGAAAAAAGTTTGCTTTAAAGAACTTGCAGTTCTATAGAGGTATCTCTACAGTACCTTGAAATAGCTTTTGTCATATGTCAAAAAAAAAAAAAGGGGGCTTCCCTCTTCCCTTATGTTAGATTCTGAAGTGAATTAGAGAATAGAGAATATATTATCAGAGTCTGGTTATAAAGCTACATTTGTAGAAGTGTCTACAGATATTTGGTTTATGGAAACTCTCTTTTACTCCCACTCTGTTGGTTTTTTACACAGATGTTTCCTCTAGCATATTTTTTTTTGTACTTACACTTAAAATATACATAGAGACAAATCATTGTTGTGGAGAGATTACTAGCTCCCAGGAGTGTTTTATTTATTTCCAAAAGTAATTTTCTAATATTTTTTTCAACTGTGTCCATCTGGAGGTTGGTGCCTTGGAACAGGCAATGCTGGATGCTTTAGTCATGGATCGTGTGGATTTTGTGAAGCTGTTGATAGAACACGGAGTGAACATGCACCGTTTTCTTACCATATCTCGTTTGGAAGAACTCTACAATACAGTGAGTATTTGAAATCCCAGTGTACAACTTTAGATAGGAAAGCCTGGAAACAATACTGTTCTACTTAAGAGATCTGATAGTTAGGCCACATCTTTTATGAAGGATTTTTGAAAAAAAACCCAAAAAATTAGTGGGTTTTGGTAAGTTTTGATTGTAACGTGGAAGTTTGGGAATGGTGTACCAGATTGTTATTTTAGATTCACTGCCATGAACCAGACTGAGTACTCATTGAAAGTTCATAAGAAATATGCTCAGATTTTAATAATGTAAGTAATACATGCTTACCTTTCTGAAAATTAAATGTTGTTTAGACCAAAGCTATACCAACTTCTTTCTAGAGTATGTCAAGATTTAAGATAGTAGAGGTGATGCAGATTGGTGCTGAAATACTTTTGAAAAGATTTGTGGGTAGACTTTGAGTGGGGAGAGTTTGATTCACAGTAGTTTATTCTGTATTTTTAGCTGCTTTCTTATACTGTGTTGATTTTCTAGTGTAGAGTGACATGTTTGTTTACTGTCTTTTCTATTCACACCACAGAAACAAGGACCATCAAATCTACTTTTACACCATCTAGTTCGAGATGTGAAACAGGTAATAGCCATAGGAAAGGCAGGGGACAAAATGATGCTTTAGAACTTCAGTGTCCACTGGAAAGCAGCTAAGACATGATACAGGGGAATTTTAGTAACGGAAGTGATGGCTTCATTCCTACAGTCCTATTTCTGCTAAATGGTTTTATCTTGATTCCGCTGATCCCCTAAGCAATTAACCAGCATAATGCTACTGAGGCTCCCAAGGGTCATGTACCTTAATTTCCAAGCCGAGCAATTCATGCAGATCAGACTCTCTTTCTCACATTACTAAATTGACATTTTGAAGTGATTGTACAAAAGACTTAGTGAATTAGTGCAGTAATTATGCTCATTGCTTTCAGGTTTCCTATTTTCCCCCTAAAGTTAAAGAAGTCTTTCCTTGTTAGAGCAGTAATAAAAAGATACTGTGATAAGAGAGAATATTTTAATGTGCTGCATTGCCTGGGAGAACAGAAGGTGGCAGTGGACGACTACTGCATGGAGCAATGGTTTTATTAGTAATGTAGTAGCAGCCTTGTTATTCAGATACATCATTAATTCATTTCACAGTTCTGTTATCTATTGGACCTCACAGCACTGCTTAGCCAGGGAGGAATGAGCTGTTCTTTATGCATCTAAACGTCAGTGCAGGAGATTCCTAGATCCAAATCTAGACTAATTGGCTACTTCTTTCCAGGATGTGATTTCTAAGATAAAATGAAATGGTAAGTCTAACTGTTTGCAGAGTTCTGTTGGATTTGTGGTATGATTTTGTTGTTGTAGGTGACTTCCATTTCAGTCTGATTTATGGTTCTTTAGATAGATGTAGGGTATCCTGGCCTCCATAACAAACCATTTTATGTGTTTTTACATGCTGATGAACATATTCAAGATCTAATTTATGTTATAGAGCTGGAAGATATATATGTTGAAAGGTCTAAATCTTGAAGAAACACTGAGCTTTTCCATGCTGAGAAATCTCTCTTCCTCACTGAAGTGATTGATATGACCCCTTGCCCAAAATCCATATATATATCTATATCTATATCTATATCTATATCTATATCTATATCTATATCTATATCTATATCTATATCTATATCTATCTATCTATCTATATATATATATATATAAAAATATATATATATGTCCTTGTATATCTCAGGACATTTTGGGAAAACATAGTGTGTAATCTAAAGAGAAGCTTTTGGCACTTGATACACAGAAATGGAATTAATGTAAAAAATGTCTACACAATTTCAAAACATTCTATGCCATTGTGTAAACTAAACTCACTTGGAACCTCCAACCAGATCCAAATGCTGAAAAGCTTTTTTCACCCAAGTTTCTGTAAGTACACATAAGTGCTCTGTGAATGGGTAGTGCAGTTGCACTCTGATTAAATATGGTGACACAGTAGTTGAGACAGTCAACACAGTGATGTGCCCGTGGATTTCAGAATATTTTCTGCGTTAGTGTGACCAGCTTTGATGCTGCTACGTTTGAATGAAGACACATTGCAGTCTGCTCGGATGACACAAAATATGGGGCTTAGTGCAGAGAAGTATCTACGAGTACAGGTAGTCAGAAATACTTGCCTAACTCTCAGTTAACCTGACAAACTATGCCGAGATGCGCTTTTGCCCCAAAGGGCTCAGCACGTTGCTGTCTTCTGTAAGCCAGGGCTGAGTGGCCTGAGCTGACTGTACTGCGGCTTGCTGCTGAAGTCTATTGGAAGAACACCCTCAGCCCAATGAAGCAAAAGACTTTTCACAGTCTGAAAAGCCTACACTGCTAGGAATACATAACATCTCTGATCCAGTTTATATACAGGCCCATTTTTCACTTCAAGGAGTTGCACTTTAAGGTTTTACCAATGATTTTTAAAATCTGTATGGAAGATAATCTGTTCTCCAGAGACTTTGTCACAAACCTTGGGTCTTGGAAGGACAGTGAAGGTAAGCTGTACAATAGTGCTTGAAACAGAAGTGGTGAGAGAACAAGAAGGTAGAGCTAGTGCATCTACTGCTGTTGTCCTAGTTGGCAAGACAGTCCTGAGACTCAACATGTGATTTCCAGTCTCTAGGAATTACTCTGCAGCATTAAATACATGCTTCCGCTATGCCTTCAATTTTAATTAATCGAAGTGCTTAATCATACCATGTTAGTTTTCTCTTGTTATGAGAAGATCTTTATCAGTACCTCTGCCACTGGTGCTTGTCCTGAAGAACTGTTACTACACTTCTGGATGCAGCTGACCTTGTGAGCATTGTAATGTATATCTCTATGCAATGTGGGTGCAGTGAACTTCAGATATCACATTTTCCCCTGTTTCCTAGGGGAGTTCCATATGCATAATGAATGTGTAAAATTTCCTGACAGACGCAGGAGCTCTCAGTTTCACACTTTCCAGATTTTCCCTTACAATAGGAGGGCTATGATATGGATGAATGTTGCATTTAACAGCATCATGAAATGTTCGTGACATTTGATGTTTCAGAATAGCCTTTCTTTGGATTACAAGATATCACTGATTGACATTGGACTAGTGATAGAGTACCTCCTTGGTGAAGCTTATCGGAGCAGCTACACAAGGAAGCATTTCCGAGTTCTCTACAATGATCTCTACAGAAAACACAAGGTAGCTTCTTTCAAATTACTATCACTGGTCACCAAGAAAAGCCAAAATGTGGCACCTGAAAATAGCTCAGGTTGTGTTTGTGGTTTTTCTGAAGAGTATAATTTAAATGTATGCCATGCTTGTCTGTTTGAGAGCTGTGGAGAGGTTGCAAGTGAAAGAGACAAATCCCCAAGACTACTGATTATTAAACTATGTATTCAGTAAATTTACCTTTGTGTCCAGTATCTGGGTAGTGTTTTGTCTGTCATCCATCAATAAGAATGGATGTGCCAAGAGATTGTGTCTAGTTAAGATTGTGCCAACCATCATTTTCCCTATTTTAAAACAGTTTCATATTTCCATTCTTGCAACTTGAACCACATCATGGAAATACTGAATTCCACATGCCTTGAATTAGACTTAGGGCATGTCAGCATTCTCCCTGTTGGCTTTCCGAAACCAGTAACTTAAAAGCAGCCTAAATTAGCTGAATGTCATTCCCAGTGTCACAGAAGGAGCAGACTTACTGCATGAGAATGATCCCCAATTTTTGGAGTAGAACTGGACTTTGAAGTACATTCATATGTTAAAAAACAAAAACCAAAACTCTCTCATCCTGATGAACTGTTTCCATGAGTAAGAGAAGAGCCTCATAATGATCAGGGAAAAGGAGAAGAAATAATGAAACCTGTTCCTTAGAGTGAATAGAAACAGAGAGCCTGACCTTCCTGGGTGTCACTGGTTTTTAACACAATGCTTAAAAAAAGATATTTGAGCAGTTGTAAAACTTTTCACTATTTCCTAATGAAATATGACCTTAACAGGGATAGCTGATAATAATCATATAACTAGGAATTGTTGGTAAGAGCATTAATTATTCAGCTGTTAATATTCTTCCCTCTTAGCCCATACTGAACAAAATTTAGTGAGATGTTAGGTGTACCATCCTTCAGAGGAAATAATCAGCAAAAAGTTCAGAGACTTCTGTCTTTCAAACAGCTTATGGCACATTTTATAAAGGTCAGCACTAATATGAGATTCCATCTGTAGTTACCCTGTTGTTGCAATTCCTGAATGCTTTTTGGTAAATCAGAGATTAAGAAAAATATATATTTTTTTAACTGAGATGTGAAACAGGAAATTCTCTTCCTTAATTGTACAAGCTCCAGGGCTAGTTATGGTGACTGTTGACTCTCTAGTTTTTTAATAACATCAGTTTCTACCTGCACTATCACAGTCAGAAAGTACCAGCAAAATTTATATCTAATTTGTATTTCTCTCCTTGTGTTTTATGGTTTGCATTTGGATCTAGAGCGTAGTCTCCAGCTTGCCTCAAAGCCTGTCTCATTCCCTTCATCAGAGTAAGCAAACCGATAGTGGAATGGCATCCGCTGAAAGTACTTTGCATTCTCAGTTCTTCAGAACTGCACAGCCTTACAAATACAAGGTAAAGTAATTGTTTATTCTAGACTTTGCTTAGGACATATTAGGCTGATAATAACTTAATTGACAAATTTTAGACGTGCTGGTCAGGCTCTTAGTTTTCATAATTCTACTTAAACTGCAGTGAAGGCAATGCTTTACTGCTCATGAAGTACAAGTCTTGCAATTTCAAGGGTGAAATCAAGCTCAGAGTCCTTCTGTGGTAATTTTTAGCTTCCTTCCTTTAGTTGCTAAGGGCTTAAATTCACTGAAGATTATCACCAGGTTTCTGAGTATCAAGCATGTCTGAAAACTCTTCTTATTTTGAAGAAATGTAGGAGTTCTCTGACTTTCCTAATGCCTTCTCATGATTGCTTATTAAAGTGCTAGACAAGCCTGTTAAGAAGAGGTACATTTTGAATATTTGGAAAATGGGGACAGAGTATTTTCTTTCAAAGAAAAAATGACAAAAGAGCAAAGATTGGCATTCATATCTATCTATCTATCTATCTATCTACCTACCTACCTACCTACCTATCTGAGAGCCAAAACATAAAGTCGGATGAATTTAAATGGCTGTGTTGGAAATAACCAGAGCCAAAATTATAGCACTGACACTTCCTCACTTACACAAGAAGATTTTTTTTCCTGTACCTTTCACTAAGAAGTATCCAGATATGAATGTACGCTAAGTTTACATTGCAAGTGTAACAGACAGTAAAAATCATCTTTAATTATCTATGGTGTATGTTTCAGTCTACTGCTTGTATTTTTCTACCATGACACTTGTATAAAGAAGAGAATAAAAGCAGGTTTTTGGCATCATGGGGTGTGGAGACTGCCCAACACTATGGAAAGGGAAGTTATGAAAGACATGGATGCAGAGCAAGGAGTATTTTTTCTTCATTAATGTTATCAGATTCCTAGCACTGGTAATCTGAACATGATCATAGCTGTGGTTTATGAATTAAGTGTATGTAGCTATCAAATAGTTTGCTATTTGCAATTCAGATTTGTGTCCAGTTTTATTTTCATGAATCTATACCTCAAGCACTCATGGTTTTTTTTGTTGTTTTTTGTTTATTTGTTTGTTTAAAAAAACCTGAACAATTTATAGGAAAGATCCAGTGCTTTCCCAAAGTATAAGAAGAAATCAAGGGAGGATATAAACTCCACAGGGAATTATGAGTCAACTGGCTTCATCTATCCCTATAACGACCTCCTGGTTTGGGCAGTATTAATGAAAAGACAGAAGATGGCAATGTTCTTCTGGCAGCATGGAGAGGAAGCCATGGTCAAAGCTGTTGTGGCTTGTAAACTCTACAGGGCAATGGCACATGAAGCTAAGCAGAGCAACATGGTGGATGACACCTCAGAAGAACTCAAGAAGTATTCAGAGTAGGAGTTCTCCCTTTGTTTTAAAGTTCTCCAGTGCTGAGAATGAGAATAATCCATTTAGAGTTAGTAAAGTTAGTGATGCTATGGATTATGGAGTATAAAAAAATATTTTCAGATACTCGTTATTGTATAATGCATCTATGTACTGGTGTGTAGTGTGGTGGAGAGTTAAAGGAAGATTTTTGCATGTTATCTAGATGAAGATTTGAAAATACAGGTGGGTAATGTATAGCTCATTACCTGCTAAATGGTCAAGTGAAAGGCTGAAATTTCCCTTGCAGCTTCCCTTCCAGTTCAATTTGTTAAAAAGCTGCATGGCACATCGGTGTTGGACTGTTCAAATCTACAGGTAGTAAAGAGCAAACCAAAATCAGTGCTTAAATCCTGCTCTGTGTAAGACTAAGTGGAAAGTAAAATAACTGGTTGAATGAAAAGGAAAGTAGAGCAAGAATTTTCTTCGTGTTTGTGATTTCCACTTAGTGTTTTCTGGTGATTTTTCCTGCTAGTAATATATTTTCCGCTTTGTAGATTCCATGCTTAAGATTCAGGTGCAATAAAATGTACTTTGCTCTTTTGTACGCATCTTCAAATCTTAATTTAAATGAGGGTATGTGCCTTCCTTGAAGAGTCTTCTCTGCAGAGATGTTTTAATGTCGGTCCGAAAGAAGAGACTTTTGCAACTGGTTGCAATGCTTGCCCACAGTGGTGATGAATCTGTTGTTGAAGCAAACATGAAGAAGTTTGTAGGACCCATTTTAATCACAGAGTGAAATTAAGACAAAACAAATAAAGAGCTACAAAACAGGATGGTCCTAAATCTTGTGATTAGGACTAAATATTTAGGTTTACTCCCCAAATTGTTTTTCATTAGGTGTATTGATAAAGCAATGAGAAAAATGGGAGAAGGCATGCTTACTGAGATTGATAGCTGAACTTCAGTTACCAGAGTCACTATGTATACACAGTAACTTAGTAAGCACTGCAACCTCTTTTCAGCAGTAATTCTGAGTTTCGACTGATCCCTGTTGTATTGACTGCTAATTCCTTCCTGCTTTAGGGAATTTGGGCAGCTTGCCTTAGATGTGCTGGACAAAGCATTCAAACAAAATGAGCAGATGGCCATGAAGTTGCTGACCTATGAACTGAAAAACTGGAGCAACTCAACTTGCTTGAAACTGGCAGTGTCTGTGGGGCTGCGGGCGTTTGTGTCCCACACGTGCACACAGATGCTCCTGACCGACATGTGGATGGGACGCCTGAAGATGCGGAAGAACTCTTGGTTTAAGGTACCAACAGTCTAGGTTTTTTTGAGAATTTAGGTGCTCTTTAGATGCTTTATATATGTTTTTTGGTTATGGACATAGCTAATGCAGCTTCAGACAGCTGTGCTTAAAGATATATTGGAATGTGCACATCTGGGAAATGAAAGGGAGGGAGGGAAAACAGTACTTGCTTCTATTTTATTTCTTTGTAAAAGTGTCTCTGGGATGACATTAGAAGAAAGGATTTTTTTATTGCTCTTGCTTCCCCACATCGCCTGCTCCCTGCTGGTGGGAAGGATATTTTCCAGACACAGGCAGCAGTATTGAAAGCATCTCCAGATACCACAACACTCTTCAAAGCCACAAAACAGCCAAGAGCAGCACACTTCTTTAGAGGCTGTTGGACTGTGATACAGATTCCCAGCACTAATGACTCCTTCCCCAGCCAGTGGAATTGCACTGAATTTGTGCTGGCACCAGGCCTGGCTGACTGTGGCCTTAGGTCTATGCTATCACTGCTTAATCTTGTGTCTCTCTTTTAGGTCATTATGAGTATTCTCCTGCCTCCCACCATCCTGATGCTGGAGTTTAAAAGCAAGGCAGAAATGTCTCATGTGCCTCAGTCTCAGGACTTCCACCAGTTGTGGTATCACGGAGAACAGAACCCAATCAGCTCTAAAGATACTTTGGTTAGTCTGTGATGATCAGTCATTCGTGCATCAGAGTCTGCTTCTTTATCACAGCTCATTTCTGAGGAGTGAAAAGATGTCCGTCAGGTGGAATGAAATACCTGGAGCCCAGTTCTCAAGAAGCACGGGTTAGACCCCTAGTTTGGATATGGACTTAAGTGATCTTGGTACAAGTCACTCCACCTGTCCTGGATGTCGCTTTTGTACTGACCATAATGAGAAAATCCTTCCCCACCTCACACAAATGTATTGAGGTTACACTTGGCTGTCAGTTCACAGGTCTTTTAGAGCACAGATTCTATTCAAACTGCAGATAAATACCTATGTAATCTTGTACAGCAAATAATCTAAGAAAGATTTCATATCATGCACAAAATCACAACTATAAAACTCATTTCAGGTTGCCCAGGCAAGCTGTCCAAGGCAGGGAAAGAGAACTGAAGCACTGTGGGTCCCAACTCACTCCTTCCTCCCATTCTGCCCGGCCAGAAGCCAATGCCCTGCATCTCAGCCACAGCATTTCCTTCTCTCCATGGCCGTTCTTCTCTCTTAATCTCTCACTTGTGGTTTTGTTCCCTGGGTTACATCATAGCCATTCCAGAGGTCTAGCACCTGCCTTCCTTTTTGAAGAAGAGGGTATCTTAGTTCTGCATTCCTTGAGCTTAGCAGAAATGCCATTTAAAGAACGAGAGAAGCACGGTGCTTTTGGTTTAGTATTCTTAACCAAGTCCTGAAACACGCTGCAGGAACATGTGACTGCACAAAAGCCCTTAATCTTGTTGATGGGGAGCCTTCAGCATAGGTGAGGTAATGCCTTTGCGTTTTAAAGATCTGAATTCTCCCAGGTTTTTACTAAACCTCTCTTCTCATTCTCCACCATGCAATACTTGAGCTGAAAATGTCCAAATATTTTCTTAGCTAGACATGAGCTGACACGGAGAATTTCTATCCAAAAGATTAAATTTTGGTGACGTGAAAACATGATGGTCAAGTGAGAACTGTCGGGCAACATTTTTTTGCTCTGCTTACCTTAGAGCAGAAAATCATTGTTGATTGCTTGGGATCTTCTCAGCTATCTCTCAATTTGTATACAGTAAAAGAGGGCAGATTGTCTTTGAGGGCTTTTGCAGCAACATGGTAGGCCTGTCATTGCCACACTCGTGTTTTCTCTCTTTGATGCAGAAAAATGCTTAAAGCCATTATCTCCTGCAGTTCCTGTCTGACGTAGTTCACAAATGATTGTTATAGCATTAGGTAACAGCTATGTGACAGAGGACAGGCCAATTGTAATTATTTGCAGCAGGATTACCCCTGCAATGTGGCAGAAGGAAGGAGAATGTGTGTAAGCACATTTCTTTTCTGCCTCAGGTAGGGCTGCTCCTTTCCTGCACTAGTAATAAGCTTAACTTTTGATATTATCTATTACTCTTTAGCAAATGTCCAGGCTACTAATTGCCCTTAAATACTCTTACAAAAAATACTGTAGAAAAATATCCAGACAGTGTAGCTGTGCCATATCGAGCATCTTTCACACAGTGTCTGTTAATTATTGGAAATGAGATGGTTGTAAAAAGATTTGCAGACAAAAGTAAGCTACAGTAATGGTTGGTATATTCAGAACAAAGTTCAGACATTTGTGTCTGTCCTCCTTCTAATACAGCACTGCCTTTGCAATGATGGACCATTGTTTCTTCCTTTTAAATTGTGTTTTCTTTTAAAGAAGGGTTATGATGTGGAAAAGGGTGTTCAGAAGTCTGATGAAAGCCAAGTAGATGGTGGACAAGGAAACCTGCCGGGCACAAGAAAAATATATGAATTCTACAATGCACCCATTGTCAAGTTCTGGTTTCACACGGTTAGTCATCGTTCTAGAACCTGCATTGACAAGCCCCTACTTTAATCCTTCAAATGGAACTTAATCCTGCTTGCACTTTTTCTAGGATGGATTTGCAGATGGGAAGATATTTGAATATTTCTCTGAAAATTAAGTGTAAATATTGTCTGCTAAAATCATGCAACTGAAGTAAAAAAACCCCAAAATGCAAAAAACCCAGAAAAAACAATTATAAGGAACTAAAAAAGAAACATAACCACAGGTTTTTACAGTGGTTGGTTGCAAAAGTTGACATTGATTTGAAGGTGGCCGCATGAACCTTTAATACTTCATTGATATTCACATTCCTTTCTTTAAGAACTATTTCTGGAAGACTGAATATTCATCTATAGGAGATAGTTTGTTATTGGAAATATGCATTTGCTAAGTAATTTTTAGTAACCCTGCGTCAGCAGAGCTTAGGTTGTTTAAGATCAGGCTGCTCATTAGATCAGATCACCATGTACATAAATTTGCACTCTTTTAACCACGTGTGTTTAAGTGGTTTATAGGTTGTAATCTATTATGTCAGACACATTTATAGCATGTCCTTGTACCTCTAAAATATGTGTTTTCCACCTGGTATTTTTCTCCTTGTGTTTTGGAAGGCACTGATTAACTAGCAGTGACTTATATAACTTTGAGAGTTGTTACTTGTTCCTACAGAAGGCTGGGATAAAAGTATAAGACTGCCCTTCCATGCAGGAAATGGTGTGTAGATCACAGAGCAGAGAGTTTTGGAAGCGGTCAATCCAGTCTGACATTCAAGATAAAGTAGTCTGGGTCTTATATTGGGATGGGGCCTCGGTAAACATGTGCTGCAATTGTTCATCTTTGCTCCTGCCTATTTTTTCAGCACTAAACTATGTTTAAGGACATTCCCATAAAAACAAAACAAAACAAAACAAAACAGAACAAAACAAAGCAAAACTTTGCAAAACTGGAATAAAGATTTTGGGCACAAAAATGTAGCAGTGTCACAGTAGTTTGAGTACATAAAGTGAGGCAAATTACCTATTATGTTTGCAGGAAGTTGTTTGAGGTTTTTGAGTATATGGATTATATACTGTGTATTTTGCAGATGTCGTACATGGCATTCCTCATGCTCTTTACTTACACTGTGTTGGTGAAGATGGAACCAAGACCAAGTGTGCAAGAGTGGCTTGTTATCATTTATATTTTCACTACTGCTATTGAAAAAGTCAGGGAGGTAAGCTTTTCCATTTACTCTTCTCACCTGTATTACAAACCAGAGAATACCAATCTGAAGAATGCTAAATCCTGCATTGTTTTTGTAGAGAATTATACAGGGATTTTATTTATTACAAATCTTTTATTTGAAGACCAGTTCTTGGGCCTTGAGAATGCATTTTGAATTTTGGCCTTAATTTGCTACTTTTCTGTGTAGATCTGGTGGTAACATGTGGGTCACTTGAGAGTGGCTGTGCTGAACTGAGATTTGGAACCTTGATGTGGGCACCTGGTCCTTAATTTTCTTGAGTGGACCATTAGATTTCTAGTAATAAAAATTAATTTTTTCTTTAGATATTTAATCTGAGTGAGGAGGTTCTTATGAATTAATAGATATAGAACAATCTATGGGTCTCTCTCAAGTCTGACCAGCCTTCTATAAATGAACTTGGAAAAAGCCCACAATCAGCCTTTAATGATGGATTCACTGGGCACAGAAAAATGATACTCCAACCAACATTAATCACAATTATTTGCAGCTGATTACATCCAAGCTTCTGAATACAACTTGCACTCCAAAGCTGAGTTTGGGGAAAAATGCAGCTATGTATTTCCCCAATTATTGTATCTGCTCCAACATACTATAGAATCAGTACGTAGTAAACAATAGTAATGTGAATTGTCTTTTGTTTGACTTTTGAAATGCTGTACTTTAAGAGGAATAAAACTACAAAAAAACAACTACAGTTCTGAGTGAAGGATGTTGTAAAAACAGACCACTCAGAAGAATGTGAAATCAGTATGACAGGTGAAGGATTTCAAGGGGAAGTAAAAATACTGGAAATACATCAAAGCTTGGCTAGACTTGCAAGTTCTGTGTCAGCATGAGATAGGACTGCAAAAATCTACACCAGGATTCCCTAACTGTGAAAAATATTAAATCTAAAATAGCAAGCACTTTGGAAATCACCGTTGTCTCTTGCACCATCTTGATGGCGGGACAATAGAAACAGCAGCTCTTCTTTCTAACACCATTGGGTGAACACCTTGATATTGATATCTTCTACTTGATTTTCTTTATCCATATCTGAACTCTGGTCTGTTGGCAAAGACTTTGTAGGCCACTCTCTTAGTCATGCAGTTGATTAACTGCTGAGGGCCCTGTTATATATAGCTACAAACCTGTTTCTCTAGATTGTATCAAATAATTGTTAAAGCCTTAGGCCTTGAAACTAGTTACTCATGTGAGTTAGTCTAGATCACTTGTTTACATTAGTGTGTTCTTATGCATAAATTCTTGCAAGATCAGGGCATAACATTTCAGAATCTCTCCTTTGCTTGGTCCTTATCAGTGTGATCTTACATAGCACTGCATAATTGGCCTCACTTGTGGCAATGTGCAGAGGTTTTATTTGCATCCTCCCAAGGATTCCACTTCACATATTTGCTCAGTGAAGCTTACAATCCCCTTGGGGCACCTCACAGTTCAAGGAGTGAACATTTCATTCTTTACTTTGCTAATTGCCAGCACTCCTTTTTTTAACATGTCCTTGTCAGAATACAAGGATCTTTCTTTGTATTTTTGGTCTGAAATAAAAGACATTAGTAATTTTCCCGTCGGCAAGGTTAGGCTGGTACTTTCCATGACTTAGGTTAGGGGTTAATGAAAAGGTTGCAGGTCATGACCATCCCTCTAGAAAACACTTGTTAATTTCTAATAATACGTGTGCATAACAATCTTTTACCAGCTTCTCTCTTCTGCTGAGGTGTGTGCCCTTTAGTGAACGGATGCAGGTTCAGAATCCATTTTTCCTTAGGAAGAGCTATCCCATTTGATGTGGCATACTTGATCAGTATGACACTATAGAGTAAGTAAAAACCTCAATTGATGGTGAATGGCAATATGCAGTTAATGGCTCTAACACAATAGAAAAAAGGTAGAATGGGGAGAAAGGATACATTCCCAAGTATCATTAAATAGTTCCTTCAGAAGAGGTTAAATAATGTATATGTGATTTTAATGGCATTTTGTTGTGGTTTTTTCCACATTCTACCCAGGTATTTATCTCAGAACCAGGAAAAATCCGCCAAAAAGTGAAGGTGTGGATTTATGAATACTGGAATTTTACTGATTCTATAGCTATCATCCTGTTTATGATTGGTTTTGGTTTGCGCTGGTCCAATCCCCCTGTTCAAACTGCAGGGAGGCTCCTTTACTGCTTGGATATTATATTTTGGTACACTCGGCTCCTTGACCTTTTTGCTGTGAATCAGCATGCTGGCCCATACCTGACAATGATTGGGAAAATGGTAAGTATTGTGCTTTGGAGTGGTATTTCTGTAGTTAAGGCATCTACCTTCAGGGATATGTAAAGTTCAGAAGTGGAAGAAAAGGAGAAGTCATCTAATAATTCACAGTGAATGTATTACCTGAAAACACCATGATTTTTTGTTTTTTTTGAACTGACCATAATCAGATTACCCTTTAATTTATTAATTACATGAATTTATTCATGAAAGCCATTTTTACTTCATTCCTTGAGAAGGGTTGCATTTGAGTTAATTTGCTGATCCAGCTTGGTAACAGGAGAAAGAAAAGTTACTGCCTCTCCCCGATGGGCTCACTATGATAGATTATGCCCCTAACTCTTGGAAACGGTTTCATTATTGTTTTACTTTTTGATTCAAGTAATTATATCCCAGTTTATCTGGCAAAATCTCTGTAAAATCAAAGTTAATTTTGTTTCTCTTTTGCTATTAGAACTGCTGCTGAACTTCTGCCTAGTCTTGAGGGACATGTGCTGATTCCTACTGTAATTTGCCTCTGTTACTAAGAACTCTCTTCTTAATAGTTTTATATTCCATCTTTCTTAGTAATTGTTTAGAAGGCAAAATAATTTTCACTGATATTCCTTGCTCTCAATTTGAAAGAAGCACTGCTGAGCAAAATCACTGTTGTAAGGTCTCTGCATTTTTTGTATCTTGCTTAAGATCGAAGAGGGACATGAGAAGCAAGTAGGACTTGTGGCTTTTTTGGTCTAAGATGATTTTAACATCTATAAAATGCTCATGTAGTGCAGATCATAGAAATAAAATATTTTTATTTCCTCCAGCATATTAGATTATTACCCCCATTTTAAGTTCTGCTTTATAAAAATAGTAATTGAAACTCTTCCCTAAAAAGAATATCTCTTTTACATGTAATTAACACAACCAATTCTTTTACACAAACCTATCTTCCAGACAGCAAACATGTTCTATATTGTGGTCATGATGGCCATAGTCCTGTTGAGTTTTGGGGTGTCACGAAAAGCAATCCTTTCACCAGAGGAGCCTCCTTCTTGGACACTGGCACGAGATATTGTATTTCAGCCCTACTGGATGATGTTTGGTGAGGTGTATGCTGGAGAAATAGATGGTAGGTAATTTTCTGAATATACCTCAACAGCTTAAATGAAATACATACAGAAACATGCCTACCTTAGTCTGCTGAATTTTGACTGCCTATTGAGTCTGTTCTTTTGCAAACAATTCTGATTCCAGTATATGTATGTCCGTAATGAGCAATGCTGCATGAATGAAGTTGAAAATATGAGTTTCTTTGTTAAAGATTAAGCTCTAAATCCTTCAAGTTTAGTGTTTCAAATTAAGTGTACTGCAAATATCAGGGCCAAGCACATAGGAACTAATACAAAGCTACTTCCTGGTCTGCGGACCTCGGAGTGGAATAAATTTCCAATTAAGTGAATCCAAAGCTGCTGATCTCTTGGAAAAAGGACTTAAAAGTAACCTTAAAGGAGGAAAGAATAAAGGAGGAAAAGAAAGGGAGAAATAAGTTACCTGGCACCATTCTTAAACAGAAAAACCATGTGCACATAAGAGAAATAGAACAAATCAATGTAAATAGGAAAAATTATGTATCTTGATTATGGCTTTGATGTTGTTTCAGTAAGACAGAGGAACCAGGCACTTCAGAGGTATTTAAACATTAGAGATGTAAGGCACTCTCATGCTACTGACTCAAGGTATAAGTAAAAGAGTCTCTAAACAGAAAAGTAGGTATGCAAATAGAAACATATATTTAAGGTACATAGTTCAGCATAGACCCAATTTGTTAAAATAATTTAAGATGTTGCATTCATTATTACTGCTGAAAGAGTCACATGTATTTTGGTTACATTAGTCAAAATTCTTTTAATGAAAGCACACTGTTAAGTTTCCCAGTTTAATCCAGTTAATCACTTAATAATTCTAAACCTTTAGAAATTTGACACTTCCCAAATAAAACTGTGATTTCTCTAGTGTCTCTTTATGCTGCAGAATATGTCCTGAATTTAGGGCTGCTGCTTTACAACTGCATTTTAAAATTTCCTCAAAGACTAAAATTTGATTAGAGATTAAAAAGTTTGAAAAGTATTTATTTTGACAATTTAAAAATATCAAAAGGGATCCATTAATCTTCATTATTTGTTGCTTTTTTCACAAATGTTCATACCCATATATCCTTTTGCACATGAGCTAATGTGTGTGAAGCTCTACGCACCAGTACTGATAAAGCAGCTTTTGAGCTGTATCCTTTTCACAGTGGAGTCTATGAAGCTCCTGCTTTGACAATCAAAGATTTGGATTTCAGTTTACTTGAGTGTGTGCCATCTCCCAACTACATTTCAGCTGTATTGTTTTTCCCCTTAACAAAAAGTGGAATGACTGGCAGAACAGCTGACATGCCTGAAGTGGTGTCTGCGGCTTCTGAACTGCAAAGGTAGCTAGGGCAGTAGAAGCATGACGAGGTCTCAGCTCTGCTTTAGGTAAATGTTGACCTTAATTTGGAAATTCAGTGATGCATCTCTTGTGAAATTAGTAGAACTATTCTGTTCCTTACCGGGACAAATGAGAAGCACAGGCCATTGCTGTGCTCTGCACTGGTTTCCATTCCACTCATGTTCTGTTTGTCTTCCATTTCCAGTGTGTGAAAACAATGAGGACTGTCCTCCCGGCTCCTTTCTCACACCGTTCCTCCAAGCTGTCTACCTCTTTGTGCAGTACATCATCATGGTCAACTTGCTCATCGCATTCTTTAAGTAGGTGCCTGGGTATATTGCTGAAAGAGCAACTAGCATATGTTCTGCCAGCACATCTCAAAAACCTTTCACTAAAAATACCCCAGCAAGGGCATCCTTGATGGTGGCGGTTGTACCCCATCTGCCATGGGGATAAGTTGAATAAAGAAAAGAATGGTGGTAGCAAGATGGTGCAAGGACAGGGATTGTGAGAACACACCTAGACTGTTTTGCCACTTAAAAAGAATTTGACTCTGTGAAAGCAGGCAGTTGCATTTGGCAAAAAAAGCAACATTGATTCAGCTCTGAAGTAATTTTCCCCTTTTTCCTCAAAGTTGTATTAGTTGCAATGAGAGCCTGTTCATCATAGGGTAGCCCAAGTTTCAAACTGGCACATATGTGGAAGGTGTTCAGGGGAAGAGGATAATGACTGTAGGAGTATGCTTTTCCTTTAGGAAATAATTTGAAAATTATTTGATGCAATCTCACATGTTCTAGATGGAAATCTAACTGTAATGGCTTTTACAATTTGCCTTTTAATATGGGCTGCCAGAGTAGGAAGGGTCTTTATGGTAATTCTATAGTAATTAATAGTAATCCTCTAGCAATTAATCAGTCTCTTTATAGTAGTTCTAACCTTTCAAGTTTTGACAGGAACACCTTGCAGTGGATGAAGTTCTGTAAAATATTAATAAAGAGCAGCCTAACCCAAGTAGTTATTTTTCTTCCTAGAGTTCTAGCATTTCTGGGGACAAAAAAGTCAGCTGTAGGTTAAAAAAAAATTCAAATGAATAAATGAAGTCATTAATATTTGAAAAAACTGAACTATCAAAACTCATTATATTTCCACTTTCAATAAGAAATCCCTTTCCTGAAATTGTGTCAAGGAAGCAAACATTTATTTTACGCATTATATATTATTTTACAGCTGTGAAATTGTAATAATTGAATAATTTCTGGAATTAAATTATTAGTTTAATGATGATATGCGAGATTTTCTGCATAGAGATTTGATTTTTCCAGAAGTGGGGCCAAAAATGGGTGGGTATCAGAAATTATGCTTTCAGAAGGAAAGCTAATGTTTTTGCTGGGTGTGTAGGGTGACAATGCACCTGAAATTACAGTGCTAGAAACCACAAGGTTTCTTTCCTGTGCTTGGGTCTATGACAGTAGATACAGAAAATTATTCAGTGCAACAGCAGTGATGTTTAACAATTTCAGAGCTCCAATGAATATTCTGCAAAAGAATGGCTCGTGTAGCTGCAGAAAGTATATTTTTAGGAGGAGGGCACAGGACCATTTTGTTAACAGTCTTCCCTTAGCCTGACACCTACTTTTAATCCAGTCCAAAGAAACAAACAATGTTGGATTCTTAGTTAGGGTGTGCATTGAATTTTAAATAATATGACTGGGATTTCAAAGCCATGTCAGTGACATCTTAGCTCACCCAGCTCCTGTTAGTGTGAATGGGAATTGGATCTCCAAATCTGTTCAGCAGCTTTGAAGATCTCATTCTCAGTGCACTTGCTGCAGGCACATGCTGCTACTTTGTTAAATGAAAGTTGCTAAGCTAATTTACCTCACTGGAGGAATGGGACTTTTCTTCAGTGTCTCATTAGATCTGTAGACAAGTGTCTTGTGCTATACTGGGAGTATTCCTCACATGAGTATTTTACCCTCCTTCCCCCCTCCCTCTGTCGCTCTCTCCTCAGTAATGTTTATTTTGATTTGAAATCCATATCGAACAAGCTCTGGAAGTACAACCGGTACCGCTACATTATGACTTACCATGAGAAGCCATGGCTGCCTCCACCATTCATCCTCCTGAGCCACATTGGGCTTCTGATAAACTGCATCTTCCACCATCAGCCTCCAAATGAGCTGGACCAAGAGGAAGGCGATGTTGGACTGAGTAAGCTGGGAACCGAAAGAAAGAATTCACCCCACCACTCCCATCACTGTGGAGTTGACTTCAACCAACCAACCAACAAACAAACAAACAAACAAGCCCCCCCACAACATAACGTAACAAAACAAAACAAATCTAAAAAAACCTAAACTAAGCTAAACAAAAAACTCGCTGGGTAGGGGCCTGCTTTAATCTGAAAAATTGAATTTAACTTGCCTGCCTGAAAACTCTTGTAGGGAAAAAAATGACTAGGTGACATGGAAAATGCTTTGCTTTGTATTTGGCTGTTGCTGTGTTACATACTGTGCATCAGTCAAGACACTTCACAACTCTGAGCTGAAATAAACTGACTGCAACTTGTTCTGTAGGAATGACAGAATTTCTTATTTTTAAAGAAACTAAGCAGTACTGAAGGTATAAATTCCTGTGTGTTTGTCATGAAAACACTAACAATTCCTTTTTCATTACCTGGAGAAATCAGATGCAGAGCCCATGGACAGAGGAGATCCAGTGATGGCAGATGTAGAGAGAGAGCGAAGGGGCTCCCCACCTCCTTGCTGCTTCCTTCTCTTTTTCCACTGGCTTATCATTGCACCTTACATTCTTCACTTTTCCCAGCCTGGACTTCTTCATCCCAGGTCCTTCCTAATGCCCCTTTCAGGTGATGCTAGTTTCCTGTCGCACTGTCACCAGCTCTGCCAGGCATAGCTCTAGCTGTTGGGAGTAGGACACTTCAAGACTTTGGGATGGAAATGAATACTCAGTAGCGGGGCTTGGTGGTGTGGGTGAGGCAGGAAATTGGGGAGGAGGAGAGGCTGGTGACTGTAACCATATCTTAAAAAACAGGGGAAGTATTGGTATCTAGTGTTACACAGCCTCATCCTTTTTGGTGCAACTTACACCCTTGATGCCTTATAACAGAGGGGACAGACCCTGCCTGGGTTATGTTTCACTTAGAAATTTTCTCCAATGAGCACGAATCCCTGAAGGTATCTGTCATGCTCACAGGTAGTTACAGACTTCAAACTCAAGCTTAGCTAATCAATGCTGAACTGCTAGACAGCTACTACCTGGTTCATCTCCTCCATGGCAATTGGATGCACCTGCCTTTGAAGTGCAGTTGCTTATTTTGTGTGCAAACACAGCTCAAGTCAGTGACACAGCAGTAGAGGGTGTCTTGTAACCAGCATTAGGCTAAAGGGAAACCCTGCTTAGCGCATCTTAAGGTCCTCTGATAGAAGAGGGCTCATGTCTTGCTTACACTTTTCTCAGAAGCAAAATTTTTTTTAGGTGCTTCTAGGTGCCTTTTCTATATACCTCTGCATTGCTTGTTAGCTTTCTTTAATTTTGGTGTTGTTTTAATTAACTGGTTTTCACAGTGAGGATCCAGTGCCACCCTGTGGAAAATCAAAACCAAGATACAGAGTAAAATCTTGGAGGCAGAAACACTGATCAGTTAGGGGAGAAAAGTGCCTGGAAGGTCATCATGTCTCATTTGCAGTGAGAGGGGGAGCCCCAGGAGACTGCAGGGTCTTCACTGCTGAGCTGTGTGCTGCAGCTGACTGCTACATCCTTGCAGTAAACACTGCCTTGTTCTCAGAGCAGATACTACTCTAGCAAGTACAGTGAGGACTTTGGTACATAAAAAAGGACAGAAAAGAAGAGTTCCAAAAATGTGGAGTTTGAATCAGAGAAGCAGCTTTCCACCATATGTATTTCTTTGTACTCTCTTGTAATGGAGCTGTTCTAGGAGAAGTCTTGGTGTGCTAGGAGGATAGCATCGTGAGCAGCCCAGGTTATGGAGTTTTAAACTTTTGATGGTTTTCTTTCCCCCCCAGTAATTTGGTGGGCAGATCTTTATATTTTGTATATATGAACTTCTATTAAGAATATTTTATACATATAAACATGTTAATTAATTACATGAAAAAACCACTTTGGAGTTTTAAGCACCTGAATGGGCTGTAATTGTTGTAGGTGACTAGCCCTAAACGAATGCCTGGACCAAATAGGAATGAATTTTTTGTAAGTCTTACCTAAGTATACCTAAGTCTTGTGAGTGACACATGTAAAACAAAATAAAGGAAAAAGTTCATGGGAAAATACACCTTTCTGAGCAGCCATCTGAATGCGTAGTTTCGAGGCTTTAAACGGGAGTGCACTGGAATTTTTGTCTGTATGGTTTTGTTCCCTGTGTAAAGAAAGACAAAACACCACATTTTCATGTATTTGGCATGTTGAATCTTTATGCTCAAACCCAAATTCATGCATTAGGTGTGATTCATTCTTGTCAAGGGAGGGAATGTAAATGAGTTTTTGACAGGTCTTTCGTGGATACTTATAAATGATTGCAATTATCAGCATGTTTCATACTGATCCCTTTCTCCTTTGTTCAGAGCTCTACCTGAGTGATGAGGAGTTAAAGAAACTCCATGACTTTGAGGAACAGTGTGTGGAAGAATATTTTCATGAAAAGAATGAAAACCTGAGTTCCAGTGACAGTGAAAGGATCCGCTTGACCACAGAAAGGTGTGTTTTAATGCATATTTATGTTCCTTGTATAAATTCATCATACAAAAAGACTTGGATAAGCTAATGCTTTTGAAGCAGGTTATGGCCACTGTGAATACGCATAGGCCTTGCAAATTTGATGGAAATGTGTCTGTTTCTGTATCTGCATGTGTTTGAGGTATGTGTCAGGTTTGTCTGGGAAGCCTTGCTGACAGAATAGCATCCCCAGTTGTGTGCAGCACGTACATGGTTCAACAGCTACAGGGAGGTGTTACTCAGTTTCACTTTTGCAGATCAGGTAGCCCTGCAAAAGCAAGCCAGAGAACAGCATACAATATGTAATTTTATTTAAAAGCTTAAACTTTTTATAGTGTTCACTCTTTTAAACTCTTCCCATTGAACATAAGGGCAGATTTGCTATTGATTTCAACAGAAAGATAAATTAGGCCAATAGTGATAGTTTTGAAACCCTGTTGGGAGTTGTGTAATGACATTCTGTAAACCTAGACATTATACTGCAAATAATGCTACAATGGTTTTATGGTTGTTTCTGTAAACAGCAATTATTCTCAATCACGAGCATTACTCTCACAGTTCATGCTGCAAAAAGCCTTACTGCATGCTAACACCGATATCATCTAACAAATTTGTTTTGCCTAGAGAAAGATAACATCTTAATTTTTGCCTGTTCATAATCTTATTTTCTGCACATTAAAACAAAACATAGAAGCAAAATAAACATCCCTTTTAAAATAAATTAAATAAATAGCTTTGTTCAAAAGCTGCAGAATTGATTACTTCAAGAAGGTTTCATTTATAGGGTATATATAGACCTGGAAAGGAATTTTTTTTCTGAGTGCAAGTGAAACACATTTCACAGCATTGCATAACATTTGTGCAAGAAATTAATTCCAATTAATAAAATGTTCTGGAACACTGGTCTTTGACTTTATTCAGCAATGGCTTAATAGTACACATTTTAGTTACTCTGTGACAAAGGAAAGAAATTACTACTGCATACTGCCTGCATCTAGTTTATCATTGTCTTAGTGATAAGTGCCAGAGAGTATCTTCAGGAAATACGAAGATAAGGATGTGGTTAAAATTATGCAATTCCAGGCCAAGAAGTTCCTGCACTTTTCCCTGGGATTTGAAGGCATTAATAAAAAAGGCTTTGCCTTTTGGGCAAATTGTTTGGGCTTTCTGAATTTTACCTGAAGATAATCAGTGGCATAGGGTGCACAGATCTTGCTTCCAGAGGCCAAATATGTTCTTGGGAAGACCCCTTTCTCAGCAGTCTCCAGTATTTGAGAAATGCAGGATTAAAGAGAACCTGCAGGTTTGTGTGAGCCTTATCCTTTGCATGTTTGCACAAGAAATGTAAAATGCAGAACATCCAGCTGAGAAGAAGTATACTTCATTTGCAGCAACAGCCAATGTAGCCTGTCATCCATGGTTTAGTAGCTCTATGGCAATAAGTGGGTTTTAGTAGGAAAACAACAATTTTTAAGAGAAGTACTCCCTGAGCAAAAAGTCTTTTTCCTTAAGAAACCCACTGGCAGTTGGCTGAGTTTTGTCAAATATGGCTATTAATGGGAATGAAAGCCACCATTAAAAGAGAAAAAAAAGCCTGTTTGAGACACTGACTTTTTGAAATGTGTTAATAGTTTCTTTCATCATCTCACAAAGCGATGTAAAGATCTATGTTTTGGGTTTTTTAAATAATGTTTTCTTTTTCTCCCTAGAGTAGTAGAGATGTTTCAACAACTTAAAGAAGTACATGAGAAGGTATTTTATATCAAGGAATCTTTACTCTCCCTGGACAGCCAGCTAGGACATTTGCAAGACCTGTCTGCCTTGACAGTGGACATCCTGAAAGTGCTTTCAGCTGTAGACACCTTGAAGGTGGAAGAAGCGTTACTGGCTGACACAAAACATCAGCCCTGTAGGAAGCTGCCCCACAGCTGGAGCAATGCATTCTATTCCAAGACCTTGAGCAGCCTGGAGTGCTTGTATGACAAGAAATACCACTATTACAGCATGCCACCCTCCCTGTTACGAAGCTTGGTAAGGACTCAGTCTCCATCAGAGTGCAAACTCTTGAGGTCTGAGAGTAACAAGGTGGTAGAAGACAGCTCTCGAAAGGCAGAAACAGAAATAGACACACTCACTTCAGGAGTATCCTCTGAGACTAAGTCATCTCCTAGGTATGGGCAGTTTTTGATGCCCCCTGACCATCAGGGAGGGTCTTTTTCTGAGGATGTCAACTCAGACTGGTCCTTTTTGAACACTTCTGCCCAGTACAAGGATGAGGCATTCAGAGATGACTTGCGAAGTAACATTGTGGTTCAGCAAAACTTGCCAAGTGTCAACCTCCTTGGAAAAGAGACAGAAGGCTCCAATCAGTGGAGCCAGAGAGACTTTGTTATTCATTTGCCATCAGAAAAGACTAATGCTGTGAAGGCTGCTCATCCTCTTGGCCTCCAGCTGCCACTGGATATTGGAGAAAATGCAGCATCCCCCTGCAAGGACAGGGAAGAAACTGAAGGCGGTTATGTGAACTGGGGATTCTCTGAAGGTGATGAAAAAGGAGTCTTCATCTCAAATTCAAAGAAGAAAGCCCTGTACACACATTCCTCCTGTGACAGGGGCAACAATTGCCAGAGCAGTCCTCCCAGGCATGTCCAGTTAAAAGGTTCGAAGTCCTTCTCCTACAGCTCCAGCAAGTCCTGTCACAGCAGCAGTGTCTCTCAGAACAGGCTGAGACGAAGCATCTCCTTCCGGATCAGCCCATTCTTGAGGGACTGGAGTTTCTGCAGAAGCAACAGCTTACCATCCCTAAACAAAGAGAGATCAGGGACAACCTGCAAGGCTGTAGGAGGTAACTATAAAACATTAAACCGGTGCAGTATCTTTACTGGAGAATCTAAGACATTAAAAAAAATGTTTCATTTGCACCCCGAAGGTATTAGATGCAGTGGAGGACAGTAGCAGAGAGTCCAGAGCTACTCTTTCACTTTCTTTGTGTGGGTCTGGCTGTTGGGAACATCTGACATGTGCTTGGCATCCAAGCTGCAGCACACTTAGGTGTCAGCCACCCTTATTTGCCCTGTCTCATGGGATCTCCATGTCTGTGGCTACACCAGACATGTGGCAGCCAGGTGACAGAAGGATTGTGCTCGCTCTGGGGATGGCTCTTGCCCTGGGGATGCAATAAAATTTGCTGGAACTGAAATATATTACACAACCCTCTAGAGATACTTTTGCAGTATCACGGATTGGTGCATGGAGAATGAAAAAGCAGAGATTTCTGTAGTCAGTTTAAATACCTCCCTGTCCACACTCAAGTTTGCTTACCAAGAGCTAAAATATATCAGGTTCCAGTTTTAATTATGAATAGTATGAGATGATGGATAAAAGTCGTTGTTTTGTATCTTGTGATGCTTTCCACTCTTCATCTTTGCACTGAACTGCTTGAATCCTAGGTTTGGATGTCACCAGTCTTAGATTGCTTTAGACATTTTTCAGTTCTCAGTCCTATCAGATTGTCCCTTATTAAATAGGTCTGTAGCTTAAAGGTGTTTTTTTACTCTTTCTTGCAGAA
Source organism: Origma solitaria (assembly GCA_013397895.1). Lineage (NCBI taxonomy): Eukaryota > Metazoa > Chordata > Aves > Passeriformes > Acanthizidae > Origma > Origma solitaria. The sequence goes on from VZRL01005919.1 coordinate 92,823, forward strand.
TCTTTAGGATCCAGTGAACTATACCACAGTGAGGCAACAAAAGCAAAACAGCAAAACAGAGACAGAAAGTCTGGGAGAGGAAAGAGGAATCAAAAACCTCTTCAGGTGCCGGTATGGGCAGATGCAAGAGAATTGTGTATCTCAAAGCTGTCTTTTTCATTCCTTACGAGCAGTTCTGCAGTGTGGTTTAACTAAAATGTATACATCTAACACGTTGCACACAAATTGGGGTGTCTCTTGTGTGTGCCTAGCTTTGATTCTATTTCCCTTTTTTTTGAATGTATGAGATACCTGTTTTGAACTTATTGACATCCTGGGTGTTTGAGAGATGGTATTCTGCGGTGTATACTTGATTTTACACAAGAATAAATTAGTCCTTGCACTTCAGCTGGCAGAAGAACTTGTGTAGGCTTCATGTGATCTAGGATAGACTGAAGGAGTGGCCATATCCAGGGGGTATTCAACCGTGCTCCAGCAAGTGAGGACTCATAATGTCATCTCCTGCCTGCAAGTGTCCCATAGACTTTTCTCTGAATCCATCAAGCATTTAGCACATTTAGCACCTTGCAGAAAACATTAATTATGTCATATGTATGGGGCAACTTTCGCAACTGTGTCTGTGTGTTCATAAACAAAAATCTATTTCTAGAGCTACAAAGAAATTTCTAGGGTCTTTGTTATCTGGAAAGAATTATCACTGCTTAATGAGATGAATTCTGAAGAGTGGTTTGTTTACATAAGATACTCAGGTCAGCAAAGGATCTCAGTCTTGAGCTTTGAAATTTGATATATCTGAATGTATTTGGTCTCAAAGTTCAGATACCTTCAGATAGTGTGGGACTTTTCGTCAGTAGTACTTACTAGACAAAAGCAACAGATCTTCTGCAGCTTGTAATGAAAAATGGGAAAATCTGTTTCTCAGTTGAGAGTGCATTCAGTCATTGGCATTTTGGTGATGCTCTGAAAGACCACGTCATATGCTGTTAGAGGAACTGTGGAGATACTAGTCATCCTTAAATTAAATATTGCTTTGTCTGTGTCTTACCAGGTGATTAGAGTGGATGATTGTCCCCAGAACACTCAAGTGAACTCAGAGCCTGCAGAGATCAGTCTCGTCTGGGATGAGCAAGAGAAACACAGCAAGAATTGGCTCACCGTGTCTAATTTCAGTCAGCTAAGTAAGTTACGTGTTGAAAAGTGTGATTTCAGAACAGCTTTTAAAAAGAAGCAGTAAATAAAATGCAAAAAAAAAATCAATGTGTCACTCACCATTTTCACCCCATGGCATAATATTATTTTAAATTATACTTAATTTCCAGACACACATTTCTTGGCTTTTTGATGCATCATTGAAGAGGCAATAGAGTCATAGGTTGGATGGAAAGTCAGTTGAATCTTTCTGGGACCACTGCCTGTCTTGCATGGGAGATAGTAAAGTGCTAATACTCAGGAGTAAGTAGGAACAAGGAAAATGATGTCTTTGTCTCCTCTCCTGAAGTAACTTCCAAAGTGACATGTTCTAAAGTGGCATCCTGGCTAATTGCAAAAAATAAACTCATGATTTTTTAGGACATTTACACTCACAGGCAGTGCTGTGATACTGTATTTGCTGGCAGAACCCCTGCCTGCATTATTCATTACTCATTGCTCAGATACACATCCTCCAAAGGGAAGAAATTAATTCTGTATTGTCTCTTTTGGAGTGAAAAGGAATGACATTCTTGCTCTTAGTTTAGTAATTCTCCATCTCTTTCATTCTCAGAAATTCTATGCATTATTCATCTCATCTTTCAAATTTGCTGTGATGTGGCTCACTAGTTTCATCCTGCAAGCTGCTGAGAGAAATACCAGGGAATGCTGTGACTCAGTACCACATGGTCTGAGAAGGGCTGTATTCCTATGTCTGCTGAAAAAGAATGGAAATATTCTGTTTTAACCCAATGGAATTCTGTCATTGTGCTTTTAACCCATTACACTTTTGCTGGGACAATACAGCATATAGGTGTTTGTTTTATAAGACTGCAGAGCTGCTTAGGTTATAGTGATAGAGCTGTTCATTTACACTCTCGAAATAGCTGACAGCTACTCTTTTGGCTAGGTTTGGAACGTCTCCATTACAAGCACCAGAAAATGAAAAATCAAGACATCAGTAGGCATACCATACCATTTGGTGATTACCTGAGGTATTCTCAAGAGGTAAGACCTATGACTACATATCCTAATTTTGCAAGTCCATAATTTTGGCTGGGATGAACCCAGAGTAGCTCTACAGCCATCCCTGAATTTAGCAATAGAGTTTCTTTGTCATGACATACCTCTTTGAGAGATGAGAAGTTTGTTGTCTGCTGGCACAGTGTATTTGTGCAAGTAAGTGAATAATTTAACAGCTGCTAACACTCTACTAAGATTATTGAAATAGGATATTAAATTATTGAATCTCAGAGTGGTTCTGAATGTGAATTTAGTCATAAATGACATGTGTTGATGTTTGATTAGGCAATGAGGGAGCACACAGCTTGGTCTTGAACTTCTGTGCAGAATGGATTAGAACCAAATTTTGGAAAGTTAGCAACATAGAACTCACTTCATCATGTAATTATTTCTTGCAAAGGGGTAGTTAAATATTGGTAATAATTGCATAGCATAAATTTCTAAACCATTGGCTTATAAACACCATATTTTATTATTTACCAAAATAAATCTGCAGCTCTGTAATCTAAAGGTCCTCTTCCTGTGTGAACCAACATAGGCCCCTTGAATTTGATGGAGCTAGACCGATTTGTATTTCCTGAAGACTTGAACAGGAATCTGGAATGTGGAAACTATGATCTGTTTTAAAAGTATGTAGCTAATAAAAGAAATGGTATAGCTAATAGAAGAAAATGTACCATTCATTAAACTTTGTAGGGGTATCGGGACATGAAAGGAAATTAACAAGGAATAAATTTAGAAAAGGAAAGGTGACAGAATCCTTTCCTCTTCCTTTTCAAGAGCACCAAAGCACCCTTCATTGTTGGTTTTACTTATAACACTCTTGGTTATGTAAATGGAGATCTTTCAAAGACCAGCTCATTTTTCACTGAAACTGTTTGTGGGCTTTGGAGTTTTTTTTTGTTTTGTTTTTTGGGTTTTTTTTAAAATTTTTTTTTAAAATTTTTTTTTTTAAATTTTTTTGCTGTTTTCTTTGTTTGTTTTTGGTTTTTTGTGGGTTTTTTTGGTGTGTTTTGGTTTGGTTTGTTTTTGGATTTGTTTGTTTGTTTTTTGAGAATTAGAATGAACCAAGTATTTTCAGTTATGTTGTTCTGAATGCTTTAGAAATTGAATCCCAAGTACCAGGGCAAAAGCTTTAATGTAAATTTTAAAAATGGTGTGGTTTTGTATGAAAAAGTGATGAGACAGAGAAACAGAAATAAACTTAATGATTTTGTATTCTGGAAAACCTGAGTGTGCATTCTAAATCAATAAATCTTTGAAATGTGAAACACAGGATCAGATAGGCAAAATAAAGGTAAAGTGCTTCAAAACCTATATTAAGATATTTTTGGATAAAACTCAAGCATGAGATTTTTAAAATTGTAAATAAACCCCATTCTACTGGTTAATAGCAGCATTGGATTTAGGCTGAAACCAGTCGCTTTCAGAGCACCGACTTCAAATTATTTATTCTTCCAAGATACAGTCTCTAGTATCCACTGAAGTGTTGCACCTCTCCTTAAGTCCTTTCTGGACTATGAATGTTTTTATATATCACTGAGATGTAACACAGTTGCTGCATCCAACTGTTCCACTTGTAGAATGATACATTTTAAATATATGTATCTTTCCCAAAGTGAAGCTTCTCATTCCTTGCATACTAGTGGTTCGGAAATCCGTCCTGATACCTAGGAAGGAGCAAAGCAAGGTGGTGTGTAGGAAGGTTTTGTTAGAGACTTTTTCATCTTCAAAACAAGTTACAAACTCAATACGAGAAATTTAAAAAAAAAAAAAAGTGAGTTAAGTTTCAGGTTAGATGAAAAGTTGAGTTTTAGTTGATTCATCTTTAAACGTAGTTCTCCTTGAACTTTTTTTTCTTTTTTTTTTTCTTTTTTT
>VZRL01005919.1:96947-138457 GCA_013397895.1 Origma solitaria
GGGAGAGGTATGTTTCTTTTGAGGATTGAAATCTGCGTGACTACTATTCAGAAGAATAATTCCATTTCTTACTACCACATTAGAGGACCTGGCTGGCCCATTTTTTCCTAATATGGATGAAAGTTTAAATGACTATTGAGTATTTCTTTAAATATAAAATCTGGAAAATATGTGATCTAAATATCCCTGGAAATCTGCTCAGTGTGTACCTTCTTCTGTTACAGGGATTTTTGGGTGAATTTATTTTCGACAACTGTAGAGCCTACCCCTACCTTGGAATTTTCCAACATAAAGAATGTTCTCTAATCCTGCGCATATTATAAGACCCTTAACAAACTTTGTGAGCGTATTGAGATACAGGTGGTTACCTGAGTATTCCATTCACATGTTTGGAGACAGCATGGAAAACTGCAATGTGAGAAAATTAGTTTCATTTTAGTGTAGGGATGTCAGTGCTGTGATTCACCTTCCTGTCTGGGTCATTATTCATGTCAGCAATAAGCACATCATATCTGTTTGCAAGATTGTACCTTCCTGAGCTGTGCAGTGTGTATATGATAAAGATGTGCAGATTTTATCAGTAAAAGTATCTCTCTTTTTTTTAGGATTTGAGTAACAGCGTATTTGGAAACACCACGAAAAGTAATCTGAACAGGAATTCCTCGTATGTATTATTAGTATATTGAGATACTCATCACATGTTTTCAGAAAGTCTGTCCTGTCTGCAGCTTTCCACTTCAGTTCTGCAATACACTTAGGAGGAGAAATTTATGTGAAATCTAGAGTTAAGGCAATTCAGTTTAAGTTTCTTTCAAGGAAGCTTTATCAACAGAGATAAAGGAGATCCATTTAAACAAAGTGTATGATTTTAGGTGGAATAGACACCCTTTCGAATTCTAACAATTTCTGAATTTTCTAATTCAGTCACTAAGTTGAGAGTTGGACTTGTTGATTTACGAGATCTTTTCCAACTTTAATAATTCTATGATTCTGTGGTGTTTCTGTGCTTCTGTGACCACAGCATTTTTAATTAGCCATTTTTCCAATCTAGTCAGCATTCAAAGTTGTATTTGCTTTTGCTGTGCAATTGTGTGTTTTATTTTTTTAGTAATTACAATGTTAGCAGTTCCTGAAAACTTCTTTCATTCACTGATCCATCTCTTTTGTGATGAGTTACACATTTATAAAATATTTAGCTTTGTTTCCTCATGCATTTTCAGAAATTATAAAGCTTTGATTACATTTTGTGAAAGTATACTGCTTTCAAAAGTGGTCTCCAATCTCTAGTGGGGTTTTTGTTTAGTTTTTTTTTTATTATATTAGTAGTATTATTGCTACATGCAGTGCTGTCTGCATGTTTCTTTTCCTTTTCTTTCTTATTTTCATCAATTTCTTCTAGATGTCTCTTCTTTTTGTAGCACTGTACATGCAATATGTAAAAGACACTAGAAAGCTGTCACATCCCATGTGAACTCACCATGGAGGAGAGGAGGGAAAAGTTACTGTGTTTTTAGGGTTTCTGTGCGTACTGTGTGTAGGGGAGGTTGGGTGTTCTGCTGTTGTTGTGGTTTTGGGGTTTTTAGGGTGTTTTTTTTAAAATTTTTTTTTACACTCCATCATTTATAAGCAGTAGGCAAACTGCACATTTATCAGCAGGACATAAAGGCTGTGGAGTGCCCTGATTCTGTTACTTAGTCTGTTGTCTTCAGTGGGGTATCTGTGGTCTGTGAGGTGAATCATATCTTCAGTGCTCTGTAACAAGGACTGCTTTAATGTTAATGCTGATGCAGTAGTCTTTTTGTAGCCAGACTTGTTGAACCAAAGAACCACCAATTTAAAAAGTATGTTTTTGTACAACCAATGGTAATGACATAAGTAGCTGTTAACGCATCACAGTATTGATTAAAAAATGAACAGTTGCGTATGTGATTGAAAGACCTGTAACTGATACAGTTATTGCAGTGTAAAAAGTATGAACAGCAGTGCAGACTCAAGAGCAGCTCAACAAAAAGCAGAGAAAGAATAATGCAGAAAAATATGTCAGTTCTTCAGTACTGAAGGTTGTTTTCTGATTGTTGCACTGAACAATGTTGCACTGAGTGTTATTTTACTTTATGATTGCTGAGTCACATCTCTTTACAAGTGATCTGTGTGTACCAGTGTTAGCTTAACGACAGAAAATTTGGATTAAAATATCAAATATTTGCTTTTAAACAGATTGAGAACTCCAGAGGAAACTGACAGTAAGTTTTTCATTGCTTGTCACTCATTTCAATTCCCATCTGCAAATCTCACTCTGACAATTCTGAAGGAGAAAATCCAAAAGGAAGTTAAATTACTGTAGTTGAGGATTATAGTGCAGATATTGTTTCAAGTGTTAGTAACTAATTTGTACTTTAAAGTGAACAGATTTTTTATGAGATCATGTTTTTCTCATAACAACTGTATAATATAAAAAGAAAAAAATCTACTGTTACTCCAGTATGCCCAATAATGTTGCCCTTTCATCAGCAACAAACTCTTTAAGATGCTGCTGCTTTGATCCCTGACAGCCTAAGAGATTTTCTGAGTTAAACCAGGGTGTATATCTGAAGATATATTGCGATACAAGATTTTTAATGTATGCTTTATTTTTCAAGTTGCAATTTTGTGTAATTCCTCTGTTTGTGTTGTTTATTTGAAATTCTGAAATACGTGAAGGACTCAATTTGTTATGAAATGTCCAATGAAGAGATTCAACGTTTTAGTGAGGAATGACTTTGTTCCTCCAAAGCAGAGTGTTAGCAAACTTCACTGGTATTCGTTTGTTTTAGTCTGTCTCCCAGTTTTCCTGGCATGACTCTTAGCTGGGCACCTATCTCTTTTTGAGATAGCTGCAGCACAGGAATGAGTTGCTCCTGGTTTCATCCCCACTCCTTCTTCTGTGTGCAAAATACTGCAGTGCTGAAGCACACTGCTGCAAGCAGAGTGAGTTGTAGGGCTGTTCTCTAGATCACACCATTGTTTTGGTTAAAATCCAGTTTTCCCATCCTCAAAAGGCCCGTTTCCATGTTTTGTTTTTTTGCAACATACAAAATGCTACAAAACTAGACGAGTCCAGGAAGAAAGCAAGCATAAGGGACTTTGAATCACTAAAAGGAATAAAAAAGCTGACCCTTCACCCAATATCCATAGGAGTTTTCATACAAGATGTCTGTCACTAGATAGGGGAGTAAAAGCAAATAGAAAACACCAAGAAGAAAAGTGTTAAATTCAAAAGTTCTGATAAACATTATTTTGATTATCTCATTTAAAAAAAAATAATAGTAGTACAGTATTTAAATATACATATATATATATTCTGAAATCTGGGGTTTTGAAGGATGGTTTCCCACCAGAACTAAATTATTTCATCTAGTTAATGAAAACACATTTATTAATCTTGGCTGTATTAAAAAGTCTTTTAATAAAACGTATATTTTTGGACCGAATTTGATCTGTCTGAGCCTCCTAAATATGTAGCCACAGAAAAGTATTTCTGCCTATATCTTAGCAGCACTTTAGATGCTGTAGATTAATGGGGCATTATTGTTATAACTTTGGTGAAATAGTATAGTTAATGGAATGCTTAATGGCTGAGGATCGAGTTGGAAAGCTCATGGAGGCCACAGAGCATGGTGGATGGCAAAGTGCTTTTGATATCCCAGCGGTGTAACCGGCTTAACATGTCCTTGAGGTTAATACTCATTTCCCTCACCATTTCCTTGAAAAATAAGTCATCTGTCTCTGTTACTTTGATGACTGGAATTTGCCAATATACAGTACATTTTGATGTAGTTAAAGCCCGTGAGTAATTGTCCTCTTTAGAGTGTTGAGCCAGCAATTCTGATTCATCTGTTTTGTGACAAGCTCTGGGATGGAAGGAATTAAAAAATCATACATTTTTATCTGCTGTAATAATTAATACAGCGATCCTTTAAACATTGTTTCAGATATCTTCTCCTCCTTGAAAACATCGCAAGATTTGCATCTTCACTACTCAGGTAAGCAGGAGGCACCAGAATGACAGCAGAGAAATCTAAGAAATTAAAAAGAACATTAGTTCTCCCCTTGTCATTCACTGTGATTTTAATTTTGAGGAGTTGCACAATTGCCCACTGCTAAGAAGGTTTTGTGTTAATTCATGCCTAACACTTCAATGAGAGAATTATTAATTATTTTCTTACTGATAATTGCTCCATTCTGGGAATTTATGGCAAATCTAGAACAGAAAGCAGGTAATCACTTTAAAAATACCAGTGTAAACCATCAATACAGGTCAGATTCCTGAGGGGGCAGAAGAGGCGCTCATTTGTTTACAGCTGTTACTCCTCTCACACCTCCCAAATCCTCCTTTGTACTTTCTGGAATTCTTTCCTTCAGTTAATTGGACCTGTACTACTTAATCTGTGTTTGTTTACATATAAAATCCTGAAAATCTGGCAGGGAATAAATCCTTTGAATGCTAATTGCCTGCATCCTGCCTTTTCCTGAGAGGAGTGTGCCCAGATTTCCCCACAAGGCCTGGATGTCAGTTTTTCCAGGAGGAGAGGAGAATAGAGATTGCCAACAGATGTCACCATTGCCCATGGGACCTGGCCTCCATTATAGGCAGGGCTGGAATAAAACAGAATTATTACCAGCCTTCTGAAGTTCAAAATCTACATGGTTTTCACAGGGAATAACACCTCTTGGCTTGTAATCAATTGTACATAAGTAATTTCTCCAGCATGGTGGTACTCTTGCAGTGATTGATTTGTTGCATGTCAGGCATGCTATTTGAGATGAGGTAGGACTTTTTAGAATGGATAAAAATGGTTTTCCTTATGAGTTGACAAATATCTTGAGAGGTTTTCAGTGTAGGTTTTCTTTCCTCAGGAAGATTAGGATAGAATTTAGCCAACCAGGCCCGAAAATGTGGCGGTAGAATTCTGCACCATATACTGCTTATGTTTTATTCTTGCTATCATTTTGAGCAAGCAAATATAATTCTGCCTCTCTGCATACCCAGAAGAACTAGATCTTCATCCCAAGTTTGGCAGCTGGTGCAAGTCCATGCTAAAGGGCTTCTCAGAGTTCTAGAGGGGCTGCTGGCAGGGTCTGGCAGATGGCACAGATTTAGCAGCTCCTCTGTTCACATCCTTCTTCCTGTTATGCACTGATTTCATGATTAGTGTGCTCTTAGTGCAGCACCAAAGGAAGGTTTTGATTTTCAGTCCGTGCTCCAAAACTGTTCAGGCACAATAACTAATGCCTGCTGAATCTGTAAAAGGAAGCAAACCTTGAACTGGGGTATGAAGTGCAGATCTTCCCAAATGAGGACCCCAATCCATGGCGTGGGTGTACCATGGGTCCCCTTTACTCTGCCCTTCCGGAATAATAATCTCCAACTAAATTCTGCTCAAAGAAGTAACCTTTAAGGAAGGGTAGATGATGTCCAAGCTCTGTAAGTTCCATAAGGTCCTGAGTTTGTCACCTTGGCTTTTCTGGTACATGCTGAGAAACACAGCTCTGCTGTGGTTCACACACTGCTTCAGATGCTGGTTGTGTCTTCAACCGTTGAATAGGGGAATTGGGCACTCAGAACTATAGCATCCCAGCCGCCGTCTAGTTCTAGTCTTGCCCTCTTTGTGCCTTACTTTACACCTCTCTCCCCATTCCTGATAACTCAGTCATTGTGAGGTCAAATCCATAAATATCTGGTTGACTCTCTGAAGTTTTGAAGCTGTTTGCCTGAGGAACACCCTGCCAGTAAGGGAGATATAATAATATTACTGATGGTTTTTGGCAAGGAGCCCAAATGAAAAAAACATTATACTGTGCAGTGGAAGTTTAGATTTTCCTGTCATACCTTGCTAAATCTCCAGGTGCTCCTGAGCCTGACAAGACTCAGTGCAGGCAGCTGGGGCCAAGGCATCTCATCAGCATGGTGTGAGTGTTGCTGCACTGGAGTTGGCAGGAGCAGGACGCAGCAGCAGCCCTTTGAAAGGATGAGAGTGAGAAGATAGCAGAAGTCCTTCTAGGAAGGGTGCAAAGGGCTTTCCCAGATAGTCTGTTTCTTTGGAAGAAGAAAATTCCTGAACAGGGAAAAGAGCAGCAGTGTTTTTATAGTACCAGTCTGCCACGACTCTTTAATTCTCTACTCACTAAAATTGTTTCATTATTTGTTCCCCAAGAGTGTGGGAGGCTTCCTTCTCCAGTTTGCTTTTGCAGAGCATTAAATCAACCAAATGTAATTTGCCTGTGTTGAAAAAATGGAGTGCAAACATAATTTCATGGCTTCTGGGTATCAAGAAGGACCTTACTAAAGCAGTTCATTTCCTGCATTTCCTTCAGAGGGAAGAGTTTGGGGATTTGGTTTTGGTTGGTTGGTTAGTTGGTTGGTTTTTAAAAATCTATTTCTTTGTCACCAGTCAGTTCTCACTCATCTCCACTGAAAACTCTCTCTTTTGGAATGTACACCTCCAGAGCTTTACAGATGTTTGCATCTAAGTGAAATGCCCCTAAATGGACGAGTAGTACAGCTGAGGCCTGAGGCAGTCATTGCGTTTGGGTTGTTGAAGGATGTTTGGTTTCTTAAAAGAGGAAAAGTGAAGAATTTATCTCCGTTTCTCAGGGTATATTAACTTCTGAAATGTCTGAAGGAGAGCTGGACTGTCAGCTGTCACTATAAATTACATTGAAGTTAATCCTGTAGAAGAGACTGAAGCCTGTTGAAGCCTGTATAGGAGTGATACTGATTGAATTTGGACTCTGGGTTATTATTCCAGTTGTAAACGTTTAATGCTACGTGAGTTTCTGGTATCTTTCTGCCCTGCTCCTGGCTAGGAAAGGGTTAATTATTTTTAGGAGCCAGCAGGGCCCTGGCTAGGACCCAGAGGTTGCTCTCTGTCTCCTCAGGGCATTGCCAAGGCTGGGGAGAAGGGAGTCTCCTCTGGGGAGGAGGGACGAGGCAGTGTGATCTTGTCTGTTGTCAGGGGGTTTCTGTGCAAATCGCTCATTTTTTGTACCCTTTGTCATCAGTATTGTTGTTGTTACTGTTCATTTCCTTATCTCGTTGCTGTTTCCACTAAATTGTTCTCATCTCAACCCATGATCTTTACCTTTTGTGCCTCCAGCTCTCCTCTGCAGCCCCAACAGGGGGAAGGACAGAGAGAGAGGAACAGTGAGTGAGTGGTGTGTGGTTTGATGTGTTTCAGTGGGAAAACCAAATTGGGAGCACCAAATTGGGGAATACAATTCCTAAACACAACAGTGTGCAAGTGGTGTTGCTGTGTGGGTGAAATGAATGGTGATCAGATGTGACACAGTATGGCACTGCTGCCTCCTCCTTGGCTTTGTACACTATAGCAAAGTGCTGCCAAGTGTTTTTGAAAGTCAGCCAGCTTGTTTATTCAATCTAGCTGCGAAATCTATGTTCTTTGCAGCTGTTGAAAGAAACAACTTAATGAGACTTGCTCAGACCATACCATTTACACCAGTCCAGCTCTTTGGTGAGTACCAACATCTTGTTTACATGTTTTGCTTTATAAATAGTTGGTGCATTATCTTTTAAAGACCATGCTTGAGAAATTTTCTTGGATTTATTTCAACGTTTCTTCTTTTCTGAAAGAGACAAAACAAGATAGAATTGTAGTCGTGCAGTAGTTTAGGGACTTTTGGAGGCCCCAAAACTTGTCCAACTCGCTCTGGGGTCAATTCAGATCAGATTATTGCGGCCTTGCCTAATTGCATTTTGATTATGTCTATAAATGGAGATTCCTCATTTTCTTTGAGCAACCTCTTCAGTGTTTGATTGGCTTGATTGTGAATCTAGTGCTTTTCCCTGTATTTATTGGGCTTTCCCTTTCTGTAGCTTGTGTCTGTTAGCATTCATGTCATTGCTGTCAATCTCAGAGATGAGTCTAACTCCATCTTTTATGTATCTATCATTAGGAATACTGAAGACAGCCAAAAGTTCCCCCTTAACCTTGATGACTTCATTCTCTCTGTTTCTCACACACACAGACCCAAACACAGATGAACAGACACACATATAAATCTATGTATAGGATCAAGAAGAAAACCAGATAGTGATTTAAATGGCACTATTCCCGTACCTGGCATGGAAGACCTTGAGTGTCTTTAGTGTCCAGGAAAAAGGGCTGTAACTGAAGAGTGTATAATCTATAAATTGTTGGGAAGGGTTCTGAAATTAGTGTGCAGTATTGGCTTACAGCAGCAGAAGCTCTGCCTCTAGACATTCGGTGTCTAGGTGCTGCCTTCTCAATGTGTAGAATATTTTGTTTCACAGCAATGAATTGCTGATAACTTGCAGCATCATAGGATTTCTTGTGACCTCATTGCTGTAGACAATTAATATAGTTATGGCCATATTTCTAATCTTCAAAGCTCCTAGGAGATAGCTTTCTAGGTATTGAACTGTCAAAAGATAATAAAGTGAAGATCTAATGTAAGATTAAAAAATGTGTCTAGTTATACTATCTTTATTCAAGTGTCTGTCTTTTATGTAAGACACTGACTTTTCCGGTTGCTTTATTTTAAATTAAAATGTGCATAAATTGCTGCATTCAACAGCATCTGCATTCATGGTAATTGGTAAAAGGTAAGCTCAAGAGTGGGAAGGCAATCTACTAGTCTGAATCCAGTTTGTGACTGCTCATAACAGTCTTTGCCATTGTGGCAATTTAGTTACCTCATCATACTTGCCACGGAAGACCTGTTTCTTATGAAATGATGTGAGTTGTAGGAAGGAAAAGCAGATTAAAAAAACAGTCCACTTCTCCGTTAGTTTTCAAATGTTGGTCATAGAAAAGTGTTGATTCTGCTACAAGAGAGGAACGCTACTACAACTCTGAGGGGGGATACAGAGTGCAACTGAGTTAAAGCTCACTGGGTTCTGTTTGCAGGAAAAATCTTATTAGCAGAAGCAGAACAGCTTAAGCATTTCGTTATTGCAAATAACATCAGAATTTCTAGAAAAAAATTCAAATATTAGTTTAAAATACCAAAACTGTAAGCTTGCTGATAATTTGCTCTAGCTTGTTCTCTTAGAAATGTCCTTTGCAAACTGATTGCCTTTGCTCACATCACATCATGGCCAAGTCACCACTTTTGAAATAACTCAGCTCTCTGTCTGCAGCACAAGGTGGTGTACTTGACTACAGTCAATTTTGTATCAACTACAAAATTAAATCCCTTTAATCTTATAGTCAATACATATTACAAACTGTTTCCTTGATGTCATGGTTTTTCCCCTACGATTATTTTTAACTATTATTTTTAAACTAAGATTTTAATTCAGATGTTCTGCTCCTGCAGGCTTGTTTGGGTGTTTGCTGTTTTTTGGGATTTACTTTCTGAAACACCAAGTTAAAAGAAAAATAATGTGCATTGATCATAACATAATCATAATACATTATGATTAACTTACGTCTTACCAAAAATTCCCCTTCCACATAAGTGTATAAAGAGAGGGAATTACAGTCAGGATATTTAGAATTCATACACTGGAGATAAAAATGTAACCCTTAAAAAGTATGTACTTTTAAATGAGTGCTATAGACTAGAATATCAGTGAGGTTTTTTGTGTGGAAGCACCCAGGAGGTCTTAAATTCATCTTTGTTTAGACGCTTAATATAGGCTCTTTGGAGCACTTATTATCATAGTAGGAGAATGAATGTACCAAATAGTGTAAGTTTAGGCTGGGGAAGTTTTCAGATAGATGAAGTTATGATAAAAAGGCTCTCTTTTAAAAAAATGTGGCTCAGAAAGGTGTGTAAAATGGTATATTATTTAAAGACACCAAATAAAAACGCTGTTCTCTCCTGTTTCTGCAAATAATGACTTCTGCTAACAAAGCTTCCTTTTGTTTAAGCTGGAGAGGAAGTGACAGTTTATCAGCTTGAAGAAAGTTCACCTATGACTCTTGATAAAAGCATGTCTTCCTGGTCCCAATGTGGAACCACTGCGATGATCCAAGTCTTGTCACGGGAGGAGATGGATGGGGGTCTGCGGAGGGCCATGAAGGTCATTTGTACTTGGTCTGAGAGTGATGTATTAAAGTTGGGACAAGTATTTATTGTGAAGTCTTTCCTGCCAGAGGTGGTTCAAACTTGGCAAAAGATCTTTCACCATGGCACAGTGTTACATCTCTGCCTGAGGGTGAGTTCAGACCTGAAGGCACACTGATTGGTCTGGCCTGATGTTATATTGCTTTCTTGTTAATGTCTTCAACATGTGGTTTGATGTTACCTCTTGGAAAGAAAAATGGTTTTGAGGAAGATGTAATCTCCCATTTGTAAAAAATAGATAATCAGGGGGTGTGTGCATGCTGGTTTGGTTTATTAACTAATTCATTACACCTTTCTTCATGAAAATGAAGTGGTGTTTATAACATTTTCTTTTTTTCAGGAGATTCAACAGCAAAGGGTTGCCCAGAAGTTAATTTATACCTTCAACCAAGTGAAGCCTCATACTATTCCTTACACTCCAAGGTAAATTCAGTGTCTTTAAGTACTAGGTGAAAGAGATTTCTCTTTTCAGCCTCCTTTTCCATCGTGGGTTGCAATGATAATGCAATTGTAATGATAATGTCTAAGGATAATGAACTTCTAAGAGGAAAGATAGGCATCTTTGAAGTTTGTCTTTATAGCTACATGTGGTGGCAAAGCAAACATTCTTTTCCTCAGACTTAAGCAACAATTGGCTTCTATGTAGTTAACATTAAACAATTTGTTGTAGCTCATTTACAGTGGGCTAGGGTAAGTCAGATTATGTTGTTTGCTCATAAACTATACTTTCTGGTCAGGTGCTTTGTTTTGAGAGGTATCAGACCATGAAAGCCTTTGTTCCCTCTACCATTTGGTACCTACTGTTGCTCAAAATGCTCCAGCTAAAGAAGACATGTCCTCCTTTTTGTATACTTGCTCTGCATCTTGCCTTTTGCTTACTGTGAGGATGCTTCTGACCTTGCCAGCTCCTGATAGACAGAACTTATATCTGCAGGTTCCTGGAAGTTTTCCTCATCTACTGCCACTCAGCAAACCAGTGGCTGACCATCGAGAAGTACATGACTGGTGAATTTCGGAAATACAACAACAACAACGGAGATGAGATCACTCCCATCAGCTTGCTGGAAGAGCTGATGCTGGCCTTCTCTCACTGGACCTATGTCTACACCCGTGGGGAGCTCCTGGTCCTGGATTTGCAAGGTGACTGCTAGCATAGGATTGCTGTTTGAAACCAGAGGAAAAGCAATTATCTCAAAAGAGAATTTAGTGCTGAGGAGTGGGCCAAATTATCACCTACAAGAGAAAATGCAAAGCTCAAGAAACCTCTGGATATCTGTTGTGTGATGCCGATAAACAGGAATCCCTGGGAACTGTCAAGGTTAATGTAGGTGTAAGGGGAAAATAGTATTGCTTCAAATGCCTCCAGGCTGGAAGGACCAAAAGCGCAGTTAGACAAACTGCAGGAACATTTCATCCAGCTCCAAAAAAGCAACTCCATGGTTAAATTATTTTTATTTTTCATAAGATATATAAATAATACAAAGATTCAAGAGTACTCATGTATATATGCACATTTAATGTGTATGCAAATCTGTCAAAAGAGTGTGAACTGCATTTTTTATTGTTCATATTAATAAATCTGTATGCAGTTTAAATAAGCTGTAAGCCTGAATGCTATTCACAAAGTCTGGTGGCTCCTTCAAAGAGCATGTGATTGTTTTGCTGTACATATGTAAGTGGGAAGATGGCATATTTTGAGAAGATAAAACAGTTGACAATGTTCAGATGAACATCACCCATCAAACAGTATAAACACTATTGCTTTTTATTTCTGTCAAGGGAAAAGACTATGAGTAGCCAGAGACTTAACATATTTACATTTTACAGCATCCAGAAGCTGTAAATTAGAAAAATACATACTTACTATGCAAAATAAGCGTATAATTCCATCTTTGCCTTGATTGGCTTTAGCTGCACATAAAAAAAAAGTACAGAAAGAACAAGTGTGTCTTTGCCATAGCCTACTAGAATTTGTATGACATTTGCTCAGGTTTATTACATAACTCTCACAGTTCCAGAGCAACTGTGTTGGCTCAAAAATGAAGAATATAAACATCTATGTAAATCGCAGTTTTCATCTCAAAAAACCTGAGATCAGCTCTAGTTTTGATCTTGTGTTTATCTTTAATTCTGTATTCTGAAACTGAGGAAAAGTGCAAAGACTGCTCCCCTTGGGGTTCTTCTAAGATGAATCTACATCACAATTTACTCTCAGGGCCATCTCCACATACACATACACACCACATTTTGCCTGATTTACATCAACTGAAATGACCTGCATTAGCCATTTCAATGTAGAATGTTGCAATCTGGGGGTATTTCAGTTACATTTTGCTGTTTCCAGAATTTTTATTTTTGTTGCAGAACATAAATTCACCACATTGAAATAAAAAATAATTGCATATCACATAATCATATGACCACAGATTTTTCATTAGTGTAAAAGCACAGCAGCTTCATCAGATATAAGAAAAGGTGGTTTTTGTAAAGTTAGTATATTTTAATCATAAAGTTAGTATATTTAATATTTAAGTTTGGCGAAAACTGCAACAAAGGTGTAAACATTCAGATATCATAATATAATTAGTTCTTTAGTATGCTTCCTTGGCCACCCAAATGGAAAAAGGGATAACAGGCCCAAATATTTGTATATCATGAAGTTTTGTGTTTGTTACCTAGATGAGAATGTGTGTCTGAAAGTAGCTCTATTGATGACGGTAAGACCCATATCTGATTAGTACCTTTGCTCCAAGTAAAATAGCAATTCTTTTTTGGTCATGTTTTGCTTAATTAGTTGAGCTTCAATACAATATTTATTGCATTTGCATACACCTTCCATCTACATATAAATAAGCCTCAAAGCTGCTGAAGTCAGAACTGTAATAAGAATTATATTGTCAATATTTAACAGATTCTTACAGCATTTTCATTTTAACTCATGACCACTTTTAACTATGACACTTTATGATGTACCAAGAAAATGATTCATTACATTTTTTTTTAAGTGCCAGATCATAAAATCATGGTTACTTTCCTTTATAACATACACAGTGTTTATTTTTTGTAGGTGTTGGGGAAAACCTTACAGATCCATCTGTGATTAAACCTGAAGACAAAAAGTAGGTTTCTTTTTGTTGTAATTGTTATTCATTTCAGACATTCTGCCAACACTCTGTATATTTAGGATGGTCTTTTTATGTTTTGAAGGGGAGGTTTAATTATTTTTTCACATGGTGTTTGGGTCATTTTACTGAAGGGAAGTCTCATGTTTTGAAGGAAGGAAGATACAAGTGTGATGGTCTAATGTAATGCAAAGTGCAATTAACTACAGAAATACCAGATGACTTGCCAACAACTTGGAACAATTTAATTTAGTTCTAGGACCATTATTAATATTTCAAAAATATAAGTAATAAATAACTGCATCAGTGTTTAATTATGACTTTAGGTGTATTTGCCATATAGTATTTATTTTGGAAACAACAAAGATTTGAGAGCAAAGATGTGCTGAGCACTTCACAGTGGCAAAGTGTTTGCTCTAAGTCGGCCATAGGTTCATCACAGAAGCAAATAGATAGCTCAAGTTAGAGATGCAGAGAGGTCAGCCATGTAGTTGTTCGCTAGATTTTGCAAATACTTTTAAGGTACAGTTTTATATCAGTGGTAGCATAAACTATAAGAGTTCTTGCTGCAAACGATGGACAGGAACTGACCGAAGTAAATCACATGGCAACTCAGCTTACTCTCTTTAAAATAGGGAAAATATTTATTTACATGATTTTGAAGTTTGTTTTTATTAGTGTCCTTCTGTATTGTTTTTGCTATTAAATAATTTTCCCATGATTAATAAAATTTGATCATACAGATCTTATTTTCAGAACTTTTTGTTGCTTCTTGTCTGCAAAATAGTTAGTCCTAGTTCGAGAGCAAGTGTTGATTAATTAATCAAACCCAGCTTGATTTTCTTACATTCAGGAAAATCTTCAGAATGGCAGCTTGTGAAACTATATGGTTTGAATTAGAGTTCTAAAGAAATAAGGCAGTGAAACTGTGGTGTCTTCTACAACCAGATACCAAATTCAGAGAAACACTTTCTAAAAGAGCAACAACAATAACAATGTAAAAGCACTGCCTTTGCTCTGACCTTCATTTGCTCACAGGAGGAACATTTCTGACAGAGGCAAGATGTGTTTTAAGCTTTTTTTTGTAGATAAGGTACTTAGATAAGATCAGAACCTGTCTCAAAAGATACTTTGAGCTCATGTTCTCTTGGAAACCTAGGAAAAGATAGATGGCATGTGACTGATGGGGCTGATTGAAATTTCGGCATTACTTACAGTTAAATTATTTATGTTTTACTTCTTTAACTCTATCAATTTAGTGGCTCATGTCATCATCATGTCATGTATCACATAAGACTTTTATTTCTGCATCCTGCGTTCTGTTTTGGAATGGACTTCGCAACGGCAAAATGTGACCCCTAGCTCTATGATAGTGCTTTATGTCGTGGTTTTATAGCAATATGAAGACAAATATAATGGGTCTGTTGGGAAAGTGCCTAATGCTGTGACATCTCAGACAGATCCTGAGCTGATGCAAATCAGTGTAAGGTCTGGCCACATGCACTGCACAGAATGTATGAAGTGATAAAATGGTACAGGTGTGGCATTCAAGAAAATACTTCCTTTAGAACAGATCTAATCAAGGCACAGCAGCAAGACCTGCAGACTTCTGTACTGCCCAATCATTGAGAAGAATTGCCTCAAAAGCGGTACTCTGGATGCTTTTTTTAACAAGTACTACTTGGCAAGCCCATGACAAAGTTAATGTGGTAAAATTTTCACAGATGTTAGGTCCAGGTTCAGAGATGAGGAAAAGGGTGTTTTGAATTTCAACCAAAAAGAACTGATACATTCAGAGAGCATCTGTTTTCAATAGTTTGATATTACCACCACCTGAAAGATTTTTCTCGGTTTTTTGTATTGAAATGTTTCTTTCTGGTCCTGCCTAATGACAACATAGAGAAGAAGAATTCAACAGTCTTCTTCAATTTTTTTCTTTCATTTTAGACTACCCCCTAATCTTTACATGTTATGGTTTCTAGGCTGCTTATAATTTCCAATTTATCCCCAGATTACTTGAAACAGTTTTCCAAATTTAAATGCACTATTCTTCTTGAAACATTGCCAGTACTGTGTAGAGAGGACAGGTTACTTAATGTATGTTACAGAGCATAAAACTTTTTTTATCAAAACAGCATGAGAAAATATCATTCTGTCTTGTGTTATTCGCTTCACCTGGCACGGAGTGATGGTTAGATTAAGAGGAAGTATCAGAATGGTTGTGTGGCCTTGAAATTAACAGTCTTCCTAATTTGCTATACCTGCTCAAGCAAATACTTAAGTACGTTCAATTTTCATAGCATTTCATCAGATTCCAGCAAAGGATAGAAATGGCTATATCACCATAATATATCATGTTGAAGTGTATATAGGGCACTTGATTTCTAATTAACTTCTTCCCTTGTTTGATGTATTAATTTGCATTAAAAGATGATTAGATGAATCCTTCACAGGATCCAGGAAACACATCTCCAGTGTCTGCAAGAAATTAGGAAGATACTAAGTTACGTACAGTACTTTTGGCTAATCATTGCTGTTGTCCTGAGTGAAAGGGAAGAGTTTCATATTTGAACATTGCTTTCTTTAGAGAGAATATATTTATGTTAGTGTGAATTACAGATGGATTTGAGAGAATTAAAGTATTTTTCTATAGCTTCTCAGAACTGTAATTTATTTCAGAATTTAAAATGTGCTGTTTCCACTCTGCATATAATTAAAATAAAATACTAGCATTTGTAAAGTTTCTTTGGAAGTGTTTCTTGTGTGCTGTTCCATAGTGTCTAGACTGTCAGTTATATTCTTGAGAATAATGGTGCAGCCATACTAAAATTAATGAGCACTCAGCTTTCAGACTACTTTAAGAATCTCCTGTAATTATGTGATACTTCTAATATGTGTGTGGATAGAGCTGGCTTCTGTTTGTGGTTTTAGAAGTTTCATTCAGAATATGCAATACACTTCCACAAATGGATCCCCTAGCAGCATTGCCAAATCAGTCGGGGAACAGACACGTGGAAATGAGCACAGGAAGAAGACAATAAATTCTAAAACCTTGCTTGCAGCAGCATATTGTGGGTTTTGGGGTTTTAAGTTTTTTTCATTTTTCTATGCTGCACTTTTTTGTGGCTAGGGTTCTGCTAACTTTTGTCCTTCTGCTTTTAATTTAAGAGGCAATAAGTCCTTATTAGCTCTGTTTTGTTCTCACATGCCCACCATCAAAACTGGAGCCAAACTATTTGCTTAATAGGAATGAGTGGTGGCTGCAGCAGAACCACACAGATTATGGCATATGTCATCAAAACGTTGCTGTGCCAAGATTTCCCTTGAGCATTTTAGTAGGAACTGCTGGGTCTGTCCTGTCTCCCTATAGAGAAAAAGAAAAGTAGTGTGGGGTGTATGTAGGCTAATATTTACTGGAACTGACAGTTTTCTTGTCCCATATCTAAGAAACTTGTAATATGTATTAACCTTTGATTGTCTTGATAAGAAGGGTTAACTCTGATCTAAAAAAATAAAAAATGTCATCATCTCCCTCCCCTATAATTGCTTTATTTTGGATTAATTGACTTTTTAAGAATATTTCTTTTAGGTCTGGAAAGATGGTATTTGGACCAGCAAACCTAGGAGAAGATGCAATAAGAAACTTCATTGCAAAGCATCACTGTAATTCTTGCTGCCGAAAGCTGAAACTTCCTGGTATGCAAAATAAAGATTAATTTTTAATCCATGTATAACTTTGTAAATTCAACAAAGTAAAGGCCTATGTGTGCTATAAAGACAATAAATTAAATATTATAGAGTTAAAGATTCTGGTAGGCATGGTCTTTCTGCGCAAAGGCAGGTATGAGAATACTGCTCTTTTGCCTACCATCCATGTAAGGGTGGGAGCTCATCACCCTGACGTTGGCATTCGGTATGAAAACTTCTTCCCATTGAATTGTTTCCCTTTATTTGCTAAATGGTAGCTCATTTTTCCAGGCTTATTGCTACAGATAACATCTGCAATAGTTTTAAAATAAGAAAGAGTAACAACAGAAATTTTGCAGTGCATTAGCTGGGGAAAAACTCACTGGATGTTTCCAGGCCCTGCTGCAGCCCCTATTTATGCCTAGCTGGATTGCTTGTTGTTCACATTGTATTTGGTAGAATGTGCTTCTGTATAATGTGTGGCAGGTTTTAAAGACTGAAAGCCAAAGTAGATTGCTTTCTGGATGGCTTTTCAGCCACCAATTTATTTTCTGTAGAGAAAGCTCCTTCCCTTCATTGCCTACATGGAGTAATAATTGCCGTTTGATTCTGAAACAGAAACTGCAGTGATATTGGGTTTGATTATTTTTGTCTGTGGCAGTGGGAGATAATAGAGGGGAAAATAAACTGAATTAATACAGTCAGGGAAGGTTCATTCACATGGGCTCACACCGCTGAGCTCCCTAGGGCTCTCAACCCCCTGGTTCTGATTTGCCTTGCTCCAGATTTTCTCCCTCCTGGAAACATCAAACAACCTGCCATCAGTTATTGGGTTGAACACTGCTCGAGACGCATGTGCTTTTCAAATGTTTACTTGGCTGTATTGTTGAGTTTGTTTTCTTTCCATAGATTTGAGAAAAAGTGACTACACATTGGAAAGAGTTGGTTCAGCCTTCGAAATAGAACTGAAAACAAGCACCAGAGAAGCTGATGATACACATGAGCCTTCGGAGTGTGACACGCAGCTGTGAAGCAGAGAGTCCATGTGTTTGCATGCTTAAAAACCTGCCCCTTATCACTGCCAAGGGTCTGTTTGAAATCACACAGTACTGAGTGCAGCTCTGTCTGCCCCTGCCTAGACCCTATAGACAAGGAATTTAAAAAATTAGCTTTATTTACTCCCCTTCCATGCTCTTGTGCTGGTCTTTCTTGTACAGATCAATGAATTGCCAGAAGCAGGTCACCCTTAGTTGGATGAACTGTCCCATCAGTGCCTTTTTTTAAATGTGGATCATGGTTCCAAACTGTGTTTTCTTAGGAAAATGACTTTAACAAGTTTATTTCCAAGTGGTAGTAGTTTTTGTTTCTCTTTCTTCTCTTTAGTAAGTAAATGAATGTATACACATGTGGAAATCATACATTTTCAGTCAGAGCCGACTCAGCCCTGTGCTCACTTTCTCTTGGGCATAGAAGGCTCTCCAGGAAATTGTAGAAATACTACTTTATTATTGATTTTGGTGCAGATACAAACCAAGAATGTATGGGTAATTAATTTGTGGTTTTAAAAATAGTCATGACAGTTAGACTGAAAAACTTTGTAGGAACTTCACCTTGAATTCTTTTCACATACCAAGAACAAGTTGTACAGTAAAGCGGCAGAGTATTGGAGCCACAAGCATTGATTTTTCTCATTTTGAGTTGAAGTTGATTATTCTGTGGTCTTTAATAGAAAGAATGATCTTGAATGCTATTTGACTTTTAGGACTTGCCTTTATCATATTTTAGCTTCTGAATGCTTTAAAGTTGCAACTGGAAGAAAGATTTTAGAAGTTACAAAGAATAGTGTGTTCCATTTGGTATTTAACTTCTTGTCAATGTCAGGCTGAACGTAGGACTGTTGTCTAACAGTGGTGCAATTATTTTTTGCAGCATCCACGTTTGTTTCTGTTGATGTCCTCTGATAACAGCTGAAGTACAGAGAACAGAAAAATCAATCTGTGCACTACAATTTCTGTAATGACTGAAAACAAGTTCAGCAGAAATATTTCTAATACAACTGGTGTTGTAATACAGATCATACTTAGAACTTAAGCACCTTTGTACTTTGCTATTGAGTAAAAAACCCTAATGTTCAAATGTTAGTCATTAGAAAACTTTATACATTAATAGAAAACAAAATGATATTTCCCCTACAACTGACAGTAAATTTTAATGTGTAAGGGGGCTTTTTATTATGATCTGTGATCAATTTGATGTATTTAGTGAGTATCTACATATACATGAGATTTGGAAATTACATGTTCCCAGTTTTTATATTGATTTACATGTTACTAATTTTTATATTGATTTTGATACTGATGTCATTCAAGTAATCATCTACACAAGGTTTAGCTAAGACATTTTCAGATTCTGAGAGCATTCAGAAGAGGTTCCTATTGGGTTTTTTCTTTTTTAAAAAATAATTTTGACAGAAACTCCTCATATTTTTCCTTATTAGATTATACTTTTCTTTTGGCCAAATACATAGTTTCCCTTGACCTTTTTTCTTTTCTTTTCTTTTTTTTAAGCAAGTCAATATATCAGAAAAATTAGCTTGTCTGTGAAAGAGGTAGTTTAATTGCAGACTGAGGGTGAATTTTGGTCCATTTGCCTGTAAGGTAGTTATTCTGTTTCCTGGGGTTATCATCTTAAAATCTGACTTTAGGGAGATATGTGCTTACATGAATACATATATACTTTAAAGAAAGACCTGTCCCTAAAGGATCTCTAACTATTAGTATGCCTTTAAATTAAGTAAATTTAAGTGACAAATAAGTATGTCTTTAAAATCAAAGACAATCTTACTCATTCCCTGATAGCATTGTTTTCCTCCAATGTTGCCATAAATTCAGAACACATATATATTATCTACAAAAAATAAACTCTACCGCAGGCTGGGCCTGAGCACCTTTCATTTCCTTCCAAGTTTTGAAGGTATACACAAATCATTCTTCAGATGATCTTTTCTTGCCAATGCTCCTGTTGCCTGAAAGAGTGGGTGGCTCCTGCATACATACCAATACTTGTGAGAATTCTTACCATGCATAGCTAGCTCAGTGTAGATTAATCTCATTCCTTCTTGTCAGTATCTGTCAAGGTATTACTTTCCACTGAATTTGGGGATTCTTGCAAGATACTAATCAGTGTTAAAATGTAGTTTATTTCATTTTGTAGTGATTTAATTTTGTTCAGCATGACATATTAAGTGGATGAAACAAGAAAATGAAGCATTTCAAATTGCTCCATTGTGTTCTTATCCTTGCACTAATTTTCCCACACATGGAGACATTAAGTTGAAAAAGTCCAGTAATTCTGCTGGCTGATAAATTATGCCTCACCTTTCTTTTTGCATGTTTTGGGAGGGTTGATTCACATTTCACTAAACTGTAAATTTAAGTATTTGGTTAAAGACCTTCCCCCCCTCCTTTTTCACATCTCAGTAATAAATTATAATGAAAATAACTTGAAAAAAAGTTATTTCTTTTGAGTTCTTCATGTCTTTGTACAGATTCTGTATCTTCTTTAAACTGTGTTTTGATTTCTAAATACTGACCTTGGATTGAAGCCCATGCCCACTGGACACACGAAAAACACCCCAACATCCTTGAATGGGGACAGCAGTAAGACCCACTCACACTAAAATTGTGGTGCATGTGAAATGAAAGATAAGGAAGTCAAGATCTTTCTCCAACTGCTTGACATCTAGTGTGGAAGAGGAAATCTTGTATGTCAAACCCAGCCATAGGGTTTTCTGCTTATTAGCTTCAATGTTTGTTTATGCTGAAAAGCACATATGGGGATTTCTTTTCTATTTCTGGTCGGTTCAGGGAAAAAAAAAAGACCTGTTTACTTTATTCAAATAAGACAGACAGCAAAGTTTTGAAAGAACAAAACAAAACAAAAGCTCACCAGAGTATTTATAAGGTCACATTTTAATATGAGCTTAAAAGAAGCTTACTTAGGAATTCAGTTGGGATTATCCATGGCAATTTTTTTTTTTTTGTAACTACTTCATTGGAAGTGTAGCTCGAACACATGAAAAATATTCAGAAATTGAAAACCTCATACTCAGGAAGGCTTTTTTTTCCCTTTTATTCATAGTGTGGTGTATTTGGGGTTATTCATTTATTGTTAGTGCAATAAAATCAAAAGGGATATTACAAATGTATTTTCTAGAAATGGATTTGTGTTTGTTGTAGTTTTGTCAATCTATTTCATACTATTTCAAAAGAATAAAAAACCACTTTCACAATGTTTCTATTCTTGATAGGTGTAAAATGCAATAACATATTTCTGAGCACTAAGGGTGAAAGTAACATACAGAGAATAATGCAGTTATTTTTTATTTTTAATCTCAAAGCAATAAACATCTCATCTATATTTACCATGCAGTTTCCAGCTCCTATTTTGTTTTATTTCTGTAGTAGCATTAGTTTCTGTTCTTGTAGCAAGAATACTTCTACACCTGTTTCATAAGTCAAAATTTAATTTTACAGAAGAAGAAAGTAGATGTTTTAATTTACTTATTAGTTGTTCAATAAACTCTGGATTTATTTTTTTTAGTTGAGATGTATGCTCAATTCTTAGAAAACTTGGTACTTCATAGATCAAATCACTGCTGCAGGTTTTAGAAAAATAGATATCATTGCTTTAATATGACAGTCTTGTTTTTTACTATAATTTAATTCTCTGATGTGATAACCTGTATAGTCACTAGTGTGAACAAGGAGCTGACATAAATGAATAGCACTCCATTGACTTCATTGTCAAATCAGCTACCTTTTATATCTATTTTTCGTTCTTAGGATGCTGATACCAGTCACTTTTTGCTGAAAAATTGTTCCCAGAGATAATGAAAAACCTGTCTGGATTGACCTGGGCCTTCTCATCAACTGTGGGCACACTACAGTAGTCAGCACTTACCTCATCACTATCATTTGCAAGATCTGTTATGCTTTTCAAGCTTTTCCTTACTGTCTTTTTCATATATTGACTTATTCTGGAAGACAGTTTGATCTCCCAATTTACGGCAACAATTTCTGGGGAAGAAAAATTTCAGACTTAAACTAAACAAAAACTATTTTCCTCTATGACATTGAAGAGTGTGTAAACAGTTGCAGTGCTCTGTCCATTTGTCTCCCTGGCACTGGTTCTGTTTGCAGAACAGAAAACAGTGTTTTAAAATACCCCAGGTCCATTTAGATGTTAATACTCAGTTGTGATAAAGCGCTTAAGGTTCAAGAAGAAAAATTAGAGAAAAGTTCTGTAGGAAAGAAGTGACTTTGTTGCCTAAAGGAAGTCTGGCTGTATTCGTGTTGAGGATTTAGGTAAATGGCTAAAACCTTCCATTTCTCAGGTTGTCATTGAAAAGAATATGATCTAGATTTGACACTTTGAAGGTAGCCCAACCTATGCATGGCTGGCAGAATGGAGGAGGAGATGAAAGAGGAGGAGAGAGAGACAAGGAAGAGGAGAGGAGGCCAAGGCACAGAGAGCAGTCTCTGATATCTGAGCCTTTCTCCTGCTTTTTTTCCTGACCAAATCCTTGTCCCACAGGGATATTGCTAATGTCCTCCTGTTTCTATGGTCTGTAGCATGAGGCAGTAATATGTACTAAAACACATTTACACAGTATGCTCAGGTGGCCTGATTTCAACAGCTGTCTCACCTGATGATGAAAAAAGAGATGCTTCTCCTCAGATGACCCCTGCTATGACGTTTGAAGTGTAATGTGACCTCTGGAAACATCTGAGCAGGAAAGAGTCAGGTCAGCAGATGATCAAGGAGAACAAGGGAGGCCCACGGTGGTCTGCCAGGAACAGCCCTATATTCCCTCTGTTCAACTAAATGGATGTAAGGTTGGCCTCAAGTGACAGTAAGGAAATGTGGTCTGGATTAACTTCAGGTGATCTCTGCTGAAACAAGCTCAGGCTGACCCCCAGTGATCGCTTGGTGTAGTTAATTATAAGGTTGGTATCAGATGACATATCTGTGAGATAATTTGTTCTGAACAGGACTTCAAAAAACTTGTTGAATGAAAACGAGTTCCAGTGTGACCCTGGGCAATTTTCTGGGTGTGAAGCTGACCCCAGGCACTGACCTTAGATGACTCCAAGCAGATCATTGGCTACCATGTTGTCCCAAGGTGACCTCTTTTATCTAATTCACTAGAATGTTGACCTGAGAAGAGCCTTGGGGCTCAAAAATGAAGACAATTGGACCTGGTGTGACTCCCGTAAGTTATTTAAACTCATGATTACTTGAACTGGCCTGTGCCACAACCACGAGAGGTGACCTCAGATGACTGTGCATCTCAGATTGAGCTCAGATGACCTCAGACAGGAGTCAAGGACTGTGATTGACCTCTTGGCACCAAATGAGGGGCAGGTTGACACTAACTGACAAGCCAAACAATTAATTGGATCTCAGGTTTACCTTAAATGACTTCTGGGCACTGAACAAAGGCAGCACTGACCTTACATGAGCCCTAACAGCCTCTGGGTGACCTCAAATGAATTGTGACTGCTTAACTGGGTACCAGACAGACTTTAAATATTTGCTACTCCTTCAGATGAGAAGACTGGTGACTTTAAAGGACCTCCGTGGAGGTCCATCAAGCCTATCAAGGTCTCTGTATGTCAGGTTGCCCTCAGATGATCCTAGGCTCCAAACAAGAGCCTAGCTGACCTCAAACAATACCTTGCACATACCTGCCTCTCATGATGATGCCATACAAGCCTGATTTGGCAGGTTAACTGACCCCTCAGGCTCACCTCAGATGACCCTACAGCAGTTATTTAGCCCTCAAGTTGATCTCAAATGGCCTTTCTGAGAAATGATGGTGACCTCCAGTGATCACGGGCAAGTTATTTGGTTCTCATTTAACCTCTAGTGACCCCAAGCAGTTACTTGGGTCTCATGTTCATCTCAAATGATATTTAGAGCCTTTAACTGTATTACAAGTTGGGTTCAAATGTCCTCTTAGGTGGAAATGGGGCCTGATAACTGGCCTAAGTGATCTCCTGTTAGAAGTTAAAGAGCACAGTTACCTGTCTCAAATGCTGTTAAGGCCACAGAAAGGAGGAATTTGTGACAGGAAGGTGCTACTTCCAGACCTGGCAGAGGCAAGGTCTGGTTAGTGTATCCTGGTTAACACATCACATTTTCCTCACAGTGACAGATTGCCTGAAAAAAACCCAACTGCTCTTATGCATATCACTGATCAAACAGAGATCATCCCAACTTATGGGACAGACGGCAACTGCAACCAGGAACAGTGCTCCCCAAATACACCTCTGTGGGTACTGGAACCCGGGCTGCATCAAGGTGGTACTGCTGTCTGGGTGTTAGACCTAGGCGGAGGTCAACAAAGCTTGGGAAGAAGGATGTATCACTGATAGTGGATAAAAAAATACAGAATTAAGGGGCCACAAGGACATTCAGCAGAACTCCCAAGACAAGGAAGAAACTAATAAAGCCAACTCAGCAACTGTGCTGAATCAGTTCCAGCTGGGTAAGAGGTAATTCTTGCAGGTGAAGATGGACCAATGGGGCTCTGCTGGATCTACAGGTGGTGGCTATATTCTGCTCGCACTATCTCTTTCCTCTCTCTCTCCCTTTTGCTCTTTCCCCATTTACTTAATATTACAAACTAAAGTCAGTACTGTTAAACCAGCATTTGGTCTTGCTTGCACCTTAATTTGGGCAGAGTCCTCTCTCACTGATTGGATCATAACACCTCCAAATAAATAAGTGGCTCTCATGTTGATGTCAATTGACTTCTGGTTGCAAAAACCTGAAATTACCTCTAGTGGTCCAAATGGATCTCAGGTTCACTTCAATTGACTCCTATGCACCACATGAGCCCTTTGATAATTTCAAATGATCCCCTTGTCAACTGCTTGTATATCAAATTAATGTCAGATGACCCTGGAGAAAATGTGTGGGATATTTTCATGTTGAATTGATACTTAGGTGGACCTCAGATTACCCCAATGAAATTCACTGGATTGATTAGACTTTAGGTAGAAGGCAAAAAGTAGGGATTGTGATTGACCTTACACGACTTCTTGTACAGATTCTTGTCTCTGAGTTTGACCCGAGATAACCCTTGGTCAGGCTTTGGGAATGAGCTGACCTTCAATGACCTTTGTGCTGCTAATTACATTTCTCATTGACCTTAGATAATCCTTGTAGAGCAAATGACACCCAGGACTGTCTTTGGTTCACATAAACAGAGATTACTTCAGTTTGTAAGTGTCCTTGGAAGTTTGTCTAGTTCATATCTCTGCACAAAACATTTACAATTAGATGTCATTCCTACCCTTTTCCAGGTAAATTTTGCTTTTTTCCAACAAAGGAGATTTCACAACTTTTCTCAGCAACCACTTTCAGTATTTCATCACTGGGGTTTATTAACGTATCCAATTGTAATTGCCTTTGTTTCAGCCTGTGTCCACCGCACCTCTTGTTGTGGGGCTCCTAGAAGGCCCTGGGTACAATTTGTGCTGGCCTCACTGCATCATCTGTGTGCCCTGATTTTTTATCCTGTGCTAATTGGGTAAGAGCACACTCTGCCCAATCATGATGGCTGTCTATCTCTAATTTCGCTTTATTTTTGACATATTTCCTAACAGGTCTAGATCCCAGCTTACGTATTTCCCCAGTGATGTGGGCTGAGGCCATCTGCCTGGGCCTGGGACCTGTGGACCTGAGGCGAACTGGGGCTACAGCTGACTTCAAACAACCCCTAGATGGTAAAAAAAAGACACTGGTTTTCTGCAAAGATAGTGTGTCAAATGGAGAACAGTAGTTTACTTTGAGCCAACAAAACTTGGACTTAAACTGAGAGAACCTGTGACTGGTAAGAAAGTAGAAAGAGAGCACTCCTGCTGGGCATATGTGCTGATTTTGGCTCAGTTTAGCTCA
This sequence comes from Origma solitaria, assembly GCA_013397895.1. Classification (NCBI taxonomy): domain Eukaryota; kingdom Metazoa; phylum Chordata; class Aves; order Passeriformes; family Acanthizidae; genus Origma; species Origma solitaria. The sequence goes on from VZRL01005919.1 coordinate 122,816, forward strand.
ATTTTCTTCAGTGTGGCTAGTACGGGGTTTTGTTCTGGGTATGTGCTAAACACAGCGTGGATACTATGGAGGTGTTTGTCATTGCTAAGCAGAGCTTGTTCAGAGCCTTTTCTGCTTCTTGTACTGCCACGCTGGCTGGTGAGCTGCAGGGGTGTGCGGAGCTGGGAGGAGACACAGCTGGGACAGTGACCCCAACTGACCACAGCGATATTCCATTCCATGTGACACTCTGCTCGGTATGTAGAGAGGAGGGGGAAAGAGAAAAAAGGGAGGAACATTTGCAGTGGTGATGTTTGTCTTCCCAAGTCACTCTTACCCGGGATGGATCCCTGCTTTCCTGGGTGTGACCTGCCTGCCCATGGGAAGTAGCAAATTAATTCCTTGTTTTACTTTGCTTACAGGTGTGGCTTTTGCTTTCCCTACTGAATTGTCTCTATTTCAAGCCACGAGTTTTCTAATGTACCCTTCTAATTCTCTCCCTCATTCCACCGGTGGGGGAAGGAGTGAGTGATTCTGTGGGGCTTCGTTGCTGGTTTAAACCACAACAGCATGAATCTTGTCACCAAAATCCAGGAAATAAAGTCTCTCACCTGTTTGTTAGGTTGGAAAGTTGATATTATTCAAAGCTGGGGTACATGGGAATCGCTCCACAAAACATGTACATCGGTTATCAAAACGTTTAACTATTTATACATTTTAGCTAATGAAGGAATTGGTATTCATTGGCTTATAGGTTATGTAGCTCTGTTCATTAATTAGCATTCTATCTTCTATTGCTTATTGATTTCTCGCTTCTCATGATAATTAGTCCACATCTTCAACCTTATTGTTATCTTTTACTTGGATAGGGAGAGTCTCAGTAATTGTTAGTTTCTTCTTCATCTCTGGTTTCTGTAACATGTCTTTGTAGTTTATAAATGCTGCATTCTTGGTGTCCAGATCTCAACGGGAGCAGGCAGCATGATTTCCTTTGCCTCTCCTGAGCTCTCCCTTGGAATTTCTTCCAGCTGTTTCACTGGGATTGCTATCTTCCAGTCAATACCTGCTGTAAGTGCTAAAGCTCCCATTACAACAAGATTGTTACCATTTTCTTGGCCAAACTAAGCCTAAATTCTCTCTCAGAGGCAGTGGCAGATGACCCATTGGCTCCTGTGAAATAGAGAATCATCTGCTATAGAAAATAGAACCCCAATGTTCCAAGTGTGACCAAAATAATAAACAAGGCATAAATGAAGGCTTTACTTTGGCAAATATCAAGCATTCCCTCTCTGTCCTTTATGGAATGGTGTATCTCAAACAGAATCCTTACCCCTGGTAGGTCTGCCATTGTGACCTTTTTGTCAAACCCCATCCTGGTTACAGAAAAAAGGGAGTGAATCATTGAGCACTGTCTGTTGAATATCACCCACATCATTGCTGGTGGTGCGGTTTGGGCAGGACAAAGACAGGGCCAGAAACTGAAAGTTTTCCATTTTGTCTGGCTCGCTCTGGAGAGTGTGTGGGAGCAGGGTCAGAAGCACACGGCTGCTGGGCAGCAGGAGAGCTGCAGCAGGAGAGTGTCCTGTGACAGCCCTGGAGAGTCCCAAGCACTGCTGCTCCATACTGCAGAGACCTGCCAGGAGCAGCTGGGCTGCCCTCAGCCCTGGGAGAGAGCCACCTCACCAGCAGAGCCACAGGGGAGCCCAGGAACCCCAGCAGGAGCAGAAGCAGCTGAGGGGACACTGCAGAACACAGCCGAGAACAGTGACCTGGAGAAAACAGCAGGCAGCATGGCACAGATGATCTGAGCTCCCAGGGGGGTTGTTTTGTCCTAGTTCTTTGTTGAATTTTTTTTTGGAATGGGGAGATGGGGGACAATGTTTGGTGGTGAACAGTTTTGTGGATAAAACACCCTCTCTCTTTTGTATACTGTTGTTGTGGTTTTTTGCTGTTAATACTGCTGTGGGTATTGTGATTTTCAATAAATCGTTTTTCCACTTTATAATCTCTCCTAGTGTTCCTCCTTCATCAGAAAGGGCAGGGGAAAGGGAACAGCTTGAGTGGGGTTTAATCTTCCAGATGGGTTTTAAACCACTACAGACCCCTTAAATCTTAAAGAAGCAGCACACACAGTTCCCTCCAGAACATGAAGGTAACCTTCACTCTCCTGGGAACCTGCTCTAATTAAATAAACAAACACCCCAGCAATAAACAATGAAGTGCTTATATTTCAATCATTCAATTGACCTCTTACATGTTTGTTTGCCACATCTCACTTCTTCTTCCCTTTTTTGTCATCTTTCCTACTCTAAAATTTTTGTAAATAATACTTAAGGATCAAACTGGACTCTTTCTGCATGTAAAGCTGGAGTAATTCATAGTGCACTTTGTTTGCTGCTGTTAAAAATCTGATGCGTTCTTCATCACAGATTGCATTTCAATGCTTAGGCAGGCAATTCCTACACTCAGACATTTATGATAAGACAAAGTGATTGAATTGTCTTCTGCTGGTATCTGTCCTGGAAAGGTAGACAAGCTAAACAGCCACGTCTATATTGAAATAATACAGAGGGTAAAAAAACCCACATTTTCAATCAGAAAATTATATTGATAGTGATATTAATATTAATATCATATGGCAAAGCTTAACCTCTTCATTTTACCTCTGCTTATTTGAGTGCTAAGCCTTTTTGTTCTGTTTTTTTAGGATGAGACACATAACTTGCACAGCAGTTGCACTTGGTTTCCAAATACTGCTGCTTATATGAGGTTGGACTTGAACTATGAGAAAACTGGATAACTTTTTTTTTGCAAATCTCTATATCCTATAGCTTCTTGGCATCACATCCATCCAGCACTGTTTACATAACCAATGATTCCAACAGCCAGAGTTTATATTCTTGTTTTCAAGAAAAAAAACCCAAGAAACCCCAGAAAAAAATTAATGTCAAATGGTTTTGGGAGGCTCTTACGCCTGCTGTTAGGAAATTAGATTACAAACTGGAAATGTGGCACCTGTGTTTTGCTACATTGGGGTACAAATCCCTTCTTCATAGATTAATCCACCTACTTGCCCATGCATAGCAAGAAAGTCTGTGGCCCATGGGCTTGTGGAAAGAGAAATTGTGGAAAGGGAAATGCGAGTTTATAAAGAGATCCTGACTCTCTTCTACTCAGAAAATGTAAATCAAGGGTACAAAAGTGACATCCAATTACATCATGCAGGATCAGGGAGAGGGAGAAGGAGAAGGAGGAGAAGGAGGATGAGGAAAAGAAGAAGAAGAAGAAGAAGAAATAATTATAGACTGAGCTGGTGCCAGTTTTCTAATTAAGATATTGTAAAATAAGCAAAGTTTAGCAAACATGTGTTACTAGAAAAAAAGAAAACCAAACACAACCCCCCAAAATACCACCCAAGCCTCAAAACCAAGGCAAATCCAAAAGTCATTATAGATATTTACTATCCAATTGAGGAAAAAACAAAACAACAACAACAAAACCAACCAACCAAAAATCCCACACAACAACAACAAAAAACCAAAACCAAAACAACCCAACAACAACAAAAACCCAAACAAAAAACCTTAACCCCCCCACCAAAAAAACCCACTCCCCAAACAAAAAAACCAAAAAAGAAACAAACAAGCCAAAACATTCCCCCCCCAAAACCCAAAAACCCCAAAAACCACAACAACAAAACCTGGAAATATTATGAAAGCAAAGTGTGTGGGAAGGGGAAAGGTGAAGGTCTTTTATTTCCAGCCCTGCAACATTAGGAAGCACAGTCTCACAGTTAGCTAACTCCACCTAAACCCAAACCCTTCTTATCCTGAAAGCCTGCTGTTTCATACAGGGACATGCTAAAGCAAGTCTTCAGATGTGGTGACAGGATTTCTGTAATGGCTTAAGGAATCAAATACTTGTATTTTCAGAATAATTTACTGCAGCAGCTTTTAAAATGTGGCTATAGATATGTGGGGTTTTTTGGAGCAGCTGAAAGTTATTACTTGGCTAGTGAGTCCTGAGATGTGATGTATAATACACAAAATAAATAAATCCCCTTTAAAGAGCAGGTGGTATGTGTGAAAAGTCTGTCTTTGTTCTTTTTTCTTTTCTTTTTTTTCTTTTTTTTTCTTTTCTTTTCATTTATTTTCCTTTCTTTTCTTTTCTTTTTTCTTTTCTTTTTTCTTTTCCTTTCTTTTTCTTCTCTTTTTCAGAATTACATCTGTTACTAGAGCATGCCTGAAGCTGAGGATTCAGACACAATAAATAAGGCAAGTTTAGATGCCCTGTGAGGACACGCCTGTAGTTTGAATCCAGCCTGAGGTCCCATATGGACTGGGATTTTGACAGCCTTCTTGATTTTGGTAGCACCCTCCAGGGCCCTCTGACTGCCACAGCTTAGCAACTACCTCTCAGTAATTTTTGATGTTTGAAATTATTACATCTGCTTCCTCTCCTTGGAAGAGCAGAACTTTCATATACAGATTGCAAAATGGCTTCTAGAATGGCATGAAAACTGTTCCAAATATTGTCAGACTCTTCAATTTTCCAAGCTCAAGCAGAAATGTTTTCTATGAATCCATCCAATGAAGAGAACTCTATATGATCACTTCTTGTTATAAATATGCACCATTTATTAGATACTATATTCCATTTATTTTTTTTACCTTGAATTTACAGTTCCATGCACTCTACTTCATTACCTAGTGTTAAGTCCAAAAATGCAGACACTATTTCTGGCACTGTGCCCTCTGTTCAAATGATAAGGCAAAAGGGAAAATATACTTTCTCTTGCTGTTCTAAGCCATGCTGATTTGGAACATTTCATGAAAGAGACTCTTTTTCCTTTATCTCAGTCCTGAATTCCAGTCCCCGCCTATATGTTGAAGTCAGATTAGTAAAAGTATTATGGCACCGAGCTCCCATGCTGACTCTCTGATAGCTTTTCTTTGAATTTCTCCATTATCTAAACAGCTCTGTTTACCAAACCTATTATCCTTCCCCCTTGGTTTTCAAGCTGCGAGAGCAAAAGCAACATCTTTAATGGCTCACAGATTGATAATTAACAATTTACATGTCCCTTGTAAGGCTGGTAAGCAAAATAACTGATTTTGGACAGTGAAAATACTGGAGAGAAGGAAGTGGGAGTCAACTTACATTATTAAGTTGTACTGCTTCATTAATCACAATCTATCTTTTATCGCATTGCTCAAAGCCAAATCCATTCTATTTCTTGGGAATGAGTTAGATTAAAATCATTAATGCTCTTAATGCACCTTTGACATCTGGCCTAGCAGCTGGCTATCACTAATATTGCTCTTTAGAAATGTCAGGAGCCACATTTACTGTGACCATTCTAGCCCTTTGGATTTAAGCTACTGTACAGGGCAATGAATTACCTTAAAGGAGCTCCTCTGTAAAGTCCTAAGTTTTATGCTGGATCCCCTGCCAGCTTCACCACTTTGAGAGTATGAACAATCATACAATTGAACTGATTTGACTTTGCTGCTCCTGGAGTTTCATTGCCTTTAACCTTAGGATGTAATGATGGTAATGCCATGCTAAGTGTCTCTCCTACCCAGGTTTGTCTGCTCACGGACGGCACCCATTCTTGTTAGCTGGAAACTGCACTGATTTGCAGTGAGAGCGGAAATAGATTGAGCATGATTAATAGCACTGTGAATACAACCTATTTTCTTGCAAGGCTTTTGAAGGTGGTAGTCACCCAGACACATTCAATTCTTTATTAATTTTAAGCTTATGACTGCTTAAAGCTGGGATTTTTATTTTCCCTTCGTAACATCATCTTAAAGCCCCTGCTTTCTCCTGTCTCCAGGAAGACTTATTTGAATATGGACCGCACTAAATTTGGAGGCAATTGTCCCTCTCTAATGAACATGCAGTGAGAGGAGAGTTTTCTTTCCCTAGTAGTGAAAGGTAAAGAAATTAGAGCTGGTCAGTGAAACTGTCCATCTGACAACTGGGAGGACAAATTAGAGCCCTCAGCTTTCCAGATACTGTGTGCCTACCTTATCTCCTACCTGTTATCCACTGCCCTCTCATATTGTTATTTACTTTTGACTCTCTGACTTGGAAAGAATCTAGGAAATGGGATGAATACGAAACAGAAGAGCAGTTTAAGAATCTTCATTATGACTTGGCTGTTCTCAGACTGAAAGCTTTTAACAGAGGCATCAGCTTCCTCCCCAGATTTTGTGGTCAGAAGACGCCATTGTTTGGACCCACAGGAACCAGTTAGTGTGCCCTGGTTTTGAGCAGAACTACTGCCCACTGGCTCGTTGGGGCATCTGCAAGGACATTCTATACTCTAGGAGCGGCCTCTCTTGACACAGTGCATCCCAAAGCTGGTATTTCCTAGCAAGCCTCAGTGCGAGAGATGGTGGGAACTTTATCTGTCAACCTGTGAACCATAAGTTATGATCCAGGTATTAAAATTATTAGAGAGATATCTCTGCCCAAATTAAAGTGCAAACAAGATCATATGCTGAAGTCAATAGGATTTATATTTAGCAATAAATGTGAGGAAGAGAGAGAGATACAGAAAGAAAAAGGGATGGGGGGGAGAGAGTGACAAAGTGGAAAAAATATCACCGCTCTCTGGATCCTGATGGTGTCAGTCTTGATCCATCAGGAGTGGGGGAAGCGCATGAAACACAGAGCCCACCAGGTTTACCTTTGTTCATATTCAGGTGAAAAAGTTCAGGTACCTCCCGTGAGGCAGGGAGTTTTACACTGGATCATGTTAATACTTTGGATCATGAGATGCTTCAGGAGCCTTTGAGGGTTTGACATTTTCCAAGATGTTACAGCTGCCTCTTACCTCATCAAAATTGAGTCAGTTATGGCTCACTAGCCGGGATGAATACCTTCAGGCTACATGTGTATGCTCTAGTTCTTTGCCAGAGGGGAGTTTTCACAGCTGAGCTACTTGTGGAAGGACTTGATAAAAACCACCGCAGGATTTGCCTCTCACCAGCCTCTCCCCTTACCCTGTTCAACACCCAGCTCCAGTGAAGGGCGTGCACCCCTCTGCACCTGGGCAGTTCAGCGGGCAACTGTTTGTCATTAACCATTAACAGTCCAGTCTCTCACACCACCTGTTACAGCGACCATCATGTATTCACTGATTCATTCCCACAATTAATAACACCCAGCAGTAGATGCTGGTGACCTGAGAGCTTTAAATGCATGCAGCTGACTTTGTCAAAAGGTTATGATCAGAGAAAAAATTCGCACATTAAAGAGAAGAATGAAAGACAGGTTGATCCAAAAAACGCAAGTTCACCCTTCCCCACTGAGAGAGCAGTGGGCAACATAAAATCAGAATCACTAAGGTTGAAAAAGACCTTTAAGATCATCGAGTCCAGCCAACAACCCAGCACTGCTGTGCTCACCACGAAACTGTCCCCACGTGCGACATTCACACGCTTTTTAAGCACTTCCAGGGAAAATAACTTCATCACTTGCCTGTGCAGCTGATGTCTGATCACCCTTTCAGGGAAGAACCTTTTCCTAGTGTCAAATCTAAACCACTCCTGGCGCAGCTTATTTCCATTTCCTCTCATCACTTCACTTGTTACTTGGGAGAGGAGAGTAATCCCCACCTTGACAAAAATTCCTTTCAGATAGTTGTAGAGAATGATAAGGTCCCCCATGAATGTCCTTTTCTCCAGGCTAAACAACTCCAGTTCCCCAGGCTACTCCTCAAAGAACTGAAAAACACAGGGAAGGAAGAACAGTGTTGTGACATATTCAGCAATGCTGCAGGGTCTCCCCGTGGCACTGATGAGCTGCTAAGCCTCTAGCTGACTGAACTCCACGGCACAGGGTTTCTGACAGCAAAGTGTTAATTCTGGAATTTACCCAGATGTTTCCAAGGGGATCCACCCAGGAATTCTAGCTGCCTGGACTGCAGAATGTGCATGAAGGCATTCAGCCAGATGTGGTGAACGTTTCTTCCAATGTTTCTTTTAGTTTCTGGGGAATGGTGCTATACAACCCTATCTTTATAGGCTGTCAAGGCTGCAGTAGGTGATTATGAAAACTACCTACTGATGTAATCTAAATTTCAGAAACAGTAAAATTTAATCCAGTGTCAGTGAATGCTGTCTCAAGACCTTCTCCTTACTGTTCCCTTCCAAGGCTAAAACGCACTGTCACAATGGCAGTAACACAGGCCAGCACTCCAAAAGGCTTGTGTTTGATCCATGGGCTGGAAATTCCTGCTTAAGCCACAGTTCTCAACAGCTAAAATCTGTGACAAAGGACCGACATATGTGACTGCTACAATGCACTGCAGAAGGAGAGGGTTCTTGTCAGCAGAAGGACAGGGTTCTTGTTAATAGATCCCTTGGGGAACATTAGAGTAAAATGACACTACATGATCAGTGTCTGTAAATATACATGTAGGGTTTGCTGTAGACCAATTCGGTTGCAAATGAAAACAGGTATGTAGCCGTTTTCGTTACTATTATCTCTAGTAATACAACAAGATGAAAGCATTGCAGTATGAGGGCATGCACAAGGGAGAAGAAAGAAAGAAAAAGAGAAAAAGGACAAGAGTACAAAAACCTCACCGCCTGTAGGCCCTGTGACAAGACTTGGCTGCTGTGCAGTCTTGGTTGAGGTGGTGGTCACAAGCCATGTCTATCAGCCGGGAAAATCTGCAGAACGCACGATCTGTTGGGTTTATAGTGGAGCAGGTTCAGGTGGGAACGCCCAGGTGGCTCCCCTGCGGGGCAGGGCTCTTCACACTGGATGATGTAATGCTGTGGATCATGGGATACTTCAGGAGTCCCTTATACCTTCCAGGACAACACAGCTGCCCATCACACCAGCACAGTTGTGCCAATTATAGCCCATTATGGCCCACCAGCAGAGGTGAACACCCTCGGGCCCCAGTACTTCCCTGAGGTGAGGAGGAAGAGACCCACAGCTCATGGGTTTGTGTAAGGGAGGATAACTTAGCGTGACAAGAGGCACCATCCTGTCTCCACAGCATCCATCTTTTGTCTTGGCCACAGCCCATCATTCACCCTCTGTCTTATCAGATCAGAGCTTAGCCATTAAACACCCAAAAGCTCACCTCCTTTTCAACAAAGCACACTGGCTCCATAAATCGGAGAATGTTTTGAGTCATTATCCCTTGCAGTTCCCCTCTCACAGTGATGATGGGACAAAACGAGGTAAAAAATTTTCTGCCTCGGTGGAAGGTGGCTCCGCTCAAACTGATTCTTTGGCATCACACCAATCTTCAAAGGCAGATGAGTAATAAAACTCATCAAACAACCTTCATAAGATAGTGATGTTCTTTTGTTCACTCTCTGGGTTTTTGCAACCCATATCTCAAGACTGGACTTCAGTGGGAGTTTTTTAGCTTAAAAAGACTGAATTTATGCAGAAAATCTTGAATGCTTGGTAGCAGCTATAAATGTGCTCTAACCTGCCATTATTTTAATTAACACTTGATGTTACATAGTTTCTGTATGCATTTACTTAAGTAAACTTATATTCCTATGATGACTTTCTGCCCCCAGTTCCATCCCTGTCCTTTAAACCTGCTCATTTCAGAGTAATTTAGGTTAATACTCCTATAAAGATGGCTCTTGACTCAAATTTATGCCAGACTTTCCTTGTTTTTCTGCACTTCCATTTATCTACAGTTTACTTACAAAAGTTTTCTAAGGGAATGCAAGTAAAACTAAATTATTATTAATTTAAAAACTCTACTTAAGAAACTCCACAGTGATATTTGAGGCATGTTATTGAACGGGTACTTTTTCTACTCAATACTGGAAAACCACAATTTGTTATGGAATAAAATGGATCAGTTTAGTGTGAAGCACTCCTACCTCCATCACTTTGCTGGACACAAGATGAAATAAACATTTTTATTTTGAGTTGAGAGCAACATGTCAGCAACTTTCTACATTGCAACACTGCTCCATATTGAAAGGAACATTACAGCAGCTGAAATACAGATCTCAGTTCAACACAGTATTGGAAACAGAATCTCGTGGAAAACAGCCTAAAAAGATACCGGCAAAAGCTTTTAATGCCTCAAACTCAGCTAACAGAGACCAATCACTAGTTCAAGTGGTTGAAATATGAAAATTGAAAATAGAATCAGAATTACCATCTGTGCTTTGGAGCAGGCACTTGATGGGCACATTTTGGCTCACATTTAGTAGTAAATAATGAGTTGTATACAGTCATCAGATGATTGAGGAAGTTTAAATAGAACTTCTGTCATTGGTCTTCTGTGGTGTGTGTTCTGACTCCCACCCTAAAAGACATACTGTTTTCTTTTAAATTTAATGAAACAAAACACCATATTTATATAATTTTCTTTTACTTTTCAAGGCACTATTCCTCATAGGAAAACTACGCCCACAGGAGAATTTTGAATACTAGATCCAACACTAATTGCATTTTTTTAATCTTTCGACTGTATAAACTTTTACTAGCTTCAATTACAGATGTTCTCAGGTACTTTTTGGTGGACATCTCTCTTGGGGGTTTGAGTTTCAACACCTCTAAAAGCACGTTTTGATTGTAATCACTGAACTTTATCAAATTAAATAAACAAATTTAGATTTCCTTTTTCATACAAAGGTTTTTAAATCCATTGATTTGGCTCACTGGTGTGTAAAAGACATGATACCTCTGCTTTGCTAATGTTTGGAGAAGGTGCCAATGGTGCATGTTTTAGAACAGCTGCATAGCCTTTAGCATGCAGCACTGAAGGTTAGGAGCGAGGACTTTAAATCCTGATTTGCAAACAGCCACCACTTCTCAGCATATTGTTTCAATGAAATCACAGAATTGCTGGATTTCCCCCTAATGATGTCAAGGTTGCTATAGCTCTGACTAATCTGCACAGAAAAATCACTCTGAGACACTGAAACAATTATTGTCCTTGGAGAGAAGAAGAGTGGATTTCATTAATAATCCAGATGGAAAAAAGAGAACCAGGCAGTAACTCCCAAGACAATACGTGTTTATGTGATAACATCCTGAAATCTTACAGTAAAGATGAAATCAGTGCTTATTCCTCAAAGGTGACAAGAAATAACTAAATATATACACAGACATCAATTTATCTTTTTGCTCAGAAATGAGTAATCCATTATTGGAGTCAGCATCTCCAAAATATAGTGTTTAAACTTGGTGGTGGTGTCATTTTCCAACGGGCCTCTCAATTATCTGTATAAAGGTATTTTGATTTCATTTTTGGACATAAAATATTAATTTCCTAATTTCTTATGGCAGAATTTTTCTGCACAACTTTTGGCTGCTAACAGTTACTTAAGCACACATCTTTATTTTCATGGAGGAGGTAGTGATTTCTTTGTATATGGTATGGGCTTAAAAAGCACACACGAGCTAATACCACTGGCTTCCCAGGACATCATTTGATGACCTTCCATCTGATGTAACAGTGGTCCTGAATGCATTGCTGCAAGAAAAATTGTGAGAGGGGCGGAAGTTACAAGCCCAGTAAATGACAGACCTAACTTCTAAGCCAACAATGAATTTTTATTGGCAAGAAAGGAATACCAGCATGTGTTTGCTACAACTTTATAGTGTTAGGCATCAGCTGTCACAAAGCAGCAAAGGATATACTAAATCTTGCCTGTGTCAATCACTGAGTCATTCAGAGGAATGATGCGAAGCTCATCAACTACAACAGCAATTTTAGTAATGCTTTCTTTGTAACTGAATCCATTTTTGAATGTCAAAACAAACAAAACCAGCAGGATAGGGGATGTAATTTTTAAAGCCCTCTGACAGGGCTCCTTTTATTAGTCCGAGTAAGCTCCAGACTCACTCAGCATCTGGTCAAATTTGCTATTGGTTAATTGGTGGAACTGGAAGCACCTGACACAACACTTTATTAGGACTGGGCTGAACCTACTGATCATGGAAGGGCTCTCTTAAGCTCTGTGATGCAGTTACTGTTGTGAGGATTCTGAAGGGAAAACACAGCAATTATTTCTAAATCACTGACAGTGTTCAATCTGTTTACTTTCATACATGCAAAATTCCAGCATTCGTATTAAGCATGGATGTCGTGCACTTAAACTTTCTATAGACATCTGAACACCAGCACACAGCCATGCTGCAGTTGTCCTAGATTATCCAAAATGTCCATGTCCCACAGAAAGCTATGAGAAGCAGCAGGAGAAGGTCATGCAAGGTACCCAAGAGCAATGCAAACAGGACCAATGCACCTCTGGCTAACTGAAATGAGCCCTTACAAATCCGAAAGACACTTGGATTTTTTAAGAATCATAGCATACTTTTAATTCATATATGTAGGGGGAGATAGTATTTTTATTAGACTGTTCACTATAATTGGAATAGAACCCTTCTGGGATCAGAGTCTCTTCATCAGGACTAACTGAAGCTCTTACATCTCCTGCAAATTTAATTTCTCTCATATATGCAGACCATTAAAACCACAATTAAACTCCTGCATAAATAGGAAGGTAAACAAACATTTTTCAAAACAGAAGCATGACCTTTAACACCAACATTACAGCTACACCTGCACAAAAACAAGCCAGTGTATGTCCTCCCAAAGCAATCTGCAATCCAGTTTTCAAAGGATTTTTTCCAAGACTTCTCCTGGGTATTAAGATGGGAAGTGAGATGAACAGTAAAGGAGTAAGAAGGATGAGAGGCAGAAAAATTTCTTAGCCAGATTTCCATTTATCCAATACAAATGCGGGACTGTTTTTATTATGTTGATCAAATTTCATGAGACAGTTTCTGTTACAAAGATGTTGCTCAAAGTGAATGGTAAATTATGATTGAATACATCTACGATACATTGTGATCCAGAAGGCTGCATTTGCGGGAGTTTGTAAGTAACTGAACACCTGTACGTATGTAAATCTTCTGCAACTGACAACTGCAATTATTTCTTCTTGTTTCATGCAACGCCTTTCCCCAAAGTCTTTATAGAAAGCCTGTATTCATCCATCTATTTTCAAAAACCTGCAATTTGCGAAATGTATACAATAGTTCCTTTTAGTAGGTCTGTTGTGGGCCTGCATACACTGAAATTAAAAATGACATTTAACCAGCACAATAGGGCAGTCAGTTATGCCCTGTGAGACTTTCATACAACTGTGTCTGAAAACAATGTGTCAAAATACAACACTCCATTTATTTCATATGGTTATTAAACTCTTCAGGTTCATGGTATCTGAAATATAAATGTTCATGTATGAACTCCCCATTACACTTGTCTGAAATTTTTTCAGATTGATGTGAAACCTCCAAAGGAGCCTTAAATATCTGTGACTTGAAAATCTCATCAAGCTAAGCTGCATCTGCTGCATCTCATAACCCAAACTCGCTTACCTGTACTATGATGCTGTCAAGTGAAAAGGGATTTACTCAAGCCCATAGTATGTGATTATCTGTCAGTGCCCCGGGAAAGCCACGGCCCTTGTGCCTGACCAGTCTGTCAATGTGCTGTTATGGGGACCCTGCACGGAGCAGTTCAGCACATCACAGGGCGGGTCAGGGTCACACACCAACAGAGGGACCTGCCCCCCCTACTCCTGGATCTCTACACCTTTACCCATTGCTGGTGACTTGGAGCACCTTTGAAAGACCCAAAGACACTGTTTATGGAGTAACACTCTTTATTAAAAAAATTGTGACAGGTTAAGGTTTGAGGATTGTTGGTGATAGATAGTATCTGACTGCAAAAATGCATTCAAAGCATTATACTAGTTCAATGCAATATGCTAGAAGAAGCTCTAATCCCCAATAAAAGGTAGCTGGAGTTAATGATCTAGTGTGAACAGGGCACAATTTTTACCCAACAGGCATCCCCACAGGGGAGAAGACAAGTTTAACTTGTCGACTGATCCCAGAAGTTACACTGGAATCTTTCCTAATTTCTTCCCATTCTTACCTCACTTTTACACTATTTCTTTATGTTCAGGTGGAGTTTGTGTGACTAAGTTCTACATCTTATTCAGTGAGGGGTGGCTGTACCCTGAAGGCAGATATCTCAGGATAGCACCTGAGATAACCTCGGGATGGGGACATGCTTCAATCAGTGATGCTCCCCACATTGGCTGATTCAAGAGCAGGACATCTTCCTTCCTGTCCCTTGGTTTTAAGCTGCTGTGAGGGTTACCAGCGGGGAAGTGCACTGAGTTCCCTCTTCTGCAAGGGCTGTGACAGAGCCTGGCTGTGGTGTCTCTGCTCCCTCCATTTAGAGCCCCAAGGCTGTTTTGTGTCTGGGAGGCTGGACAGGCTGCCTGCATTCCACCTGGGAGCAGCAAGTATGTATTATATCCCCCTCTAATTTCTGTACTGTTATCTTTATACTCTCAGCTGTTTTCCCACAGACGTAAAAAACCATTTTAAACATAGCTGGCTTTAAGTGTACGCACTGCATTAAGCCTGCTGAGGTCAGTACACTAATAAACATGTGCCTAACAGCTTGCAAAATGAGGCCTTTTAATATTGTCTTTTTAAATTTACTTCTAATTTAAATTTAGGGTCCTCAAAATGAAAAGATAATATCATTGAAAGGTACTACCTACAGCTTTGACAGCGGGATATACACAGACTTAAAAAATATTTGAGGTATTTATGGTTTTAAATACAGTATATTCTTTTAAATAAGGTAACCTTCTGTTACACTACGGTGCAGCGAGCTTTCACACGATTGTTTGTTGTTTTGCTTTTCTACTAGCTGAGGCTTTCCCCAAAATAAACAGAGAAATAAATTAATAAATATAGCAATTTCCATATTCAGAAGTCATAGTTCTAACTTAAAATTGCAGAACAGAGCCACTTTTAGTGTCAGTTGGTGTCTCAACATTCTACATACCTAATTCTATTGGCTAAGAAAAAACCTGAAAATAAGTACAGGCTCCTGATCATAGAATGTTAGAATGCTTATGGCTGGAAGGAGATCTCAAAATTTATCTAGTTAAAGCTCCCCTGCTGTGGGTAAGGACACATGATGTTAAGGATTATTTTTTCTTTTGGAAATGCACACATTGTACCTTTTCCGGACAGATACAGGTAATTTAAAGGGACAGAAAAACAAAACCCCAAACCAAAACCCACAACAGAATTTATTTTCTTATAGGTTTTGTTTTTTTTTTTTTTTTAATTTTGCATTAAAGAAAAGAACTTCATCAACATTGATTGTCATTTACAGAAAACATTCAAAAATCATGTGTGCATTATTATGAAATGCTAACAGTGTTTAACTAATAACTTACAGGCCATAAAATAAGACAAAAATCTATTACATTCTAAAGTAATATAGAACCTTTTCATTTGACAAGGATGCTGGTTCTACAAGATTCATAATTTAAAAAACCCTCAGTGGTCACTTTCTAAATGAATCAGGCTGTCTGTTTACACACATACACATAAATTAGGTCAATTATATTAAAACAAGGGAGAAAGATCAGAAGAGAATTGCAGATGTAAAAACACTGGATGAACTCCTGGCACTGTTGAAATCAGTGAAGGGTTTGCTGCTGGTTTCAATAGAGCCAGATTTTTACCCAGTATGTCATGATTGCAGTTTTGCTTTTTGCATCGACAAGCCAGTTAAGACACATCAGGTATTAAACAATTAAGCTTACCAAA
>VZRL01005919.1:138464-279244 GCA_013397895.1 Origma solitaria
AAAAAAAAAAAAAAAAATCACTGTTGACTCTATGAGGCATTTGATTTTAGAAAGGAATTTTTATTTGTCTTTTGAGAGTGATTAATTTGAGTGTTACTCATTATTTTATTAGATTGTTTATTACCATACTTCTTGACAGGCAATGCAACTCTTGTGTGTTACCAACAGTGGTAAACATGCTTACCAAATAAAAAACAACACACCCCTAAAATTCAAATTAAATTGATTTACAACAATATAACTACAGCCAAGCGCCAAATAGCTCAGAGCTTGGATCCTGGGTCTTAACATTTCATTTCACTCTAACAAAATGAACTGGAAATAGGATAAAAACATTAGATATTTGAAAGTGGGAAGTATATGAAAAATCATTTCTTCTCATAATCCTAAAAGCATTTTCAGGGATATTTCAAAAATATTAGAAAGCTTCATTTAAATCTAAATATCTATCTTAATTATGTTTTTATTTTTTTATAAATTGGTAATCACAAAATACTAGCCATTAAAGTCACATTTAGATGCCAGAAAAGCATCTAAATACTTTGCTTGTTATTTATGCTCCTGCCTGCATTACAGCTGTTGATAAACTGGACATAGTTTCTTTTTTCCATTATGATCTTTAAAATGTGCATTTGGTGAAGATCAGTTATGGCTTCAGATTACAGCTAATGGGTGACCTGACCTCAAATTTGAGTAAGAATTTAAAGGCATACAAAAATATTCTGCTCATTGGAAAGAGAGAAATGTTTCTATTAATATAAGTCATGTCAGAAGGATTCATAAAAGCCATATGCTATAAGGAAGCATTATTTGCTTGAACAACTTTTCTTCAAATCATATTAGTCACATGCAGTCTGCAGGAATTACAGTACTCACTGTACAGACTCGCTGGGATCATGTTTCACTGACAATCCCACTTTTTTTTCCCCAATTACGAACAGAAGCATACACTAAATATCAACGGCTGGTCAAAAGGCTTTATCTATTACAATCAGTTTCCAGAAAAACTGAAGAGTACATTACACTTACAGGAAGCAAGTACATAATTTGCTCTTTGATGTTTTTCCTCTTAAAAAAAAACCATTACAAAGTCTTATGTTTAAACAGAGACATAGAAAAAATCAGTGTATTCACTGTCCCAAGTTATTTACAGGAAAAATTACAGAGACAGCATACATAGTATTGGACCTTCCACAAGCATATATTAAAAGTAATTACATATGAAAAAATATTTTATTTGTCTTCTACATTTCTACAATACATACTCAGGTTTCTTTCTTCTTGTTTTGTTTGTTTTGTTTTTAAGTAACTTCTTTAGTGTAATCAAATGAGGCAGAGAGTGCAGCTGTAAAATAAGGGATTTTGTTGCTATTATGATTCCTATATTATTTATATCGTCCATTCATTACAACCGAAGTAATTAGTTTAACATGGGAATTATCTCATAGCGATTAGCATAAATCTCAAAATACCCAATGTATTTGATTTAGCTGAGTGTTGGTAACAGCTGAGAGTTCAGTTGTATTTTATTCGTTGCCACAAGTACAACCACAGAGCCGCTCCTCAGAGTGTACTGGAGGTCACATGGCAGTCACACTAGAGGCAAAGACTATCATGGCTAGTTCACTGGCTGTGCTACTCAGTGGCTTTTTAAAAATAAGTGCACGAATAAATCCCCATATACTGCACGAGAATGCGTGGTCCACACTCTGTAGGGTTAAATGATTATTAGCTTTTTTTACTAACAACAAAACACATTTTTTGCCTGATTCTGACATTGAAGTGACACATTAAAAAAACCACAAATGTAGTGCATCTGAATCTGAATCCCCAAAGTCAACAGCCTAATGTAGTTACTTTGACTTATTAAGCTGTGTGTCTAATCAAGACAAGTGTATGTGCTTTTTTTTTCTTTTTTTTTTTAAATAAGCTGGTTTTATCTGAAACAGTCATCAAGGTAAAGCCTCTTCTTTCCTGTTCTTGGTGGTTAACCATCTGCTCCTGCTTGTGTTTTAATGCAGTTGCATTCTCGTTGCCCAAGTAAGGCGCCAATGTGTTCCTAATATTGAAAACTAGGAGCCACTTTTTCAAATTCTCTCAAGACAGAGTTTTATATTGAACATATTTTACTGCTGTCAATGTATAGTCATAAACAAGGACCTCAGCATTTTCTTGAAGCACAAAAAAATTTCTCAACAGCAGTATCTTCATTCACAAATTAGCAGCTATATCCAACAAATAAAAAAATATGCAAAATCACTGTGATATCTACATTACTTGAATTCTTTATGTTATTGTACAGAAGACCACGTGCAAAGCAAACAATTTCTGCAAGTACAGTTACAAAGAAACACTTACAATTTACTTATTGCTGCTATATCCAATGATGTTTTCTTTCACTTTTCCCATGTGCTGTGCTTGAATTGTGAGGATGATGAAATTATGCAAATGTAGTACATCATGTTACTGAACTCACTGTGAGCAGTATTATCCTTGCTGCCTGCAGTAACACCCAGGAAATACTTCTCCTTTCCCAGAGCATTTTGTTCATTGCCTTACCCTCTCAAGAGAGGCAAGGGCCATTTGGAGGACACGGACACAGCTGCCATGACACTGGACATCCAGCCTGCCTTTTTAGCAGAGCTCCTGATCTGTGAGCTACCACTGCAGAAGTTTTAGGCCTCTCCACAATGACTTCTGTCTGCAGACTACATATTCAAGTGGCTTTTATAGCTGCAAACACTTTCTGGGATGGTAATTATGGGGGTGCTGGGCTCATTGTCACACAATCATGCAGGAACAACACATGCAGGGACAACACAGCTAAGTGAAAACACGAAGGAAGAGGAGGAAGGGGCTTGCTGCCTACCATCTGGGTGGAGCTTCCCTTGCAGGTTGCAAGTACAGATCAACTTTGAGAAAGAACAAAGATGAATCATTAACCACTCCAAGCCTCATTCACTAGGGGCTAGGAGTAAAAGGAAAAGGAAAGAGAGGCAAGGTCCTCTTGACCATAAGACTGAACTTTTTAACGGGAAGGCATCATGCTAACAAGAACTTCAGTCACTTGGACATGGCTCCCAGCAACCTGAAACATTACAATAAAAATTGCAATGGAATGGTTGGTAAAGAATATGATTGTGAAAATCTTGATGCATAGGGACGCTGGCCTCTCCACCTTCTGAAGCTGTCCATCAGTCTTCTAAGGTGGAGTGAGTTCAGAGGACGGAGGGAGTCAAAAAACATACATACTCACTGTGATAATAGGAGCAATGATCATATTCAGAGCTGAGGAAAACCTCTTGGTTGAAGACATGGAATTAACTTAATGACTGGCAATATAATCCACTGCAATTTACCCTTCTGTGTGTGCTCTTGTAATAAAAGAAAATATGGTGTAAAGCTAGGGATAAGCACATTTCAAAACTCTAGGAAGTGGGAGTACTTTTCACTAGCACAGTATAAAGTAGGGTACTGTTTTCTTGATGTGAGAAAGGGACTGATCATACCATGGAGAAGTATTGCTACAGAGTCGTGGGCTAACTATGATTTTGTGCATCCCTGAGAGAAAATGGTAGCTGTCAGCCACTTGCTCACGTCTACTTGTTCTTCACAGTCACTTCTCCATGTCATAGCTTGGTGCTCTTATCATTGCTGACATATTTTCGCTTATTCCATGTCTTAACCTTTCCTCTTACATCCCTGCAGCAAATCTGAATATGAGCTCACATTAATGGTAAATAAACTGAGTACTTTTAGACTTTGTCAGTTGTCTAAATTCAGTAATCATTTGCATTTTGTTCCCAAAAGGACCTTAGCATCATGAGCTGATGGGTCAGTAGGACTCTGCTGACTGTGAAACAACAGGCAAGAAGTCAGATCAAGCTGAGGAAACGCTGACAGTGAATTCAGTTTATACCAATGTGACTTCTAATCATTGGCTTGAAAGCCTTGTCTGGGTCACGTTCACTTGGGCAGCACAACCCATGCCCTTCAAAGCCTCTAACACTCTCTTCCATATTATCACTGTTATATTTATGGTAATATTTAGTAACGAAACATCCCTGAGTGGTATAGAGTGCAACATTTGCATCAAGCAGTGATTGTCATTTACGAAGCATGAAACTTAAAGAGTAAAGAAGAGGATGGGGCCTCCAGCACACTGTTCCTAATGGATGTCAGAGATAGGATTCCTTCTAGAGTGGAGGCAGAAGGTACTGGGACAGATTGGTAGGTATAAATACACTAGTATTTTATGGCCAGGGAAAAGCAAGCTGTTCTGTCTCAGGGTTCCATTTCATACGTTCTTACATAAAATGAATTGGACAAAAAAAATCTTACATGTTTGATCTCATGTGCTTATACTCCTGGGATGTCCAAAAGACAATGACTAAAAACAGGAACCACCTTCCAGGCTGGACCTTAGACCTTCCGGAAACAGCATAAACAATGCAGAGTCAGGAGGGAGGAGGAGTGGGGGAGTCTGAACATCTTTCAAATGACCTTTGAAGCACAACTTCAGAGGGGTGGAAAAGTCAACAGGGAAAGGAGTCATCAGCTGCACATCTCTCGCTAAGCTGCCTGACCAATTTGTGAGACTGCTGTGATGTTAAAGAAGCTGGCACAGCCTGGTGGTGGGAGGCCGAGAGGTTAGCACATAGGACCAGCTTTGCATCCTCTTTTGTGTAGAAGTTGTTATATCAGAAACCCTGCAAACTGTCCTAAAGGGAAACAAACACCCATGCAAGCTGCCACCGTGAAATTGAACAAATTAAATTCCACAATAAAGCTCATCTTCATGGGCAGGTCTGGTAGCTGCTCCACCTGCAGCACCATAACCTGGCACAGGCGTTGAAACAGCATTGCTGCCCAAGGTGCAACAGGAGGATAAACTGACTGCTATGAAACTGAGCTGAAATGAACACCACAAAGCACAAAGTCAAAACATTCTAATACAAGTATGAGAATAACATCTGCCTTCTGCTCAACAAAGCTCAAGGGGGACCTCTTAATGCCAAGGGCTTCCAATCTTGTGATGGGTTGAGCACCTTCTGTGTGGTGTTGAAATGACTCAATTTTTAATGACTCTCGTTAGAGCGAAGTGTCTGACAACTTGCAGAATCAATTTCTAAATGCTGCCTATCACAACCCAATCAAAAAACATATATTGCTTTTGGAAACAAGTTTGCTCAACTGGGGTGACTTCTATTACCATGGTTTTTTTCTAGCAATTTCCATTAGAAGGAAATATGAATCTTGGAATTAATTCTTTATACAAAGAGCAGGCCAAGAGTGATATTTACAGCAAAATAAAGTGTTTGTGGTAGTATAATGAATACTGTACATCTACTTCCTCAATGACAAGAGTAATTTAGAGCAATATGGTTGAATTATCAGATAGCAATGCTTGAAGTAACAGATTCAATATATGCTTTAAATATATGCTTTAAATATCCTTTTGTTATAGGTCCCAGGTTAATCAATCATTAAAAAATATGTCTCATTTGAAAAGCTTGTCACTAAAAAAATCAACAAACATATCCAGTTACTACAGAAAGAATCCAGTTATTTCAGAAAGAAGATGTGACAAATTCTAGCTTTGGAGATTTAATTGAAAAGCTTCAGGTTCTATTGTGGACTACTGAAAGCCAAAACAAACTAAAATGAAGAACTAATATTGTGAATTATGAAGTTATATACTAAAATTCATGCTATTTTAAAGTCTGTGGATGACTTGAACATGTGAAATCCAGTATCAAGAATTTGAAATTTTGAATGTAAATTACTATGCAGGCAAAACCAATCACAAAAATCCAGCCTGTACCATGAGATCTTTATGTGTTGTTCTACACTCAGTCAATGAAAGGCAAAAGAGGTACTATGCCTATGTGGCCAATCCCAAACAACAGGAAATTCAATAGAATATAATTACAGTTACCACAGCACAGTTCCATAAATAAATAATGTTTGAAAACTAATTTTCATTTTCCAAATAAACAACAGCGATATTTGCTCAAATTCTGTACAAATAGTAACAAAAATTTGTTGGGCAATATTTGTAATTCTTGGTAGAGGTTATTGCCTACCAACGGCAATGATGATCTTGCATGCCAGTATATTACAATTTTTAGGACAAAAGGCAAGAATCCGTTTTTATTCTAAACTGGATATTGCTACCTTTGTGGTCTCTGACAAGTCACTTTACCGTTTTTCTTTCATTTCCACATCTTTAAAATGTGATCCTAATCATTACTGATTGAAAAGGTCATAACACTGTAGTGATACAAGAATAGTGCTTTAAGGATTAAAAGCCCTGATGATAATGATTAGTGTCCTTTTCACTGGTGATCTCCATTTAGTTATCTTGCCTGAGAAGTAATCAAAAAGTCACAAGGAGAGATTAGCTTATTTGAGAACAACATTTTCAAGACATAATGCACAATTGTGAAGGACTATTTATAAACATGACAAACCTCTTTATTAAGCAGCACTATGAACAGTAGTATTTATCACTTCTTGTGTATTTCTATGGGTTGGCTAAATATATACTTGATATACTGAAAATGAATTTATAAAATCTGTCAAACAATATGTGTGTACTCTTGTGTTGGGAAAGACAAGGTGACCGTGAATCCCCTGCAGTTAAAACTGAGCACTTCTAGAGTTCAGTTTGACTTTATTTTTTCCCCGATAAATCTACACAAACAGTATGTAGACATAGTTAAATAAGTTTTTTTGATATTAGAAATACTTGAAATTCAGGATGCTTTTCTTGGATTTGCTATGCAAAAAGGGCTGCAAACAGGTAAATCACCTTATAAAGGAATGTCAGTCTTAGAGTGGTATAAAGAAGCATCAAGAGTAATGCTTTATTATGTTAATTGAAGACATTTTAACGTAATCACTAGAGAAATGTGGTCTGAATTTGGAGCAAGAAAGATACTTTAGTAATTGCATTCTATAGGATTAAGCAATTTTGAAGAGTATGCCACAATTGCAACAAAATTATCGGCACAACTAAATTTGCTGAGCAGATTTTTTCTTATTTCTAAGTTGTAATGGACCTACAGAGAAACATTTATTAGCTGAGAGTTTTTAACTACTCTTGTACCAGTTCTGGCATTGCTAAAACAGAACAAATTGTGATATTCTCTAGACTTGATTCTGCCACAAAATACGTATGCAAACTTGCAAACCGACTGATGGAAGGCAAGGGAGAACTCCATGGAGTACCCTGAAATAGCCTGTGAATTAGTTTCTCATGCAGAAAAGAGAAGATTGAGACCAGAGCTGCACAAGGCAATAAGTTACCACTACAACGGACCACGTTTCTTCACCCACCCTGGGGCCCCATCTGTGTCCCTATGGGCTCCCTGTGACACTGCCCCACCACGAGCCTGGTGGGTGGGCAGGTCCTTTGGGCTCCCTGCCAGCAGGCTCCCTCTTGCCTTGCCTCAGATTGCACTGGCTTCTGCGTGGTTTGAAACAAAGAAACATATCTGCTTGTGATCCTGCCTTCACTTCCTTTCTTCGCTATTGTCTGCTTCTTCTTAGTCTATGCCCTCCGCTGGCATTCCAGGAGGAGTCTTCTCTGAAAAAGTTCACAATGGGTAGAAGTGGTGGTAAAGAGAGATGCAGCAGAAACTGAATCGCTCTTCCATAGCTAAAATGTCTGTGTTTTGTATTACTGGCAGAATGCAGATACATTAATAATGACTGCTAATTAAACCTAATTAATCCACAAGATTAAGTCCACGGCAGCCTTCCACTCCCCTCTGTGTTTGCCTCTCGTTTTGCAAGCAAATGCACATACAGTCAATTCAGAGACAGACAAAAAGAAAGCTCCAATCCTTTGCTCCGCTCCTGAAATGCATCTAAAGTAAATCCTATATATGCATATATATACAGCTATATACATACAAATAGATGCATACATATATGCATGTATTTAAAACATACACAGATGTATGTTTGCAATGGAACCCATCAGTCCCATCTAGATGATGACTGTCAGAAACAGTGATAATTATACTGTCCTTTGTGACCATGGACTTCACTCACTTCTGACTTTCCTCCTTCCCTCCTTTCCTTCCTCTTCAGAGACATATTTTAGACTTGCTATGGTTTTCACTGAGTTTACTACCTATCTATCTATTGAGTTCAGCAAAAAACAAACCAAGACTTGAAGCTACTTTTCAAAGCAGTATATAAAAAACAAAATCATGTGTGGAATCAGAAAAAATGTACATACGGGATTGTCTACATTTTTACTTCATGTTTCAGATACTTTATGGAGATCAGGTCCTACTATGTTCACTTTCATATATGTTCTATCCCTGGGTGAAAAAATAAAATAAACCCCAATCCTATACCTCTCTTCACTAAAACCATCCAGACAAGGCTTTTGCACCATTGATACATTCCTGATGTTTGATTTACACACAGCACACATGCACCACATTACACATATCTCAGAAGTGATCCTGTCATTACACATTGGCAGCTGACAATTTGACTCTAGCAAAGCAAATCTTGATTGCCCAAAGTAAATCTAATACATTACTTGGAGAGTAAGAAATACATGACAGCTGGGTTGAGCATCCTTTAAATGTAGGCATGTGATTTTTAAGTTACAGCATGTATGCATATAATATGAACATACATACATACATATATGTATATATATATGTGTGTGTGTCTTCCATATATGCACCATAATTTCCAAGACAGCTACAAATTTCCACATGCATTAAACTATCTAAAAACATAGAACTAGGCAGTCTAATAAGTGGAATTTTCTTAAATTATATTTGAACAATAAACAGCAAGAGTAATACTGCGAAGTACTGCTCTATTATCATGTATATCTACAATAAAATTCTATGAACAGTTGTCTCCCAAAACATCCCCCAATAAATGTAAATTAAAAAATGGTAACACCCAGTGTCCTGTATTTGTATATTCATTGTCAGTTCAAAAATGAAAAAAAAAGAAAAAAGAAAAAAGAAAAAGTAAACAAAAGAGAAAAAAAGACATCCCCACTCAGAGTTGCATATTTACATTCTTCAAACTGTAGCGGTGAAAAATAATTCTATTAAGTGCAGGACATTCCTAGTGTTGCAGTAGTGACATTTTTAATAATTTCTTCATGAAAACATTTCTTTTTGTCTTACTAGTGATGCATTCCATGACTACGTGAAAATTCTATTATCCCCTTCACTTGCAGCCAGTGGTTGAGTCTGGATTGAAAAGCTCCTTGTATAATGGAGGAAACAGTGTGTTCACTATGTCTGGATGAGATTGCTTAAATACCTGCAGTTTCTCTCCGTGCAAGTTGCAAAGTGCAGTAATTGTTGGTATCTTGGCTATTAACTGTAAGACATTAAAACAAACAAAACAAAAAAAAAAAACAGGGAGGAAGGTGGAAGCAAATTTTGTATAAATTACACTTCCCAAAATGAACCATGTTAGCATCTTGCTGAGTAACTGAAAGCTATTCTTTAAGCTACATCAAAACCCTTCCAAAGGACCTTGTTCTTACCATAAGAGCCTAAAAACAACTGCCCCCGAAGTTATAGCCAAGGGCCAAAAATACATTTAAAAAGGAACAGCCTCAATGAGTACTTTTTAAAGGTACTCTCATTCTTTATAGGGTATGAATTAAAATTATTGGTATATTGAACAGAAAATGGAATAAAAGGAAACAGGGAGAAGAGTCAAACAAGCTTATCTTCTACACATGGCAAGCACACAGTGCATTACTTTAGCTTACATTACTGTGGCAATACATCCAGAAATGGCTGCTTCGTATTTCGTTTTAAGAACTTACCTTTGACAATGTCTCCTCATCGAGGTGGTTCTTCTGGATAACATGTTGAAGTGCAAAGTAAATCTTTTCCTGAAGCTTCTGGACCTTCCTTGGCTCTATTAACCAGGCTCGATCTGAGAAAAAGGAAATCAAGAGGTAAAGAATGCACAGATGTGGGGCATGCCTATGGTGCACACAGGGTACTCTGCTGGCAAGTATTCACAGGAACTGTAATTCTCATGAGGAAGGACTCCATGGTAATTAAGACATGGTTTCAGAGGCAAAGTGTCTTTATCCATTAAAGGATCACCTGAGCACTTAATTAACACATACAAAATATACAGGAACAGAGTGTTGGCTCTGCATCTCTTTGTTTAAAACAGGATGTTAGGGATAAAGATGGGTATAGAAATGAAACATGGCTCAACCATTTTATTATTCTCTGTTGGTACAATCGGTGTTCTTCTAATTTAATACTGTCTCAGTGATAAACATGTCATGTTATCTCAGTGTCTTAATATATAAATAATAAACTTATTCATCAAAACAGTTCTTTGAAAATAAGAGAATATAATTATTTAAACATTAAAATATAATGTATCTCATTATTTACTAGGCTATTATTTTGCAACAAAATATATTCTAAATAAAAAGAAATGGCTTCCTTCAAAAGAATTTCTTTAATAATTCAAAAGAACTTTCTTTTCAAAAGAAATTTCTTATTATTTAAAGACGTTCTTTCTTTAAACAACACAAAATATAAGATTATCTGGAAGAATAGCTACAGACACAGTTGTTTTAAAACCTATTTGGCTTCTACTGGTCTCAAATCCCAAGTGCAGGAGGTTGTCTTAAAGATCTATATTTTCACAAGCATAGGTTCTGAAGACAAACACACAGAAAGAGAAGTAGCAGACCCCAAGACAATCCAAACCCATTAAGGCGGTGTGCTTGCAGCACCACTGAACCTTCTGTTTTCCTGTGCTGCAAACTGGTTTTGTCCTCCCTCAATCCAGACCAATTCTTTGGTATAGATTTTAGCTTTCAAACAGGAATTAAGAAACTTTCTTTTATCATAGGCATGAATCTTGATGTACCAATTGAAAAGTTCAGAAAAAACTCCTTTCACTCTTCTTTCACCCATGCCCCATCACCAAAATAAGCCAGAGAAATTATTTAAGGGAACCATTTCAATGAGCACACATGCCACACGGGCTGGAACCAAACAGCATTCCATCACAGGAGGAGCACAATTCTGGCATCTGTCTGACTGTCTCTGGGGAGGGGTGTATGAAAAGAGCTGATTGTCAAGTACTGTGAAAAGAGAGAAAAACAAACCTCTGCTACTTAACAGATGATCAGGAAAAGAAAATAATATTTTCCAAATCTTAGAGAATCATGTTCCCAGAAGGTAAGACAATGGATCCTGTGCCATCAGTGGCCATAGAAACAGAATTAGCTGAGAGCACATGCACTTTCTACACACTAAGCACACAGCAATGTTCAGACTTCACAGGTTAGGTGCCAAACTTTATGCTATTGCAAAACCTGGTCTTTCAACAGAGTTAAATTAATGCCTATTGTGGTATAATGGAGGTAGAAAGATTTATCACAGAGACCAATCCTTAAAGGTTTACTTTTCTGTCACAAGAATAAATTTAAAAATAGTCTTAGGTGGTTGAAGGACAGGGTTATCACTCACTGTCACGAAGCATGCTGCATATTACACGAGAGTTCTTAAATTCATGAAAGAGCTAGGCAAAACTTCTAAAACGGATACTAAGTTTGTCTCCCAAAATGTGGCTTCGATCACCTGAACATGATCTGTAAATTTGGCTGGAATTTCACAGGTAGCTCTAGCTATATTCACAAAAGTGCAGGAAAAAGTCAAAAGATCAGTGACCACCTATAAAGGATGTAAGAAGCAGTGATTCAAAGAATGTATTTTTCCTCTTGAGTTTTGAGCTTGTGCATTTTTGAAGACTGCACAGTCCACTAGGCTGGAGCACAGTGTAGGAAAGAAGATGAGAGACAGCTTACAAGATCTGCCTTAGCGAAAAGGAAGATGGAAAGAAGGAACATGGCCAGTCAGAATTTCAGGAGAGGGACTGGCACATGGGGGCGGCCATGTTCCTGTCTTACCACATGGCTCTTTTGCATGCCTGCGAGTGGAGATGCCTCTGCAGCCCTTACTGGACTCATACAACACTTTAGCTTCTGAAATCAGAAATCAAGTTAGAGAACCACCTTCAAGCAGTGTGATTATGTCCACAATGAAATGGAAAATCCAGATTTATGCTCAGAATTTTACGTTAAATTACACTGGGCTTTGCAATCTTTGCAAAACTACTGATGGATGTTCTTAGGTCCCCTTACTTCCAATGGACTGCTCCAGTTTCTGTAAACTGCCTAAACACTGAGATCAAGGCCACAAGAATCACCTTTCAAGTGGTGACTTCTGTGGAAAAGAAACCTGAATATGACTACTTCCTGTAGGGAGTCTTTGTAAGCTCATATTAGTTGTTGAAAGGACTGGGGCAGATACTTCCGTGAAGCAGTGCTTTATTTTTAAATTTTTACATGTGTTCGCATGATAAAACCCTATATTGTGAAGGAAACAGAACATCTAGTGTGGAAAAAAATATTTCTTTCTCCATTGTTTACTGTTATTGTTTTTGTACGAAAATAAATGGCAAATTTCAATGTCAGTTCATTCTGGACTATCTGCTCTGTCTTCTCACTCTCAAATGTGGCAGACCAACTGAAATGAGAGTTATTTACACAAGCCAAATCTGCAGATTTTTTATGGAAGAAAGAGTGCTTTCACTCATACATATGCTGCTGCAGCTCGTCATTTCTTTCTTGTTGTCTTATGACTAGTTACACATGCTCACAGGTTACAGAAATAAGCAGTCTGCATGCACAAAACACTTTCATTCTTTTTTTTTTTAGTTAAAGGCATAGGAGACACTGCATGGATCCTCTTGCTTGCAAACTAAATGGACATCTGAAGAACTGCAGAAATTAATCAGAATTTTGATTCCATCTAATTCTCCCAGGAGCCAACACTCTCTGTCACCCTCCCAGCTTTGGTCTTTTCAGACCCAGGCAGGAATGATGGGCAGAGACCCATCAGAACATGGCAAGTCTGCTGTCCCAGAGAAAGTGGGGACATCTGGGGGATAGTGCAGAGGCAGCTCTCACCCCTACACAGAATTGGGACACCTCTGAGGTGGAAATGGTCTATATTTGGAGGGTTGTACCTGCAATATTTTGGCCTAACACCATGAAGAGCCACTGGCTCAACTATTTAATCTCTGAGCAGATGATGGCAAGAACTGCTCAAAGTGAGAACAGAGTCCTTTCAGTAGGTGTCATTAATGATGAGAATGAATGCGTTGACACCATCTGTGATAGTCTAATTCTGACTAACATAATCTCCACTATGGATGTGCAAAACGGCAAAGTGACCTAGAGGAAGTCTTCAGCAGAAAAAGCTGGAAAAATAATTAGTAGTGGGGCTATTTGTAAGGCTTCTCAGAGGCTACCCTTAGATAAAACTGTGCCTACATTCCCTGAGGCATATTTAAAAATCCCACACTAAAGTGTAAGCTTGTTTATTAGATACACCTTCTGAGTCAACTTAATCACAAAAGTCTCATTTGTGGTCAGGCAGTCATCACTTACTTAAATGCATGCTTGCCTGTGCAGAGCTATGATAACTGAACACAACAAAAAGAGCATGTTGTTCTTGGAATCACTACCTCTCACCTCGAACTAAGTTCAGACAGGACTGCATATCCATTTTTACTGCTTATGTTCTCACTTCCACAGAAAAAGCCCACCACAGTTGCAGACCATATAACCTACTCAGGGCTGTGGGTTTTGCATTCCCTGAAAAAGCTAGGAGGAACGTGCATGTCTTGAGTAATATGCTTCTGTTTATGTGGTCTGGAGGAAGGCCAGCCTGCAC
Organism: Origma solitaria; assembly: GCA_013397895.1. Classification (NCBI taxonomy): domain Eukaryota; kingdom Metazoa; phylum Chordata; class Aves; order Passeriformes; family Acanthizidae; genus Origma; species Origma solitaria. The sequence goes on from VZRL01005919.1 coordinate 152,246, forward strand.
TGCTTGTCTGCACAATCCTGCCGAGTGTCTGTTACACTTTGGATCTGCTTCCAGCATATGTAACTCCTGATGGTCTACCAAAGAGAGAATGAAGTATATTTCGGTAATTCACGTATTCTTCCACTGCTTAATACATCGCTTAAGGTAATTTGATACAGCTTAAACAGCTAGGTAAGTATGTAGAAAGAGATAGATAAAGAGGAAAAAAAAAACCAGTGTGGTGTTTGGAATGAAAAATTACCTGGTGATATCAGAACAGCAGATGAAAACAAGGCAATCTCCTCCTCAGTCAGCTGTAAGGAACATAAATTCTTTGCAAAGTCAAATGCTTCATTTACCAGATCATCAGAACCTGCAGACCAAAGAGGACAAAACCAATGCTAGAAATCAGCTCTTTAACTACTGGGATTGTTTTGGAGTCAGAAAAAGTTGTGACTGAATTTCTGTACTGCTAAAGCAAGTACTTTCCATTAACTATTAAGATTCCACCTAACTTGAAAATGGCACTAAAACATACATTGAAGTGGAAAAAATTATCAAGAATTAGGATCAAGTACAAAAACTGCACAGACATCTTAGAAGAGAGTTCTCTTTTCCCAGAGAGGAAAGAATTCCTATTTCTAAACATACATTAAATCTAAGGAGGATGCAGGACCATCCCTAAATAACTTTCATATATAATTTTCCTAATTAACAGTACTAATACTTATGAAAATTTGCAAAAACATAATAAAGATAAAAACAAATCAAACAATACACATTCATAAATGCTTTAAACTTGTGAATAAGTATTATGTTTATGATACAAACTAAGAAAAACATGTATCTACATGATAAATATATACATTTGAAGGGAGTATCTCTCTGAGTTTGGTCCTCCATCAATTTCTGACAATATCAGCCTGATGGATGGGCAAAACACATACATTTCACTATTAACATTTCAGACAGCACTCAGTATCATGTTGAGAAACCAAGTAATTTTTTCAATACACAAATTTAAATGAGCTTACTTAAAAAGTTTTAGGCAAGGCAGTATTTTAAGTCCTTGTCTATATTTTGTAGCAGTTAATTATTTTAGTCTCCTCATTGCTGGGGCTAAAATTGCCTTCTGCAGGACACAATTAGTGGGAGGTATTTGATGTATCAAGCATAACTGAACAGTGAAGATGAACAGCTTGGCGCCTGCCATAAACTCAAGGTTTATCAAAACTTCAGATGGCAAGAAATCTATTTGAAAAAACCTTCTTGGTGCTCTTTTTTATTAGAGAAGAACACCTATTATTGCTAGCAGCATTAATGGAGTCACCTTTTTTACTTTTTCTGTTCCAGCCTAGGCATTTGGAGACTTGGGGATTCAACGTTTAGTGGAGATTTTCATTGTGGGTCACTATTTTTATAAAGACAAATTTCTTGCTATGTGGCTAAGTGCAACTGGTTGAAAAGAAGAAGAGCAACATACCCAAAGCTTTAAACATTTGCATCCCTCCATACTTTCCTTCAAACAGAACAGTATTGTTAAGTGGGTTGAAGGCACGGCACATTCTCACCAAAACCACTTCCAAGCAGCCTATCAGACAGAAGAAAGAGCAAAGGTACCAGATATTACTGCCCAACATCAGAGTATAGGAAAACTCAAGAAGATATTTAGGAAGTCATCAGTCATTAAAAATAGCAGAAGGGACAGACAGTCTTTGAAGACATCTGGATAACAGGCCTATGAATGAGAGAAAAAATATTTCTGTCTGCTTTCAGTATAGAAAGGGGTAATTTCTGGTCCAGTATAATCACCTTTTCTTTAGGCTGACTTTTTCACCCTTCACAGAAAATTGGCAGCCTGGACTGAATCTGAATTTAGACGTTGGGCAAATAATTTCAGCTTGAAATACTTTCTTCTGAAAATTAGACCTTTATTGAAACTCCTTTTTAATAATTAAACTTTTTTTTTTTTAATAAAAAGCAGCTTCATTCAAGGCATATAAAAATCTCAGCTTACTTTGGCTGGAGAGGGAGAACATCACAAAGCATTTTTAGAGAGAAAATAAAAGTTAAAGCACTGTCAAGAGCACCCTTAAAACTGGTTTCACTTCTTGCTTATTTTTCTTTTTTACTGGTTGTTGAAATAGTGAAAGGAACACTTCTTTTTTACTCCTTATCTTTGCATGTTATTTCCTAAAAGTAAAAATATGCAGTTGGAAGAATGGAAGGAAAAACTTTAAGATCCCTTAACTAAATCCAGATCTCCTGTAAGATGAACTCTGAATCTGAGGATTCTTCTGTAAACATGATTTTGAGACAAAAGTCTTCATTTTCTAACTCCTGGTCAGCAACAGCAGCAAAATAGAAAATAAAACCTTACGTGTTTTTACATGCTATAGCTTAACAATGTTTTCCAACAGTAGAGTAAAATAAATCTGTTCTTGAAAGGTGCAGTTGTGCTGTGTTGCCAGTCAACTGAAGGAAGTTTCCTAGGGGTGCACTGGTATCTGCAGAATTTTCAGAATTAGTATGAGATTAAAAAGAATAGTTTTTGTGCTATAATTTTCTTTTCCCAAGAGGTTCGCTGTGTCTCTGTATCATTTTGCACTTGTGCCCATCATCAGAGCCCAGTCCCACACAGAGACAGTCATGGTGCTCATAATGCCAAGGTTGTGGCTTTGATCCCTGCATGGGCCATTCAATCAAAAGCTGGACTCGATGATCCTTGTGGGTCCCTTCCAACTTAGAATATGCTATGATTTTTGAGTATGGAGTGCTGAATCACACAGGCTTTCAGCTATAGTGAAGAGATCTCTCTTCAAATAGAAGCACTTTTTAAGTTTTAACAAGCTGCCTCACAGAGCATCCTACCTTTTACACAAGGAGGGAGCAAGAAAGTGATATGACAGGGTAAATGTAGTTAATTATCAGTTGTAGCTCTTGTGGTTCACTTAGTCATACCATTTTGTCCTCCTGGGCTTGGCAGCGTTACTGCATAGTCACGACAAATCTTGTCATGATTCTTTTGGAGGACAGACCGAGTGCCTTGATAAGAAAGGAAAGCCTTTTTCCCCTTGCCCTTATGCACATACACATGCAAACCTGGCATGCACAGAGAGCATGGCTGGAGCACACTACCATAATCCGCTCTCATTTATTCTGAAACCAACTGGCACCAGCAGGAATTTTCCCTCCTGTGCATTGGCTGTAGAGTATTTTTGTAGTCTCATTAAAAAGATTAAAGATGACCACAGAGACAGGCCCCAGTGAGCCTGCATTCATTTCATTAATGACAAGTGGGGGTTTTACAGGGTGGCAGATGACTGATTCGACCAACTCAATTTGCAGGCTCCTTCCACTACATGTCAGGTTGGAGACTGCAGTTTTTGCAATGGTTGTGTGTGTCTGTGTGTACTTAATAATCACAACTCACTGCAGAGGGAAGGGGATCAGAAGGCAGTAACATGATTAATGTGGAAAAATACAGAAAGGCTAATGTACCTAATGAAACAGACTGAAATTAGGGCTCCTTCAAAATTAAAATGATTTGCAAGAAAAGACAGGAGACCACATTTGTGGTGCTGGGTGCTAACCCAGTCTCAAGCCTCTGGTGTTTACCCACCTGACTTAAGGAGGAGAATTTGGTCATTCTGGCAGAGCTCCATGAAGCCTGTTATGCGCTTTGCAAACTCCACCACATACTGGATAGCATGGGTGATCTGAATGGCACACTGCTGCCACAGCGCTTCTCTCGTCTTCCGGGAAAACACAGATGGAAAAGCAAAGCGGTGAGCAAGCGGGTACATCAGTGTATTAAGGCCTTCGGGTGGCCTTCCAGACAGGTGGACTCACTCCATCCCCATACCCAGGCAGAGCTAGCAGCATCTCTTCTTCTCTAGGTACCCAACACTTCCCATTAGAAGGCTGTTTTCACAAGCCACTGCCCCAGCCATCTGACCTCTGGCATTTCCTCTTCAAAGGAGCAGAATGCACTGCCCAGTGTTAAAATGTGGTTCTAATGTTGGCTTTCATGCAAGATAGACTTAGAGCGGCACAAAAAAATGTACACATCCCACAGTATTCTTAGGTAAGAAGTGGCACACTGCTATTAACTTATTCAATAGAATATTCTTCCTAGTTTGAAACTTAAAATATTACATAATTAAAGTATCATTGAAATCTGAACACAGACTACATAAAAATTTTGACTTTTGATAATTACTTTCCCTGCACACATATGTATATGGATATTCTTGGTTTCACGCCACAGCTCTGCAAGCTGTGGTGTGGTTTTATTCTTGCTAATACTGCACAGCCCCTCAGATTTCAGAGAACAAGCTGGACTCTCCTGTCTCTTACATGACCAGCTAATGTGCCAACTGACATCTGACCAAACACTCGTTGTTGATGAAGCTGGTGCAAGAGGGACAGAGATTTCTGTTGACTGGACTACATCTGAAGAGGTGCCAGTGGAAAACAGACTGGACTTGATCTGAGAATCGCAAAAACATAACAAAAATGTAGTGTAATGAGATGATTTTCCCACCCAATACTGAACAGCTTCAGTCTAAGGATTACTTTCAGTTTGTTGTTGTCTATTGCTGTAAGTGACAGGTATTTGTTATTCACATAAAAAGCAGATGTGTTTTAAAAATTTTAAGGAAACAAAGTTACACTGTATGATTTTCTTAAAATCCATACAACAGAGGATCCAATCACAATCACATTGAAATCAACTGAATTTGTGCATGAGGGTTAGATCTGTGATAACAAGCACAAAAAACCGGATTCCATTACTATACTTAAGCTTTAACATTAGGAAACATTCCAATATGCTGGAAAGCTTCTGCTTCTTTTTATGAAGTGTCACTGCTTTGCTTTCAGTAACCAGCTCTTCAAAGATATTTAAAACTGCATTTTGGCCTATATGAAAATCATCGGTGTATTCTTGCCAAAGAGATTACTATTACTAAATATTAACAATTTCAAGCAGAAGAAAAAGCATATTACAGGCTTGTACCTTGCTCTGGTAAACCTTTATTTCTTCATATGTGTGGGTCTGCCATGCTAGCTGATGTAATTCCTCCATTGTATATTGACATGTCTCCAAATGAGATTTAATGATATTCTGTGCAATTCGATCTGTGAAAAGAACAAAAAATAGCTTGCATGAAACAGTGAGCAGTGATCTGCAACAGCAAAATGCTGAAATCATTGAAGTTGTTGGAAAACACACATTTAAGAAAATTAATCTTTTCTTTTCAATGCTACCTTTCTCATTTGTTTTTATTTCTGAAGATGATGGCTGCAAAATGTTTCAGTCTTCAACCCAAAGCCAAATCATCTTGATAAATAGTGGATCCGCAGATGAAAATAACAATGATTTCTGTGAAACGATACAGAATCTTCATTCTGAAAGTCGTTTAATATGTTTTAAAATGTTTCATTTGGAGACCCTATTTACCCCATTGTTTTTGTCTGTTCCAAGCCTATGCAGTAACTCTTCTAGCCTGGAGGAGGAACACTGCTGTTGACTATCAGTCCAGCAAGGGCACCTCCTCGGGGCTTTAGGCCACAACCTAAAGGCATCTGCATCAAGGCAGTCCCTCTCCTCCTGGTGTTTGTAGATGTCTGCTTGCTTTCCTCCTTGTCCATTTCCTTCTAGATCTACTAAAATAACTAATCTGCTGAACTCAGTGGTCAGCATGTTTCAGAGCTGCCAGGTCTCTCAGAAATTGACTGACTGTTCGAAGTTGGCATGAACATTTACATTACCTTGGGTGACTCAGAAACAAGAGGAAACAAGTCTCTTTTTTCTCGTTAGCTTTAAGCTGGATCAATTTGTCATTGAATTTGATGAACAAGAACATGGAGCATGGTTTTAGCAAGAGGTGAAAGCTGGAACTTTCACTTGTATCCTGGGATTTAGAAGGAGAGATGGAGGACATAGATCTCATATAGAACAGTAAGCCATCTTAAAGTTACCCTGAAATTGCAGCCTTGGAAACTACTTCACAACATGGAATGCAGGATGCAAGCAGAAAGGGAAACATTCAATGTTGCCCTGGAAACCCACTGAAACGCTAAGTAAATTTCTTAAGAGAGTATTTTAAAGTAGACCTTTGCCCTTAAAGCCACTTGAGTGGATTAGAAAGATTTTCACAAAAACTTCCAACATGAATTCATTAGCATTAGTAGTTGCAATAAAAAATAAAGTTGTGATAAAACACATTACAGAGAACTGATGATTTCCCTTTTGTGACTTTGGGACCTACACGTCTAAAGAAGCTCAGTGCTTCAGCCTGCAAACCTGGCTTAAGCCAAATAACTTTCAAAGAAAGGAACAAAGTTGAAGCCACAGAAATGAACTGAAGCACCTGAGCATGGGAAGTATAAAGAACTAGGTATGTCATCATTTACTTGTTCAGATCCTGAACAGTTTGCATAGAGTGTAGGGATCTGGAGCCTGGAGTTTCAAAACAAGACTGCTTCTTTGGCCAAATACTGACTGAATTTAGAAAAACTAGCAAGAAGGAAAGCTGAAAAAAGGATGTAAAAGTAGATGATCCCTGTAAACACTGCTAGAGGAGTGTTACTTGAAAGACAGATGCCTGTGCTACTCTCACAGTCAATAAACTGAGACTCAGTGGAAAGGTGCTGAAGATAAAAAAGTTGCAGGTTTGTATAGGAAAAATAAAACCTGTTTAATTGAATTTGATAAGTATCCCTTTATCCCAAAACCATCCTTAGATTTCCTGATGGAAGAACTGACTCAGGCCTAAACATAACTAAGAAATGTGTATTAGTTTGTACAGTGATTTACCCCCTCTTCTTTCATGGGAAGTTAGATGCAAGTCTTAATCTGTGATCTTAAAGATAAATTGGCATAAAGATAACCTTAAAGATAAATGAGCATCTTTCTTACAATAGATGTCTCACATAATTTCTTATTACTATACAGACAGATTTCTAATCAGGCAAGGTGACCTGATGTCAACAATATGAAAACAAGACCTTTTGATTTCACTGACTTCAAAATACATTAGTTTAGCAGTTCTATATTGCTGCAACACTCATTTTCCTAGCATTTATGTATTTACCTTAAGAATGAAGAGCTGAGAAACTCTCCAGGGCCTTGTAGGGATGGCATCCCATGCATCTTTTCCTTACATACTTATGCTTATGTTGAGCTGACATTAATACCCATTTAGATGTGCAAAGGCCTGGGGCAATCGCAGCAAGCAGCAGCTCTGAGCGCTGACATCCAAAGAGGAATCAGGTGCAAGACAGACTTGAAACTCTTGTGCCGCAGGCTAGGCAAGGCTGAGTGTGTGACAGAAAGGGTACACTGGCTCTCTGAGGAGAAGGGAACTGCTCACTCAGCACAAGAGGCTGCTTGCCTGCATTCCATGTTGGAGACCCTGGAAGGAGCTTTATGCAAATATAGCATACACTGGGTGGCAGAACTGACACGATGCAAAAAGTAAAAGAAGTAGAAACTTGTCTTGGCTTCTCAGATGGTCCAGAAACACAAGATCCAATACAGGCATCCCAAAGAATGTCACTCTCAAAGGGTTTCACAGACCATAGCCTTTTTTCTCCCCCAATGTTTTCAGATTTTAGCATCTTTTTGTTAATGAAGTTGGAGTCAGTACACATATTGGCATGTCTCAAGCAGAATGACATCCCTAAACCACTGTGAATAATATACTGACATCCAATGCAAACCTGTCCTATCACAGGTACTTCTGCTGTACCCAAAATATATGTACTTCTGTGAGACCTGGCAGCACTGAAACATGCTGGCCACCAAGTTTAACAGATTAGTTCTTTTAGTAGAACTAGAAAGAAATGGACCATGAGGAAAGCAAGTAAAACATCTACACCCAACAGGAAGAGAGATACTGCCTTGATGCAGAGGCCTAAAGCCTGAGGAGGTACCCTGTTGGGGTGATAAATCTACAAAAGACAACTCCATTCTTGTGACTTCAATGTGAACTACACTTCTATTTGGAATTGTGTCAGCTTCCATTTTACATAAATTACAGCAGATTTGCTGTATGAAAACAGATTATTCTGGCCACACAGGTGTGAGAATCGAAGTCTGTAACGTTTTATTTTTTATGTACCAACTGCTCCAACTGTTGAGCGAAAATTAATAATTCTAACAAAGAATTCCTGAGCCTGCATGACAGTACACCACCAGTCTGTAAATTGCAGGATTCGTAAAGTTTATCTGCCACAATGTGTAAACATAAATGTAGACTAGGTGCTTTACTCCTCTTCTTTTGCATATATACTGGGTTTATTACATTAGGGCTAAATCTCCTATCACAATCACTTGATATTACATGATACCACAGGGAATCTGAAAAACACAGCACATCTGGCAGATCAACTCTGTCTGGGAAACATGGTCCACAGAAAATAATGTTCCAAGTGTCCAAACTCTGGCATACACTGGGATGGGGAAGCATTTGCATTAGACAGCTTGATTCTAAACTTGAGAATTTCTTAGTATCTTGAAATTTTATCTTGAAAAGCAGACACTTTTTCTACAAATGCTCTGCTTCATTAAAACAAATAAAATCTAGAAAAAAGTATGTTTCCAGAGAGATAAACCAGAAACAACATAATCAAGGAAACTGTCAATAACTGTAGGCAATATGAGGATTTAAAAAATCAGAAACGCTCAAACAAAACACATTATGGAATGTCCACTTCCATTTCACTACTGTCCTGCATATATCTGACTGGTTTTCTATAATGGCCCGCTATTCTAGCTGCAGAGAATCATCTGTTCTTAGAGGTGGCAAGGAACTCCAGATGGTGCTTGTTGGCTGGAGCACAGAAACCTGAGAGGTCAGACTGGCCTCAGGGGGTGCTGCCCTGCCTGTGGCAGTGACTGGGGAGGCTGTGAGAGATGCCACATGGATGTGTAGGTAACTCAATTGGGATTTTGCAATGCAGCGGTTAAAAAAACCCCAGAACTAATGCATGATAGGAGATGTCCAGAAGAAGCTGAAAATTGGACATCAGGAAGATGAAGAGGACTATGAGAGATGAATGCTGTTTCAGGAAAAGAAATGGCTTTTACATTTGGCCTGGCCTGCCTAAAACTGAGGACAGAACCAGAAGAGGACTGGCCAGTGAAGTAAACTATACAGTGAGGTTAGTGCAACAAACCTGGATCCCTACAAATACATCAAATATCACTTGCTATTTCCCCTCTCATCTTCCAACCTCAGTGTCTGGGTGGGTAATAGGCATCATGTCTTTGCATGAGGGACTGCTCTGCTCAGTTGGACTGGTCATCAGCCACTGCCTTCTGGGGTGAACATGGGACTGGGTCGCAGCTTCTGCCTTTCCCAAAACTTGTCTGTCTCCTTTGCCTACTGAGGAGTCTCTTCTCCAAAACTTGTAAGAACTCAAGTGTCTGAGACTGCTGCTTCATTTTACTGGAGTTGGAGAATAGCTGAAGAATCATTGGACAGTCCTGACAGAAGGACTGGGGAGACAGACTGTAAAAGATTTATTTCATCTGCAAAACAGGCCAAAAGCATATGCTGTAAGAGAAGAGCAACAGCGCATAAACTTGGGATTATACCTCACCACTTCCAGAACAGTAAATGCCCTTTTCTGTTTCCAGTTCTGTCTGCTCTGCCAGGCTCGTTATTTTTTCTTTTTCTCCTACTGTACTTCCTTATTTTAGATTTCAAGACTTACCTCACAAAAGGTACTCTCCAAAGACTACAGTTGCTCAAACATTTACCGCATCAGTGGAGTTTGCTTGTATTTAATTGCTTAAATACAAGCACATACAGAAAACTGAACACTGCAACCTCGATAGTAGTAGTCGAAGTCACCATAGCACAGACCCACAGGGGTCTACCATCAGCTGGTAAATCAGTCCTGCCTTTTTCAGGCACTCCTTGCAATATTCAGAGATCTCCAACTACAATACTGAGAAAATACTCCAACTTGAGGTCAAGTACCATGCTGGTGGGGATGGATGTAATCCATGGAGTGCACACAACAGTTGCCTGCTGTGAATTTGGCCTGCTAAGTTAAAATTATCCACAGCAGCATTTGCTTCCTACAGGTTCCTTAGCTCTTTCATTTGTCTCTCTTTTCTCAGGAGAGACTCTGTTTTTTCTCAGCATTCCCTTCTTTTGCACAGGGAACTGAAAATCTTTGAAGTGTGCCTCCTAAAACACTGATAATTTCCTTCAATTAAAATGAATAATAAATCTTTAATTTGCCACTTACCCTTAGGATCTGGTTGGGTAGCTAAGAGCTTATCTCAGCTTATATCCTAAGTTGAGCTCTTGCAGGGATCTACTTTGAATTAATGCTGCAGTAACATCACAACTTTGGCTGGCTGCTCTAAGCATATGTATCAAATTGTACAACTACCAAACACTAGCCGGGCATTCTAAATAAAATCTCTGTTCTAGGACCCAAAAACTTGTCAAGATAACATTGGATGAACACTCTTTTGTATGCTAATTCAAGGGTATTACGACCAGAAAATGAAAATTTTTGAAAACTGGTTTCATTAAATAGTTTATTCTCTGAAAATTCTTCGACAGTTGTAGAGGCAGTGACACAGGGAATAAAGCAAAAAATATATCTTGTGGTTCCTGTTAAACATGAATAATGGGTCTCAGTTTTTTTAAATGATCCGGATGAAAAGTCTGGGTTTTTTTCAGAAGAATAGGAGATTTTTTTTCCCTAAAAGTGGTTGCAAAAAGTTAATTCCATTTTTCATCTGTCCACGGCATTCCCAATGCCATAGCGCAAAAAGTATTTCCCTTTAAAACACTAGCAAGTTTCATAACCCCTTTTTGTTTAATAAATTTGTAACGCTACACAATATGCAGCCTAGGAAGACAGTATGAAACATAAAAACACTCATATGGGACTAGAGGTGTTAGAATTTAGTTTGGGAACAACCTTTCCTTATGTTCAAGTTATTGAATGTTTAATGTCATGAACAGATTGCACAATGAGTAAATGTTAAGTGTATGATTTCTCTATTTTCTCTCTCTCCTTCAAAATAAATCAGTGCTTCATTTGCCTTTCTAAAAAAATGCTAACAATTAATAGAAATGACAATACAATGGAATGAAGTCCTTATCTTAAGGAACCTAGAGGATGGACCCAGATTTCTGTTAGATGCTAGAGGATTTTTATAAATGCTTAATGGTCTCTACTAGTAATACTTCTCCTGGGACTCAGCCAATTTAGTAAAAATTAGAAATAATTTAACTGCAGCAAAAGCACTAACCAAGGAAATAGCTAGAGTTCAAATGGACTCTAAAGGCACCATATAATTATCTCAAATTTATTGAGATAAGCTGTTCCTTAGCTTCTTCCAGCATAGGTTTCACAAAGAGATCTTTATATTTAAATTGAGACTGTTTTGAAACAAGAAAGTGGTTTCATTTTTTACATTTAAGCAAACATTACTTGAAGTGGACATTGTTCTCTATTAAACCATGAAATATGTATGGAATAATTAGAATATTACTGGTTTTAAACCAGGTTTGTAAGGGTTTGCCCTGTCAAAAAAAGCTGAGAGAAGTTAACATATCTTTTAGCACTTGTTTCACTGCCATGGTTTTCAAACTAGCTTTTCATAAAGATTTTAAGCAATGTGTCTACAGAAATACATTAAAAAGTAATCATGAAACATTCTAGAATGGTTCTATTTTCCTGTAGTGTGACAAATGAGTTGGATGAAAGTGATGTTAGTGTATAGTGTCAGAAAACGGAATAAATTGTTTATCATAAACAATGCCAGATACTTCACTGATCAAAAGGAAAACGATCCATGCAGTCAAAAAGGAACACAAGATAGGATCTTATATTTACTATTCCCATTTACATGTGACTTTCATTCCTGAAAGATTATTGTACAATGAAATCTGCATTCTGATAATCAGTTTCAACGTTTTCTGAGCCTTATGTCTTGTCACATTGAATTTTTCCACTACACACATCTATGTTCCTCTCTCGTGCATTTCACTTAATTTTTTTTCATGTTTTCACTCTTGTATGAAAGACATGTGGCTGTTCTGTGAAATAAAATATCAAAAGCTGAATAGACGGAAAAAACACATCATTACCTTTGAAGCTGGAAACAGCATCACAAAATGCAAACAAGCAGAACTATCTTATTCTCAGGAATAAACTGGAAAGTAGTGAAAGGCATGAAGTGAGTGGTGAAATCTACCAGACAGCAAGCACACAGTGTGCAACATTGGACTGCAGCCTTGAAAGGCAAACTTAGGATGTCACATGTGTATTGTGAAAGGAAAAAAAACTGTAAACCCAAACTCCTGATGCCTTCCTTGTGCTTTGGAAGGCACAAGGATCAACCAGGATGACAAAGCAATGCAACATGGACCTGAGGTTAAGCTCTCAGAAAGTACAAAGTAAACATGCACACTGTAGGTGCTGACTGCCCAGAAACACCAGACAAAAACGTGAATGGGTAAAGTCGACACTAAATCCATAAAGGGGTTACTCAGACGAGGGAGAAGGCAACAAGTAACCACTAATTCAAACTTTTGCAATTTTGGCAGATAGTAGGCCCCTTCCCTATACCACAATGATTCCTAAAGCATCACTGCCTTGCCCTCTTAAGTCTCACGTGCGGTTTGCCTCTTTTGGTGGCTGAGTGTGAGTAACAACCCTGGAAGACGACATACTTCCTTCACACATCCCAGGCCCTCCATGCTCTGGCACCTGCTCCAGTCTTTGTTTTTTCGAGCATTCCTTGCAGAAAGACATTTCTTCTGCTACTGACATTGCTGGTCCAAAGCAACAGCATGCCTCAGTACTCATCACACCATCAGATTTACATTGATCTTTCTGTGTGATTTCTAATCTGACAATATTCACAGCCCAGTGTTATTCCTGAAGAGATTGACATGATATATGGTAATATATGGGATATATAATACACTATTTTACAGTATTTTACTTATAATACAGTATTATACACTATTATACAGTATTTTACTTATTTTGACTTTACAAATGGTTGATTTTTAACTGCTTTTTTTGGATTCCCAGTAGAATGAACATACTCAAATTTGGTCATGCAAGAAAGTATTCTCATCTTTGGTGAAAAGGAGTAATTTTATACACTTTAAAGGACTAGAGATCTGCTTACATTAGAGAATTATATTATGATGCATTAAAAATGTAGGTGACAGATAAGGTTGTTTTTAATACCAGTCTATGCATATTTTTAGTTCATTTGTAAAACAAGTTTGTAAAACAACTTGTAAAACAAGCACTTTTTTCTAAGTTTTGTCATGTGAACGGAAATACGAATTGAAATATGAATCTATTCTGATACAGTGCCCTGATGATATGTGCACAGAAATGTACATGGCATGTTTTAAATGCTCACTAGATGGCAACATTGCTTCTCTTAAATACAGCTGCCATTAGACAGCAGCCCTGTAAATTTTGACTGTCACGTTGGTAGGAGCAATATTAAACCATGGCCTAGGAAAAGAAGTGAAAGAACATCATATAGGACTACAAAAACATAACTTCTGTTTCACTGCAGGGTGGGCGGTAGCTTTGTAAAGGGAATGTAAACTTACTGTCACCTTAGGTATGGGCTTTAATTAATGAGCTAATTGCATTTTGGATGTGAAGTGTCCCTTTTAAGAGCATATCACTGACCAGTACACATTCAGTAACCTGTCTGTTAACACTTGATCTGGCACAGGGAAGAAACCTTGGAGATAAAGGGAACGGTGTTAAGGAATAATAAGAAGAAATGATTATCACATTAGAGAAGTGCTCTTGCAAAGAGAAGGGCTTTCAAAACCAAAGCATAGCAGACTTTTAAAGATATCAGTCTGATGCTGATAATATGTTTATATATTGCATATGCAACATTAAGTTGTGGACATCCATGAACAGTATAGACACAGAGGAATAAACAAAATTCTAAAGTTAATGAGAAGATTTCCGCTGAAAGGAGAAACATGTGGGACTGGCTCTCAAATAGATCCTCAGCAGAGGACTTTAGAATGGATGAAGAGCTCCTTTCAAGGAGAGACAGTGAAATAACTCTTGCTTGCTCATACTCTTGTATGATATTGCAGCAATGGAAATTAAGTAACTTTGCAGAATATAAAGTTCTTCACTGTGGTCCTGAGATGAATGTACAAACCCAGCTAATTTTTGACTATATGCACAGAACATCATTTGTGGTCACCAAGAGGACTTTTCTTTTACATACCTATCATGAGTCAGTCTTTAAGAAGTTTTTAAGGCTTTCCTTTACTGTCATTTTTCAGTCTACGTGTCCAGGTCAAAAGAGCTGTGCATTACAGCTCAAGGCAGGTGATGCCTCCTCCAATCCATATTAGGCTTAGAGAATTATTCCCCACCCTAAGATACACACAGCAGAGCAGGCACAGAGGCACTGGGGAGACAGAATATCAAACCTAAGCTCACCAACCTTACTTTAATTTTGGTAGAAATATAAGCTCTGCAAGCCATTGGGTACCTTGATACAGGCCTGATGTTGAAGAAATGTCATGTAATATGTAAAAAATGCTTTAATCTGTAATTACAGAGGCTGGGCTATGTGACCTCCTGTACACTCCAGCGGTGTCCTATTGACTACCTACATACACACAGCTATAGGGCAACCTTCAGTTTGACCTGTACTGCACCCTTAACCAATCTGTTTTCTCCACAACAGTCTTCACTAATAACTGTATCTTGTCCTTATGAAATCATAGGTTTCATAAGGAAGTTTTGATTCATATGAAAAATTATTTCATGTGAATCATATCTCAACTGCAGTTTAGGGAGGGAAGCCTGTCTATTAACTTTTACAGACCAAGATTGGAGCCACATATTTAGTGAGGAAAATGCAATGTTCAGCTCAGTGACGCATAATATTATGCACATATATTTAAACAAGATAGTCTTTTAATTTCACCAAGTCTAAAAATAAGCCTTTAATGCCTCCTAATTTAAAACCACACTTGGAAGCAAGCATTGCCATCAGGAACTGGAGCTCCCTTCTCACTTCAGAATTTCCCACCGACGAGCTGACCTCGGTGATTTGCTGTGTGAGGAGACAGTTGTTCTGCAAATGACCAAATTCTTGCTTTTGACATGACAAACAGATTTCACTCCATGGTTTGAGATCCCACTGCATCATGAGAGATTTCTGCCTTCCCAGATGTGCAGAGGCACAGTGGTCACAGAGAAACAGGACGATGCAGCCAAGTCCCTGGCAGCATGTGTCCTTGGGACATGGGTGTCTCCCATGCTGGCAGCATCACTGGCTGATGGAACACACCTGGATCACACCAGCCATGAAAAGCAGGAAAAGCGGCAACAGAGCCTGCCTAACTCATCTGGCCACTGCATCTGACCTACTTTGTGTTCAGCCAACCCAAATCCATATCAAGTGTCCAACAAGATGCCCTGATTTAAATACCAAAATAATTCCCTTTAAATAAAAGGGATCTGGGCTGGAAATGTGGCTGATGCCAAGCTGAGGTTCTGCTCCTGTATGTTTATTTATGAGCTTTGAAATGATTTCTTTATGCTTTGAAATTTTTTTTTTGTTTTGTTACAGGAACTGGAATATTGACGAGGGCTTTGCCTAATGGGGAACCACCTGATTTTGTACAACTTTTCTTCATCACAAGCTCTGTCAGTTACATGAGAAATTTGTGCCTGTATCTGAAAATGCTTTTTGTTATACTTAACCCTCTCCTCCATAGCAGACATTGCCTATCCTGCTTTTTATGGTGATCAGATCATGTGCAGTTGTATCCTGGTCTATTTAACTCATTTGCAGAAATATAATAATACTAAGTATGTGTGACAGAGTCCTATGTAACTTTAATCTGTCAGCATGTCTTTCTCCTACATCTATTTCCCAGCACAGTAACAGATACTAGTAAGCATGCAATACGAGATAAGCTATATTTTGCTTGCCATTCCGTTCTAATACTATGTGTCAAAACAGTTGCTGTGTAAAAAATTTTGCATTTCAAAACTGTTAAGTTGAACAATTTCCATTTCCACTACAAAGTCTTCTGCAGATGAATGTATGTTCGTGAAAAAGAACACTTTCACATTCAAATTAAAGCACAGAACTGTTAAAGATCAAAGTAGCTCTAACCATTTAGATTACTTTTTGGTGGAACTAGAAAATTAACATGTGAAGAAAAGCATGTAAATGATGTGTAAATTATGTCATAGAGTATCTTAGAAAATATTATTTTTGTAACTGAATCAAGCTGACAGGGAAAGGAAGACTTGTTACATGGATTTTTCAAAGAACTTACTGTTGGCGAGCAAGCCAAATGTAAATACTAAAGTAATATATGCAATTGCAGCAAGTATTTTAGTCAGGTGCAGCAAGGACCATTGTTAGGACTTGTTTTACAAGCATTTAACATTTTCATAATAATCTGAAAGAGAAGGTTCAGAGCATGCTAATTAAGTTGACTGAAAGAAGTCACAAAGCATCAATGAAGAGTGAGACATAATGTGACAGGACTGAGAAGATTAGAAAAATAAGAAAGAGAAAATGAGATTCAAACTTGGAAATGTGCAGTCAACTATATCTTAATAAAAAATGCCCTACATTGGAGAGAAGTGAGTTTGAATCAAGCAAAGCATTAACACCAAAGGAGTAAGTGAACTGGATTTTGGTTGACATGTAATGCAAAAGCTGTATAGTCTACTTTCGTTCTGAGTGCCTGTAAAGAAGTCTGATCCTTGGAGAGCTTACAGCAACTTCTAGGAACTCAAGGATGAAAGGAATTCCCACACTCATTCATGAGGAAAAAAATAATATGGTTGCACTCAAGATCAGGCAAGTGGCAAGTGAGGCTCTGTTTAAATATATGTATTTATTTGAAGAATGTAAAGGCCAAAAGAAAGCTAAGACTGGAAACTTCTATCTGGTAAAAAATAATCAGTGCAGAAAAGAGCTATCATGATCTGGGGTACTTTAGTGGTTCACTAGACCACTAGAGGTATTGGTACAAAGAAATTTCTGCCAGCCACAAGCATCAACGCAGTATAGCTTTTCTACCTCCTATACATTCTCTATGATTTCATCTAGCAGTTAAAAGCAGTAACTTCTATTTAACAACAGCTGAATTTATTCCTAAATCTCACTGGCATGAGATACAATTCTGCAAAGAAATTTAAGTACATTGTAACATGAAATCAGTACATCGAAGTTCTTAGAGTTTTCCTACTTTGACTGCAAGACTGCAGCTCTACAGATGGTCCAACCATCCGCTGCAGCATTAAGAGACATTTTCTGTTTCTTTTTAAACACTGAGAATATTATTCACCTGTGCACTAATCCAAATATTTTACGGTACATCTCTTCCAGTTGTGTCAGCTGATTTGTTATACTACATTATTTCTCATCATCACCCCTCACCCCTCCACTAGAGGTGCCACAAATGACAGACAGCAGTACCTGTGCAAAATCCTATAAATTTAGGAGCCCTAGTTTCAGTTTCAAAAGGAAGAGATGTAAATCTCAGAGCCTCTGAATTTTGCTGTCAGCTCAGAGACAGACCCTTTGCTACGTAGTGCTCCTTGTGCGCTGTATTTTTTCCTGCTTTGTGAACTTGATAAAAGGAACACTGGCAGGATAACACACAGGATGAAAGACTTGGAAATATGGGGTGGGTTTAGGGCTGGCTGGTTTATAGCTAGGAAAGAAAGAAAAGGTGAAAAATTATGAATAATTAATTATTTCTAAGGGAACCAGCAAGAGATAAATAATTCTCCGAAGTCGAAAGGTCTCACTGACTTCAGGGGACCTTTCAGGGGGACTCTTTGGCCACTAAGGATATAGTCCCATGGACACAGTCTCTCTTTGGGCTCATTTCTGTAACTGAGCACACACCCAAATTCATGGACTATCAGAACTGCTGCATTTCTGGACCTCCTCCGAGTCCCTCTGGAAACATTTCTCTTTGGTACTGGGTCTGCAGGGAAACAGCCCTTAGGGACTGTTCAAATTGTCTCTCAGCTGGTTTGCAGTGCTGGCATCCACACTCACAGGACTGAGGTATGCACCAGCCACATGTCAGTGATATTCAAATGGCCATGACAGCTGACAGGGGAGTTGTTCCTCTCTAATCCTCCACTGTGGGTGTCCAGTTTTACTGGACAGCAGCCTAGGCCAAATGTGACAATGAAACGTCCTAATAAACAGAGTGGCAGAAAAGTTTAACTGTCTCCTGCACAATTTGCAACTAAACCACACAGTGTGTTATAAAGCCTCCTGCATATCAGCACCCATGGGCAGAAAACATGCTATCAATGTTAGCCACAACTTCATTTTTTTATCAGACAGTAACTACTATATATACCATTATTGCAATCTATATTGAGTGGAGGCCACACCTCCAGGGTCCTCAGTAGGTCTGAGTACACACACATTTAAGATCTCAGTGTACATCCATGTACACGAGGCAGCAAAGTTAGGCCAGAACTACAGAGGTTTTTTATTATTTGAAATTAATTCATTTGTTAGGAGTGCTCTTGAAGATGACATTTTTTCTTCTTCTTTTCAATTAAATTCCATTAAAAAATGTTAACTTTTGATTATATTCTCAGCCACAACCAATTCAGCATATTTCAGTTGTTGAGGTACCTAATTAGGATGCCAATCTTCATTAATGTTATTTCTTTGTAATAGAAGTAAGTACTTCCAGTGGCTTTGGTGAAGTACAACTAGAAGCACTAGATGAACAGAAAACCTCCTTAGACAAAAATCACCATTATTCATTGCATTTCAATAGTCTCACCTCACAGAGAGGTCTCTTTGTCACTTTTCAAAGACGAAACCAAGGGACAGGTTCTCCAAGGCCTTCAGGCAGGGAAGCAGGGATATCCACACAAATACATTCAGAGTTTGTGGACTTCATGAATTTAGTGAGCTTGCTCTGCACTGACATATGTGCAGCTGAAGTATGAACTGGTACTTTTTCACAGCAAGTACCCTAGAATTAGCTGCTATGGGGATTCTGGGCGTTGACAGGAATATGGATGGTTGGCTGAAGAGATCATTTAACCCTGCTAGTAATGAGCTCATTTGAAACAAGCCCCTTCCTAATTATCACTTGGTTATGACTGATTCATCACCTGCTTTGATGCTCCTATTTAATAAACAGAACATGAACTGCTGGGTTTAAGAACTGCGTAAGCTGCGGATTTTGGTAAAAACAGAGCTGCCTCAATATTATGCCAATTAGTTCCAGACTGACTTTCTTTTCTTTATCTCTGTATGTGTGCACACACTTGTGTGAACATGTAACTATTGTGTACCTGTGTACTGAATGCCTGTATGACATTTTAATAAAGACAGTACTGGAGCTTAGTTTACATATACAAATTACACTACAGAAATAAGAGTTTTCCTTACCTATTTCACTCATGGATATCCCTGGAGCTAATTGCCCGTTGTTGAAAGAGCTATAGGTAAACAAGTTTGGTACAGAGGTGAGGTCATAAATAGGTTCCTGCTTTATCTGTTTGATTCCAGTCATGTCTAACCCAGACTGGTCTGGGGAGGGCTGGGCAGAATCCACGTTATAATAACCCTCAGACTTCGGCAGATCGATGACATGCCCATTTGAGTAGGTGCTGCCAGTTTCGTTATTCAGATTGTTCAAGCCATTGCTGATGCTGTTGCTGTAAACCCTGGCGAGGGCTTCTGCCTCACCACTCTGCTGCTGCCGCTGTTCCTGCAGTCGCTGCTGGTGCTTCTGCACTTCAGCGTACAAGCTATCCCTCTGCTTTTTGGACATTCTTCCAAATTTCACAGCTGAAAAGCAAAGCACAAGGCGAACATTGTCGTCTTTAAATTTTTCTCAATTCCCCTCAACCCCAACACTCTTTTGATATTTACTTGCAGGGTTAATTTTGCAGTGGAAACATCTTTTTCTGTGAAAATGAGAAAGGATGCAAAACTTTACACCATGTGAATCTCATAAATGAAAAAATATTGTGTACTTGAATTTACCAGATGACAACAATGACTCCTATCTGACAGGAAGGCCTCAGTCAAGCAATTCACATCCCACTCTGAATGTTAAAAAGACCATGCATCCTATTATATCTCTGTGTTCACTGAACAACAACACAGAGCTACGTGAAATGTACAGTCTGTAAATTCACATCCATCTACTAACTTTTCACAAACCTTTAAACAGTACACTAACAAGATTAGTATTCTGGATGAAAACAAGCCCTAAAGCCTTTATTATCACATCCTTTCAATGGGGGGTTATCTTCCCACTTAAAAAAATAATCTTACAGGTTAGAACCTAGAGGAAAATAACAGATTTGAAGGTAAACAGCACAAATGAATGTCATCTTTTCACATGAGGGAAGTCTTAGGGATTTATGCAATCTCCATTTTAGTAATCTCCCTGCACAAATCCATGCACTCCTTCTGATGAGAAAAGGAAGAACATAGAAGAGGGCAAACCATTTTCCCTGGAAAAAAGGTTCATTACACAGAGATTGAAATTTTCAAAGGTGACAGGCTGATTGCTGTGGAACTAGGATTCACAGTCTGCATATACAGTAGATCCTAGCTGATTATCACTCTCCACCCCCATCTCTCTATAAATTCTGATCTTCTACTGGGCCAGATCTTGGAATCTTAGAACAGAGGCAGTTGTTGATTGTGCTCTAAAACAAATCAGAGACACATGTAGCATCAGAACAGGTAAGAGGACATTGCTCCAGAAATAAAAATTTCTATGTATTATGAGGTGTACTTTCCATACTGTGTATTTCCAGTCCATCTGGAATTTGGATCAATTCAGAAACACAATTATTAGCACAGGACTCTCATTTAGCCCTGGAGGAGAGTTTGAACTTATATGAGGATAAATTATATGTGAAATTCTTCAATCAGGAAAAAGAACTGAAAAAGTAGAGCATAATTTGAAAATACAGTACCAGAACAACATGATGACAGCTGCTTTGATTTAACTATTTTTTTTTTTTTTTACACCAAAAGGGTTTTTTTCGTATTGCCAACCTCAGTTTAGTTGCAACCCTACACTCAGGCTGCAAGCTACCTCACACAAACTCAGCCTGCCCCTGGAATCAGTCCATGGTATGCTGCATACCCATACGGACAATATACAATGACTGTATTTTAAATAATTTTAAATAATGCAACTGTGTATTTTCTTCAAATTTCGGGCCTCAGTAATAAAAGCAAACATCCACTGTTTATCCTCATTATATATTCATTAATTGGATTCTCCAGCTGCTGTCAATTAGCATCCTGCCTCTGCATGATAAAAATGAATTTATTACATGGCTGAGAGGTAAAAATCACATTAAAGTTTTCTGTTGAAAAATTCACACAGCCAATTTTAAATTTGCTGTTAATATTCTTAATCATAGACAATCATAAAGACCCTCACATAAACTTTGAGAGAATAAAGTGATGCTGTTGGAAGAAACACTCATTTTTGTCTGTCTGCAGTGGTCCCTGGATTACTGGTTGGGAAGACAGCATGTCAGTCACATTAACATGCCCCTGTGATACCTTAAATCATTGGAATATACTACTTTCAGGTGGAAAGCATGTGCTGCTAAATTGCTGAAATGTTACTACTTTAATCATCATGAAGAATTAGGAGCTAAATAATCAAGTAAACTGGAGCCTAGGACCAAAACAAATTCATGGATTAAAGGTCAGATTGCAAGGCCCCCCCCACCCCGCCGCAGACTGGTGAGACTGGTAAATAAGTCATGTCAGAGAGACTTAAGACACACTGAGGTAGAAGACCTATTATGGTCCAAATTTTAAACATGTTCATAGTCTGTGGACCATCTAAAGAAATAGCTCTTTATTTAACTTCTCCATCAATAACTTAATTTCAAAATACACATTTTGTGTAAACTTTTTAAGACAGAAAACTGCTTCCAGGCAAATGAAATTAATATAAACTGCTTTTAAAAATTAGAACATCTTCTTCTAATACTTTCTCATTATATAAAACATGTCTGTGAGCTAGAAACCCCCTGCATGAGGAGGGGTGCCTAGGGCATGTCAGCTATGGGCAACCTTGGCCAAGCCTCCCACTGCGTGCAGTTTGGGTGTGAATGCATGTTCTCAGCCTGCTGATCTTGGCTCATCACACCTCATCGCAGTCTGGAAGGTGGACCAGAGCTCTACAAGGACCAAACAATCCTCAGATGGGATAGACTGTGGAGCTTTCCTCTGGCACAGGATCCATTTTCAGTGCTAAACTAGGAAACCTTCTTCTGTAGACCCAGACAGGGAGAGGAGGCAATGTGCAAGTAAAAGAAATGGGGTTTCTGCCAATGCAAAATATTTGGTCAAGCGCTCCGAATAAAGTAAACAGAAACCAAGGTGTAAATTTGTTTAGGGCTGCACCGACTTACTGCCACAGACCTTTAGAGATCTCAGGGAAATGGATGCTTTAGCACATCAATATTTAACGTTAAGATAAATGTTAATGTTTAATAGAATGCTTAGCATAAACCCACCTCTCCAGAGGTGACCTTTCTGTGCTCTGTGCTTTTGATTAGAGTAACACTTTTCACTTCAAATACTGCTCTCCATTTTGTGATTTCCCCACCCCTCTCCATGAAAATAGCCTTCTTTGTTAACTGAATGGCAAAGATCGTCTCACAGTGCATGCATTACAAAGCACGGAGCTTCTCCTCTCTTCTTGCAGAAACCTACAGGGAGTTGAAGCAAGTCAGCAGCGAAGAGAAGTTTCAAAGGGCTTAGATATGAAGCACGAATTTGACTCCTTACCATCTCGAGACATTCCCAGGGCAAGACATTTCTGCAGTCGGCAGTGTTGGCAACGATTTCTGTTGGTTCTGTCAATTAAACAGTTTCTCTGTCTTGGACAGGAGTAGGATGCGTTGTTCTGCTGACTCCTCCTAAAGAAACCCTTGGGGCAAGAGAGCAAGAAAGACCAAGTATTACCACAAGCATTTACGTGCTGGGCACGCATGTGGACACACACACAAACAGAGAAAAAGCAGGCAAAGAACTACAGTAAACTTTATTTAGTGTATTGCTACTTACACTGTGGCTCTGCAGATATGGTGGCATTGTATTAAAGAACTTATTTACTTAAATACTTATTTACTTACTTAAAGAACTTATTATTTACTTATAAAAAGGAGAATTGTGCATTATTCTGTAAAGAATGTAATTCTACTTGGTTAAATTTTAAATAATGTTACAGAATGCATTTCTATTGTGCAATAATAACCATGTATCATCTATCACTTGCTCCTAGTAGAGGAAAAACTTGTCAGCATTTTAAGAGATGACTTGAAATACTTGTTTTGACCAATTTCTCCCTTTAATGAAGAGACTGGTAATAACTATTACTGGGTACGCATAGCATGAGAAGCTGAAGTCTGCTGTTCACTTTAACCCGGCAAATGTTGATCTGATCTGGACGGGTATATGCTTCAGGAGTGAAGTAATTCAAATTCAAGCTTCACAAAAGCCCCAGGATATAATGACTGTATCAAGTAAAGCCAACACACAAAGGAGAAAGCAACACCTTCAGACACTACCATGAGAACATAATAGCATTTTCCACGGGCTGTTTGTCTAGAGATCTGAGGGCTGGAGGGGAAGTATGTACATCTAAGTCATTATGAGCTTCCAATTGCTATGAGGTGGTACAAGTAACATGAAGTAGCTGAGGTGACAAGAGGAATGAAACTAGGGGGTGAAGAGAAACAAACAATCAAAAATATCTGTACTAAATAAATAAATTAATAAATAAATTAATTAATAAAAGTCAGGAGGATCTGCAAGTCCAGTGAGAAAAAAACAAAGCAGAGGAGTTCCTTAACCAGTCTGGCAACTTTAAATGCAAGCAGCTGCAGGCTGTGTGGTGGGAAAGCTGAAGGATAGTCTGGCCACTGCAGGAGGCCATGAGTAGTAAAACAGCAGAAATATCATTACTACAGTTACACCAGTCACCAGAAGTGATAGTGAAGTGCTTGTACCTTTCTGGGCTGGCTTGCAAACACCTTGGAATGAAGCCAGAAAGCAACAGCTGACTTCATTTACTGGGAAAAAATAGTGTATCTGCGCAGGTTGATGGATGTTAATACTGAGCAATGGAAAAAGTCACAAGGTGATGGTGCTACAGGGCTGAACTCGCTACAGGTTACACATGAATTCTCACTCAGCTCCTGGTGAATTGAATGAGGGTGTTGTGGGGTGTCAGCAATAGGTGACAGGCATGGTGTTCCAGCAAGGACTCAGGCAGTGCTAGCTCTTGAAATTGAGCATAAAGAGACCCACTTGAACTGGCTCAAGCTTGTTCTATCAGTGATTATAGTGCATCTAAAATATAAATTAAATTTTATGATTTGCACTTCTCAGAAAATAGGAGTCCTTTGGGGGAACTCTCAGAAAAATTCTAGTGGAAACTTATCTGATCTTAGCTGACTAAACTTTCCTGACATGGTGGAGGTGCATTTAATTTAAGACTAAATGGATGCTAATTGCAGATATCTTTGCTGAACGTTTTGGTTTTGAGTTGTGAAGGGTTTTCTGTTTCCAGGTTTAGATTTCAGCAGCATCTATGTCAATATCGATTTGAGAGAACAAGTTAATCAAGTAATGTTAAAAAAACACACGCAACCATTTAGCATTGACAATGCCTTCTCCTGAAGTACTTTTTGTTGCCATTAAGGCTCATCTCATCTCAGAGGAATTTGCTTCTTCTTTGCCCTCCTCAGGAAAAACGGACCATATTATGCATCAAGGGTTACATAACAAAATTAATCTACAGCAGGTAATTAATTTTTCGGAGGAGAATTTTATGCTTTCTCCTGCGTAAGATCTAAATGTTGTTTTATAAAGTAGACATAACCCTTTAATTTCATTTTTATGGTATCCTTATATAGATTTGGCTACATTTACTCAGAATAATTCCATTTTGCGTGAAGGAAGATGTAGTTCATTACTGAGGAACTCAAGAGTTAAAGACAGGTTTCCCAGTGCTTCCAACACAGACAACAAGTCTTTCTGCATCTTGAACAAATCAATTCATCCACCACCCACAGTCAGTCTGAGAAAAGAAATGACCCAATGAACTGCTAAGTCATGACGAAAGAGTGGTAGAAAATACTTTGCTCTGGGGGTAGGCAGAAGAAATGATGACAGGCTTCTTAGCAGAGAAGGAGCCACAGAGATAGATGGGATGCAAACTCATCTTCAGGTTTCACCCCTTCCATAAGAATAGTGTCAGAGCCAAAAATTTACTCAGTGGGTCCAGCAGGTCCACTGCATGTGCACATTCAGCATAGGCAGGCATGCATACAAACCAACAGTAATATTTATCATGACCCTTAAGCACTTATAATGTGGATTTGCAGCAGCACAGCTAATGTAGGGACACTGAGTTAAAGGATTTCCATTCCTTGAAGTTTGTAGCCCTGCCAACGGCACTGCAATTCAGTGATGCTGCGTCCAGAAATGCTGTGCCTGCCTGGTGCCTGTCTCAATGTGTGTGCATGCCTGTGGAGTGATTCTACCCTCTTTCTTCCACACATGGCCTCCATTCTTAACTATTTCAGATTTCTAACACATTGAGACAAAAAGGGCCAGAGATGACTAGTGTGTAGGCAGAGTGAATAGTTATTCAAATGCTGGGCACTCAAATGGAGAGCAGAGCCGCATTGCCAGA
This sequence comes from Origma solitaria, assembly GCA_013397895.1. Taxonomy (NCBI): domain Eukaryota; kingdom Metazoa; phylum Chordata; class Aves; order Passeriformes; family Acanthizidae; genus Origma; species Origma solitaria. Next base: position 177,991 of record VZRL01005919.1, read on the forward strand.
AACAGTGCTTACCTTAACAGGGAACTCCAACAGACTGAGATGCCTCCCAGAGGAACTGATGTGAAAACCAGACTTTTTTCACACAGGCTCACAAAACAAGATCAGACTAATTGATCTGATACAGCAAAACTGGCACAAACCCAAGAGGGCTAAAACTGTTATAAGTGGAAGAGAATCTCTTTATCTCAATAAGCAGTCTACTCACAGAGCACAGTGGTATCATCTCCTCATGAGGCACGCACAAGGGCCAGCATTAACCCTAATTACTTCTACGGGAAACTATACCCCTAAACACTCTGAGGGCTCTGAGTACTGAGAGAAGATGCTCTTTTTCTCCTTAAAGTAATTCTCTTCTAGCTTTTGTGCCAATTTTGAAGTATCAGATCAATTAGTTTAATCCTGTTTCATGTGATCATCATAAGAAGATGCTTATTTCTAGTCCAGTGCCACAGTAAGACAAAGAAAACTGCAAATTGCTCTGCTTACAACTGTTGATATTCCTGAAAAAAACCCTAATCTTTACCACTATATTGGTTCTCAATGTGTTGGCAATTAAATTATTTCTTTGGCAAATGGGTGCACCCAAATTTTCAGATTTTTCAGCTGTTCTAATACTTTGTAAAACAGTAAGTACAGACTTGTATTTCACTCTGAAAATAGGCACAAATTTTCAAATGTCCCCATTTTCTGTTTTCAAACAGAAGAAATCGGAGATGCTGCCACTCCATCTTTGCAATTTCCCGTTCACAATTAGAACTGAAATACCAACATGTAGTATGAAATTCTGGTTTGTCATGAGTAACAATGTAACTCCTTAGAAAATAAAATCACAGGCAATTTTTAAAATTGAAAATTGAAGCTTTTCTTCTCTTTGCTTGGGGTGTGATTTGTGTTATTTGAACTAATACCTGAGACAATACATTAATATTTCTAAGCAGCACGGAAGAGTTTTATGCATCTCCGTCCTTCCCTTTTTGTTTTAACCTCCAATTCCCAGCAACTGCCCTACACTGAGGAAGAAGACAAAAGATCCTTTTTCACTGCTCTTAATGTAAGGCATTCTTTCCTTTGGAGATTATAATTTGGCCTGCAGATAATGCAAAGGAGATAAAAAAGGACCAAACTCACACCTGTAAGCTCTTAAAACATTGACCAGAAATAACATGCCAACTGTAATGCTACATGGGTTGTATAGGAAACAAGATAAGAAATCCACCTCTCTCAAAGCTGATTTAAGGTAGGACAGGTGTGACTTACAGTTGCCAGCCTCTGTTGGTGTCAGCACTTACACTGCATCAGATGTAATTAATTCATGATTCAAACAAGGAGGTAGCTCTAAAGACTATTTGATAAAACGGAAAGCAACTAGGAAAATTCGGCATGAAATGTATCTTTATCAGCAGTAGGCTTTACAGCCCTTGGCACCACTTGTTTAAAAGCATTGTAAGAGTGTATCACTGTACACAGGTGCCTGAGGCTAATGCAAATGATGATGACTATGCTGTATTAAAATCACATACCTTGCAGCCTTCACATGTGATGACTCCATAGTGTATTCCAGAGGATTTATCACCACAAATTTTGCAGGGTATCACTTCAATTTGAGCTGAAAAAGAAAACAAGACATATATTTTGGGTATATAATTGTATTTCTTTTTTTCTCAAAAGAAGATCTTTAGAACTAGAGCTAGAGAGCAGATAACCAGTTGGCCCCCGACAATATAAAACTGCTTTGTATTGTATGTCTGTTTCTGAATGCTTTGGTTTGGCCAATTTAAAATGCTTTACATTGCGTTGTTTCCGCCACATCCCACAAAACTCTTCAACATTTTAAGATGCCTCACAATTAGTAAGTTTTTCCTCATATTCCCTTTTTTAAAGTATTTGTTTTTACTGGTTAATTTCATAATCATCGTTGCTAATGACAGTCATTAGGGGTCCTAAATAATAATCTGGATCGTCCTTTCTTACATACTTCAAATATTTGTGACCTTCCATTTTTCTGAGATAGAAATACATTCTGTATTTTGATGCCTTTTTTTAAAGAAGAATAGAGGTGATGAAGTTTTCACTTTCTCCGAATTATGTCTTCAAGACACGAAGATACTAACACTACTCTTGGAGACAGGCTGGTAAAAGGCTGCTTAACCTCCCAGTCTCTTCAAACTATTTGTTTCAACATTAGGTCATGGGCAGGCAAGGCCCACAGATGGAGTTCAGGTAGACAGCGGCTGTCTGCCAGGAGAGTCAGGTGCTATCTGAAAATGTTTAAATATGGACATCCTTCAGATCCTTTTATAAACATAGTGATAATTTAATTCTGAGAAGGGAAACACATTTCACTATCTTCCATACTTTTTGTTTTTGCTAACACAAACAACACAGCTGTTTGAATCCCTCAATTATTTCAAATCCTGTGTCTTTCCTTTGATAACACTGTCAGAGCACATACTTTGAAATGCAAGGAAGAATTGTGCCTTTATTTTAGTCAGATGAACTGAAAAGAAACGTTATTTTGCTTCCCTTTGTTTTTCTATGTAAGATGCATGCCTCCCTGCTACTCTCCTACTTGGAAGTAGCATCACATTTGGAAGGTACTCCCAGCAGATGTTGATTCTCCGTGTCTAGGGCAAGAACAGCAGCAGTTCTCTGCAACTCATGTCACTCATCAAATCCTTGGGCAGAAAAGCTTTTTTAGTAGATCTACCCCAAGCACAAGGATAGCTAACTGTTAGTACTTTAACAAGACACATTTAACTCTAAAATGGATCGAGACAGGGAAACAAGATTATTATCCAGTTGCTAATCCTAAGAAGAGCATCCCATTTCAAACTTGTGGGCTGTTGAAAAGATTAAAAGAACTGGAAAAATCCCACACATAAAAATGACTGCACATTATAAGCTAAGCACTAAATATGCTTGTACAGTGGATATTGTGAAAATATTATCATATAGCCTCGATTTTGCCCCATTTCTACCAATGATTATCGTTTGTCTCTTTCAGCAGAAGCCAGGAGTCTCCTTCTTACCACTTCCTTCTTCCTATCACTTTGTAGTTAAACAAACAAAACCCAGAACCGTGTCCCAGCGAGTCACCACCACACTTCCCACTGAAAGATGCATCGCATACCCTACTCCTTTATTCTCCTATTTAGTGTAGAGGCTTACACGGGTAAACTGCACAAGGTGAACACTAGCAGGCCCTCTACTCTGGAAAGTCAATCAACTATTCCCTTGGAAATGACAGCATATCCCAAGGGGCCCAGGGAAAAAGAACTTACATGGATGGCTTGAAGACACTTCAGCTCACCACTGTGAGCTCCTTTTCCTCACATACTGTTTTTAATCTAGAATATTTTTAGCCATTGCTCAGAAGAATAAACCAGTTTTAAAACTGCTCCTAGTCCATGCTGTATAGAGGGAATTCCTTAACAGAGAAGCACCTCCAGTTCTCTGGAATTTCTTCCAGGTTGATCCTGCACAAAGATTCCTACACCTTATACCCACTGGGATAATAAAAACATTTAAACATGTGCCTCCAGGCACTGTTGTTTGTGAGGTTAGTTTGAGTAACTTCTCATAGACTCATGTGTCTGCTCACAGACTTGGGTCTGCTTCAGACTCCTGGATGGAGAAAGTCTCAGGTCTGGGACCATGTGCTGCTTTATGTTTCAGACACATGTCAATGTCAGAGGCAGGAACTACAATGAGAATATGAAGAAATCTTCAGGAAAAGACAAGACAGATAAAAAAATCACAACAAAAATATGTCGGCACTTTTAATGTGACTTACATATGCCATTTGTAACTCTGATAGGAACAGAGATAGAAGAATTGATCCTGTGACACTGACTGCAGTTAGCACAGTACTTTTTACTGTAAGCAATCAATAATTTCATGCATGAGTTGCAATTATAAGCTCTACATTCATGGTATTTGTGGATGAAATCCCTAAATGTTAAAGCTCTGGTTTTCAATGAATATGTAAACATTATTTCAGACTTGTGACTCTTCAGTTAATTCAAACCTTTATTCAAAAACAACCATTCTGTAAATTAATAAGTACAAGTTGTCTAGGAAATTGCTACCATTTCTCCTTACAGAACTCACAGAAATTACATTCTTAGGACACAGAAGGCATTTGAGTAAGTTTGGAAAAGTATATTTTGCTGCTCTCCCCCAGACATTTATTTTTTTCATAAAACAGCAGAACAATTTCAGGATTCATAACAGAAACCCTGATTGTACAGGCCAGGTAAAAAAGAAGCCACTGCATTTCCAGAAGGATCTTGAGATACTGTAATGAACATAGAGCGTACCATGTTTCTTTTGCAGATATAATCACAAATCACAAAACATTCTGAATTGAAAGGGACCCACAAGAATCATCAAGTTCAACTCTTAAGTGACTGACTCATATGGTGATTGAATGCACAACCTTGATGTTAGCTGACACAGCCTACCATACCTTTTGCACATCCCATTTTTGTTTGTCCACTTATGATCTTACATTGTTTTTTTTATTCCCTTCACCTATTAGACCAACAAACAGTTCAGGAACCTGTATATCAGACTCTCTTTACAGCTATTATAAAACAAGCAGCTTTCTTCTGAATTCCTTAAAAATATAAAACACATTGGCTAAGTACCACTTCCTAAACATTGAGGCAAAAATAGAATGAACAAACAACAGTAGAGCTGCCACAATGGTAACTTTCAGCAGCACAGGAACAGAACTTATTTTCTCCCAATGCAGTAAACATGAGGAAAGAATAAGAGCAAAATTCTTTATCTCCAGTTCAAAAGCCTTTCCACTTACCTTCTCACCTATTTTTACTCTGATACTATAAGCAAGAAAAATGGCTCCTGCCTCTTTTCAAGCGAGCCTCAGCCTGAGTCCATTTGTCCAATTTTTCACTAAGTACATTGAGATGCATCACTCCATGAAAGCCTGCAAAACCACTATCACCCTGAGTCTAAGAAAACATTTATAATGTTCAGATACATGCTGCATGGTGATTGTTCCCTACCATCAGCTGTAGCTTCCTTCCTCAGCACCACATGGTCACGTCTCTCAAGAGGCAGTATTCACCTCTTATTTTATACTTAAGTTGAAAGTTCTTTAGGACAGGGAACTGCCTCTAGTTTTATATGACATTCTACAAATTGTAATGCCACAATGGAAATTAACTAATTCTACATGATTAGTAATTATACTCCACAGCCAATGGGATAACCACCTGGAATCTAATTTATTCTCTCAGGACAACAGGGTGGAATTCTCTCAAGGAAGCAAATCCATAATTGTCTCATATTTGAAATGAGCACTTGGACATAAAACAAATATGTAATTTAAAACATTTTCAAACAAAACATTAGCTCAAATGCCACCCCACTGTACAATGAGCTGCCTTCCCCCCCCCACAATAAAACACTTACTCATGGGCGCAAAATTCATTATCCTAAAAGTGGGAAAATAATCAGGTTTCAAAAGTTGTTATATTGGTGAAATTAGAAACAAATCTGTAATAGAAGACACAGCTAATTTTCTGAATTTCTCTTGAAAGAAAGGTAAGAGTCAACAAGGCAGCTAATGTGTCCAATGTGCATTTGTGGAGATTGCCACTCACATGCATATGATGTCTAACAGAGAAAAACAAAATTCATGTTTTATATAATTTCAGTTTAATATCTGAAGAACGTCACTCGGGAGAGACAGGATCATAATCTCCCAGACCTGTACCTTTGGTTTAAGGGGGAAAAAAGAGCTTTCAATAGTTAGTTCTTGATCAGAAGATGATAATAAAGCATGCCAGGCATAAACTTTGTAAAGGAAGTCCTTTCTCTAATTTGTTGATCCAAGAGGGATTACACTTGGAAGCTTAATCAGAGAACTGATAGTGAAAGAAACAGTTGTTTCATCTTTTAAAAACTCCCATCATCCTGTTGTTGGAGTTCCTTGAAAAATGCTGGTAGATTGGCCTAGTTCACTTTCATGTATTAAGTACAGTCAACATTTTTATCTAGTTGCCAGTTCTGTCTTCTTTATCCTGACCTCTGTGAGTAGGAAATGCTTTTTTTCCTTGCATGTTACTGTCAATAGAAGTTTCCATGGTCAGTTAGGCTGCCAACCAGATCTTAGCATCCTGTTTGCTACTGGAATAGATGTTCTCTGGCTTCACAGCAAGACTTCAGGTGCTGTGCATTTGTATTTAAATAATCTGCAAATATACAGCTGAGGATACTAGTTACATTTACAGCCTCTGTCACACCTCATGCAGTGAGACCTATATAGTTAGTAATATCTCAGTAAGTTAATTAATTCCAGATAATGTTAATTAATGTGTCTGCAGATACATTAGCTGTCAATCATACCCCAAACAAGCCATTAGAATGAAACGGTAAGGCGCAATTCACCCAGAAAAGTAATGCTTTCATAAAATCTTAGCACATTTGCACGGGCATACAATAAATTCTGACTGTGGGTCTGGCCCCTGGATGTTGTTAGAGCAACAAAGACTCTGCATGAGCAGCAAAGCTGATTCTCAAATATGCCAGTCCCATGTATGTCATGAGCACAAACATGCGAATCCCAAGAAACAGCAGTTCTTGTATAGCTCTGTGTCTCACTGGGCACACATATTAGATGTTATCTGTACACAATATGTAAAAATGTGTAATGAATATCAAGGTAAGTGACAGTCCTGGAATCTGGATATTGAGAAATCTGATGGATCATTGCTCAAAATAGAAATGGGATACATTAGTGCAAAAAAAGCTTTTTCACATAAATGCATAGAACTGTCACGTCTGATATCTTTCATCGTCACACACCCTTAGCTGAAGTTCTTTTAGTTTAAAACCAGTGTCACTTGGAACATTTTTTGGTAATACGTTTTCTTTTTCCCTTCCTCTTTCATGATTTTCCAGTGGGGAAATAATGAACAATAAAACCCATGAAACAAAACAAAACAAGAAAAACAAACAAACCAACCAACCAACCATCAAACAAAAAACTAAAAACCCCCCCAAATCCCAGAAAACAAAAAACCCCCAAAACCCAAACCAAAAACCAAACCAAACCAACAAAAAACCCCCAAACAAAACACCGAAAAGCCCCAACAAAAACAACAACAAAAAACCCCCAACTCAACAAAAAACCTCAAAAACCAACCAAACCAACCAAACCAAAAACCCCCAAAATACAAAAACAAAAAAAAAAACCAAACACCAAAAATCCCCAAAACAACAACAACAACAACAAAAAAGGCACATGGAATTGTATACCAACTCTACTTACTGATAAACTCTGCCTTTTATTGCATGGCTGTTCTAAAGACTATAGGAAAACAATATTTTGAAACNTCAAACAAAAAACTAAAAACCCCCCCAAATCCCAGAAAACAAAAAACCCCCAAACAAAACACCGAAAAGCCCCAACAAAAACAACAACAAAAAAGGCACATGGAATTGTATACCAACTCTACTTACTGATAAACTCTGCCTTTTATTGCATGGCTGTTCTAAAGACTATAGGAAAACAATATTTTGAAACTTCAAGTTTTTTTAATGGAAAGTTTTTGTGTAGTTACGCTGTGCATCCTTATTGAGTGCATTTAAAATCTCTTAAAACAAATGATCAAACCTTATAAATATGCAGGATAATGTCTCCAGAGTGATGAAAAGTTTTAAAATTACACGCTATATATTAGCCTTTTTTGCATATGAAGGAATGTGCCTATATCTGCACTGTAAATACAAACTTTGGAAGATGCCTCCATGAGTTTCATGGCTGCACTAATGCTTACTGACCACTGCCAAATGGTTTGAAATAGATGAAATAATATGAGTTTCAACGATTATGGCTGCTCCACAGCTGAAGGGAATTTTAAAATTTTTCGTATTATCTGATCTTTTTGTATCTTATTGTTACATTGTAATTTTGGATCAAGTCTGGAGATAATGATATACCTTCAGTAGAGAAGATGAAATTTTAAGGAGAAGAATGAGCACAGTATAACAACCTTTACCCTAAGGGCTAATAAGCACTGAAATAAGAAAAAGTGTTTTGTTCAAATACTGTTTATTTCCTTTCCTAAGTGTAACTACACCAGATCCAGCACTATTACTTAAAAATTTATAAACAGTAAAAAGTTGTTACATTTGTGACAGTCCAGGGATACACATGAGATGAGATTTTCAGACAGATTTAATATATTTTATTAGACAAAGACAATTCTTTTTAAAAGAAATGCTTTTCGACCCCTAGCATACCTTAGAATACCCTTACCATCATACCTTAGAAAGGAGCAAAGAACTTCAAGCTTAGGATGGATAACTGCTCCAAACTGAATTGACTTTTGGTGGTCAACTAAAAAAGCTGCAAGATCTGCAAGGCTGGATGATTCTCTGTGAAGCAGAGGTTTTTGTGAGCAAAAAAAAGGTAATCTTATGAGCAGTGATATAATGTGAAATAATGATAAATTTTGGATCACAAGTGTTTTTTATTTTCTGAAGAACTGATTATTTTAATTAATTAAAATAATTTGTAAATTAACACAAAATACGGATTTTTCATGGGGTTATTACAAGACAGTGGTGGTGATGCAATTTCCTGGAGTCCAGAAAAATACTGTGCAGCTTTGTTACTAAGAATGTCAGCCCAGCACTCAGTGAAATACCAAGAGATAAGGAATCTGACAAAGGTACACAAATTGCTACTTAGAAGCTTGTTTCTTTAATTTGGACATGACAGGGAGGCTGAAGGACTGTGTAACAAGCACAAATGTTCAGGGCTTTCCCAGCTTTTTTGGAATGGCTCACAGGCCAGGAAGACAGCAGAAGAGAAGCAGAACTGCCTGTATCCTCTGCAGGGCAGTGATGACTAACAGAGTACAGCCCATTGCTGAGATCCCAAAAAATAGAACTCAGGTCTCTTGTTAGAAGCTACAGCTCAAAACTTGATCCCTACAATGCTGTGCTCGTAGAGGTCAGAAAGTGTCAAAGGATTAGTAAACTTTGACAGCCCACCTAGCACTCTGCACATCTGTGTAGAAGCATTTTCATTGCCTCTCAATGCAGAGTTCTCTCTAATAATCTATAAACTTTTTTCCCTAGTAACTCAAATTCATGGAAATCATGTGTGCAACTTCAAAGGGCGGTGCTACAGTAACACAACAAAACCATGTTACCTAACTGATGATTTGGGCTCCACATATGAGTTAAACCACAGTTATTTAACTAAATGATCAAGGCCTTATCCTGGGCCCCATAAAGAGCTCAGAAACTTGCCCTATTCATAGAGAAAGATTTAAGTATATAACATATGCTGAATTATTACTGTACAGTTTCTGCTTCCCTCAAAGACTCAAGCAATGGTTCTGCTGATACTGCACACTTTCCCTAAAGAGATTATTATGGTAATCCCAAATATTATACTACCGAAGCTATCTTATATTTGAGCTCATCAGATCCAATGTTCTGCAAATAATCTCTAGCAGCTTTAGCTAGTGTTTATATAAGCTAGTCAGGATGACTGAGTAGTGATGACCATGTTTTCCAGGCAACTCTCTAAAACAGTGAAAGTGCACTTGGTAAAAAACAGCAGCCTATAGAGAAAATACACTGCATATGCAAAGCTCTTTCCCATGAGAATTATACTTAGTATTTAACCTGCAAACTGTTTGTCATAATTTGTGGATGTTTTATTTAAAAAGTTTTATAATCTTTCAGGCATTTAGCAGGACAAATTATTTTCCCTCCTTACTTCTCCTTACTCAGAAAGCTACTTAAGATTGTGGCAAGTATTTCTGACCTATTGTTTCCTGAAGACAACAATCCATGGCTGTATTTTTTCCCTTTTGGATAAATGAACTAATGAACTTTGCAAAGAATTCAGATACCATGATAAATATTTATAGTCTTTTTTAACTGCCAAAGCTGGCTGAAATGGTCATAGAGTAGTCACGACCTTAAGGTTAATTAGTTGTTAGATATGCAGAGATTTCTGCTGTACAGTTACAAAGCTGAGCAACACAGAGATGCTGCAGGAACATGCTGTGAAGAACTGTTTTCCAGGCTGTGGGATCACACACAACCTTATCTTTCCTCACACCCAGCAAAGTGTTACTGCTTGCTGGAGTGGGATGGAAGTGAACTTAAAACTTAATTCATCTTTTAGCGGAAGGAGGGTGCAGTGGTTATTCTTAGCTCTTCTGTCTGTGGCAGCATCCTCTTCTCCAGCTCTTTGCTACTGGACTGCAGTTGCAGCGCACTACAATCTTTGTGTCCCTCCTCTCCTCCCCCTTTAGCTGCAAGGTTTCATTTCGACACCCACAAATTCTGATACACTCATACCCAGAATTCTATGCCATGCACAATCTCCAAGGAAAATGAAGACTGCTGCACTGTTAGATCGCAGCAGTGCAGCAAAATGAGGATCTAATTTGTTTTGTCTGGGACTTTGTGTGACTGCCATCACAAAGGAACAACTTCCAATCCACTTCCCTGGACCACTTTTCTTGCAATACCTTACTTTAGACACAACATAACTCCTACAAGGCAAAGTTATAACAAACACAGGCAACAACAAACAAATAATAAAAGCAATTTCAGTCTGAAATCACTCTGAAATTGTTCTGATGTTGCCTTTTAGAACTTTCAAAATTCATATTTCTTCATATATTTGATAATCACTATGGATTTTCACTTTTGCACATTCCTATTTAAATCTTTGCTCTGTCTTTTGAAAAGCATTTAAATCAGCTGGAGATATTCTTGGATTTGCATCTGTTGCTGTTTGAAAAAATGTTCTACTTACCAGCTGTCTACTTACCAATTTAATTTGCCATCTTTTAAACACAGTAGGAAGAATTAATCTTTCGTAAAACTCCAAGCGCAGTTGTCTCAAGGGTAGACTTGTACAACATGTTTAATATTTCCCCCTTTATTTTTCACTGTAACATTCCATATTGTTGAGGAAGTGAAGAATAAAAATATTTCAACTCACCAGTTGCATCAGGTTTTATTTTGGTTTGAATATCACACATTTTGTTGTAAATAAATAAGACTTCCAGGAGCAGAACAGTAGACTTCCTACCAGCCTACTTATTCACAGTTACACCTGTGCTGTTGGAAAAGTAGAGTCTTAACAGATTGCATTAACAAGATTAAATGGAAGAAGTACTAAGGCACAGACTGTTCCATTTCATTAAAGAAGGGAAGAAGACTGCTGGAGGCACTATGTAATGAAACAATATTTTCTTTTGATACTCTATTAATGCATGCGTTTCCTATTTCACTCCAATGATTTTAAAATTTCTTTTTTCTGGAACTTATGAAAATAAATCTCAGCTTTCCTTTGTCATCAGTTTTTGTTTCAGACATATATAAGACATGGAGGATTAGAGTGGCAGATGTAAGATGCCAAATTATTACAGATAAAAATCCCCATGTTGTAAAATGTCACCTATATCCTGCCTACTTTCAGTCAGACCAAAAAGTAAATTTTCTTCCTGTGTTTTTAGATGTCATGTGACAGACCTGTCTGAACTGTCCCTGTTGAACATCCATTACATTAAAGGAATATTAATTGTATCCCAGTTGCCCTTAGGTTGTACAGAAAACAGGAACTTAGGTGTAAGCTCTCAATATCAATCTCTAACAGAGCTGTTCTGCGCCTGGAACTACTGTTTTTGTTTTTGCCCCTTTTTTCTCCCTAGGCTTCTATGATGGCTAGAATTGCACCCTAGTCCATGGGTTACACTTGCAAAGTCATGCAGTGGCTGTTATGCACCAAATGTGGTGCAGCTGAACACAGAGTAAGATTTACACAGGCTTTCTGTCAAAAATAAAGCAAAACAGTACATAAGAAGAGCGTATTTCTGCAAGACAGCTAATGCATTAAATGCATTGCCTCTCATTCACTCTTCCCTTTTGAGTATTTGCAGATTTTCTGTGCTTAGAAAGAATTCCTTTCACCTCCCCATTACATATTCCCCAGCTTTTATGCTGCATTATTACTTCACTTCCAGTATCATCTCCTTTTAATCCGTTTTTTTGTGCCCTAACCTTTTGCATAAAGAAGTTGCTGGAATAAGGACTGATTCAGATTCTAAGAGTTCTGCCTTGCTAACTCTACATATTCATTTCCTTGGAATTCGTGCCAAAGATAAAACAGAGAGGACTTAACTTTCAAGATTCAGTTTGTCTGATACATGTAGAAGACTGTTAATCCTACATACTACTGGAAAAAAACCAACTGTTCAGAACTACCATCTCAGCCACTTTGCTTTGAATGCTTGCTTGGGTTAGATAAAACAGTTGAGGAATTTTCAAATAGAGACACCAATGCAAGAGGAAATACTGGGGGAGAGTTCTGAAGTTTATGAAAATAAGCAGAATTACTGGAGATTGGGATAAGTACAGAAAACAAACAAATGAGCTGGGAATAGTCAGGCTGAAAAGACATTTTCCCAATAATACTGAAAACATTATTTGAAAGATAAAAAGGAACAGGATGAGTTAATTACTTGCAACAACTAATTTAACTGTGCAAAAGCATTACACAGCTATTTTTTTCATGTCTGTTCCTAGAACCAGTCACATATAGACTACAAGAGTTCCTGTGGGTTTATAATCTTAAATACAGTCTCAAACTCTTGGCCTGTGGCATTTTGATGAATAAATATTTCCTGGCTTGGTAAAAAATAGTTCTCTATTATTTCATTAATCGAAGCCCTTTGATGTTATGAAGCGTAATTTTTCTTGACTGGGTAAATAATTGGTGTATAATTTTCCTTCTGTTGCAACAGCATTTCATTCTGCTGAAATACTGATTGCCTAAAAAGATCTTTGAGTCTCACTGTTTCATAAAATATTAGAGTTTCCCATTAGACACACCACTTTCCTCTCAGATAAAAACCATGGATCAAAGAAATGGCCAAAAGAAATGAACAATATTTAAGTGGATTTTTTCCCCCTCTTCTCCCTCTCCAATTTGTGTAACTGAAAATTAGTTCTGCATGAGTCAGAAAGAAATCAATAGATTGTTGCCAAATACTACATACCCTTCTGATGCATGATTTAGTACCAAATTGGTACTGAGCAATGATTCCAGACACACTGGCTTTCAAGCCAAGAACTATCACTTGCCTAGCAGCCTAATAAACCCCACTGTATGTCCTGTTGGATGTGCTCTGCCTCTACAGGCACCAGAGTGTAAGAACGTAAAGAGCACAATGAACTGTCTCGAACACTGTCAGGGAAGGAAGTTCTCGTAAGATAAGCCACCACAACAGGAACTTAAGAAAAGCACAGATGGCAAATAGGGAGGCATTAACACCAGACCTGAGCGAAGGTGAAGGTTTGGAATTAGCACACTGGACAAATTCCACTGTGCAGACTGCGGGAAAAGTGCAGATGGCAACAACAGGAAGATGCCAGGCCTGGCGAGGCAGATCTGGATAACCTATCCAGACAAAAATTCCCATCATGGCAAACGGTGAGAAAGGAACAGCTGCTTTCACACACGCTATTCCAAGTTATGGGAACAGTATCTATGCCTCATGGATACTGGGGACCTGGACTGTAGTACCTCCAGAAGAACGCTTTGGGACCCCCAGCACTGAGCACAGCAGGGTGAAGGATAAGCAGGATGCTGCAGAAATCCATGTGTTGGTGGTATCTTTTGCTGAATCTCTCACTGTCTCTCCCCCCTTCCTCCTATTTCTATCTCTCCCTCTACCTCACATTTACAGTTAAATAAAATTCGTACAATTGACTTTGGTGTATGGCCTTGTTTGCACCTTAATTTAGGCAGAGGCATCTCTTAACAATTGGATCCTAACACAGGGCAGGCAGAATTTGGATGCAGAGGTCTATATGCAATATTTACATTTTGGAATGACACCACAGTTCCAGAAGAAAATGGAAGTATTTTAACTCTTACAGAAATATAATGGTATGACATAATTTTCAGTTTCTCTTTCTAGAAATGTACCCCACTGACTCTCAGCTGAAAAAAACCCTATGTTGAAGAATAATTTCAACAGCCAAACAAATATAAAATGAAAACTTCATCTATAGCACAGATTAAAACCACCTCTGAAATCCACGCATTTTAAGCTTCCTTTCGACCATGAAGCTGTCCTTTCAGCTGGCCTAATTTTGGGAAAACAGACAATCTCAATAAAAGGCATCACCATGCACCTAGCTTTCTTTTTAACTCTTTGAACACAAAGAGATCATAGAATCACAGAATAGTTTGGGTTGGTTGGAAGGGACCTTCAAATGTCAACTAGCTCCAGACTTCCTGCAATGAGCATAGAAAAGTCCTATTTGCACATTCATGACAAAGTATTGCCTGATTGTGTTCAACAGGAGTTTGTTTGTTTGTTTTTAATATGATGAATATTTTTGAAGTAAGTTGTTATAGAGGGAAGGGGTGGACTTTCTAGCACTGTTTAATTCTGTACCACCCATATCAGTGTGGGGGTATGGTTTCAGCAGGAGGGAGCCAGGGTGAGCAGTGGCAGGGTTGCTGTCCATGGGCTTGAGGGAGGAGGTGTGCACATTTTGGGTTCAGCCTGGCAGAACCAGACCCCCTCTGCCACTGGCAGTCTATTCCATGGTCCTCTGAGCCACGCCTTTTCTGGTTTGGTGCTAAAAGACACACAACAAAGAGAGCAGAGGCACTGTGGAGCCTCAGCCGCAACCATAGCAGTTGCAGCCAGAACTGCCAAGAGCTCCACTCTGGCTCCCACAAAGCCAGGCCCAGGACAAGGGTCCCCAGCCTGCTTCAGAACCCTCTCAGGTCCCACCAGGTTTCGTCTTGTCTCTGTTTTTCCAGTGTTTTTGTGCTGGGGGAGGGAAGTTAAGTTGCAACTCTCCCTGACACACACTGCCTTTGTTTTCCTATTTACCATGCGGCCCAGCATGGGGCCAGTCACCATTTCTGCCTTTGTCTGCGAAAACCACGTTGGGTGCTGTCTTTGGGAAGTGTTTTTGTTTGTTTGGTGGTGAACACCCTTTTTTGTGCAAAACATTATTTTGTACGCTCTTTTATTAATACTTCTGTTGTTATTGTGGTTTTTCACCGAAGTTTGATTCCAGTTTATAATCTTCCCTAGTTTTTCCTCCACTATCAGAAGAGAGTGGGGGAAAGGGAGTAGCTTGAGTGGGTTTAATTTTCCTGCTGTGTTTTAAACTAGCACATTAAGAAAGGAAGGAATTTGACACCACTGAGCACTTTGGAATATAGCCTTATTCCTAAATGAGTTAATTCTCTCATCAGTCTAATTTGCTGAGTAGTTAATAGCACCTTGTAACACACACGATCACAGATGAACTATGGAAATGAGGAATGTAAACAATTTATCCCAGTAATTTAAAAAAAACCCCCAAAAATGATAGAAATTGTTGCACAGAAATGGATTATTTAACTACAGTAAAAAACTGCCACAAAACTAACAGCGTTCTCTTGAAAGACGAAGATATGAAAGTACGAAAACTGACTGGGTATTGCTTCTTTTTGTAAAAACTATAAATACTCAACAACATGGTCTGCTGAAGCCATATAGAAGTGCACTTCTATAGCTCAGGGAGTCCTTCAGCTACTTGTAGTAAAATCTGGTTAGGCTTAAAGCTGAGGTAAAAATTATTTAGCTAAAGCAAAGAAAACCCGGCAACCACTTTAAAGATAAAAGATGTGGAGATCAGGAGTGTGGCACAGTGGAATTCACTTTCATCTAGCAACCTTACTCTTGTTAAGAGTAGACACAAGACACACTCTGTCTTGGCTCTGGCCAGACTGTTAATTTTTGCAGCAGGAAAGATGGGTCATGGATAGGACATGGAGATAATTCTCCACCACCTCAAGTCATTGCTGGGGGAAGAGGAAAGGGATTCTCTTCTGGGGAGAAGGGGCTCCTTCTGGTTGACTAAGTGTGGCAGAAGCAGCAGTCTGGAGAAGGAGCTGACTCTAAGCTGGACGGTGTAACTGAGAAACACTGTTTCCAAGAAATCAAGTGTGAATCCTTTGCCTGTCTTGTACGCTTTGTTATTAATATTGATCCCATTGCTCTTTCCAGTAAATTGCTCTTATTCCAACCTGTGATCTTCACTTTTTTGGCCTTCAATTCTCCTTTCCAGCTCCAACAGGGGGAGAGGAAGGGGAAGAGTGTGGGGGGAAGGGAGCGAGCAGCAGATGTAGATCCAGACGAGTTGGAGTGTACACAATCCATCTGCCAGAGTTTGTACAGAGTGCGCCACCATCACACATCAACTCGCTGGTATTGGTGTCAATGAAAGGAGAACAAACAGTGCTTCAGGAACCTGCCTGACTTTAGCAATATGAAGATCATCTTTATTCCACTGTCTTGACCTGCACCTTGGCTGTGGAAAGACCGTCCAAGATGGCAGACAGATTCGAAGGACTTGCGTATGATAGAGAGGAAACATTCCATGCCCTACCAGTATGGACCAGAATCTCTGCTATTGGAAGCAAGACACCCCCATGTGAAAGAGAGGGGCAGTACACACCATGAGGAACCTGTGGTATTTCCTGTGTGACCACAGGGAGGACATGAAGAAATTTTTTTTAAAAGACCTGAATGACAACTTTATGGAACAGGTTCTAAGGGAACCGACTCGGAAAGATGCTCTCCTTTATCTACTGCTTGTCAGCAGAGTGGATGTCATGAGAAAAGTGGAGACTGGCCACAGCCACCAGTGTCTTGGCCACAGCAATCATGAAGTAACTGAGTTTAAAATCTCTATTGACAGAAAAAAGTGTCAGCAAAACCTCAAGTCTGGGCACGAGGAAAGCAAACTTCAGGCTGCTCATGGAATTAGTGAGAAAGGTCTCATGGGAATACATTTTTGCAGGTGCTGGGATCCATTGGCATTGGTCACTTTTTAAACATCACCTCCTAAGGGCATAGGAGCATCAATTCCCAAATATCAAACAGGCAGAGCAGAAGGCTGTCTTGGCTGAACAGGGTATCTTCCCTCAGAAATAAGGCAAAAAAGCAAAGTCTATGCCCTGTGGAAGATCAGGTGACATGGGAGGAATATGGAGATGCTGCTATCACTGTAGGGAGAAAATTTACACAGGCAGAGCTCAACTAGATTCTGGCCAGAATTGTGTGGGACAAATAGAAAAGAGATTTTTTAGATGGCTCAATAGCAAAAGGTAGTGCAGAGATAACATCTGCCCTTAACAGGATGAGGATGGTCACCTCAAACACGGACATGGACGAGGCAGAGATGTTTAACACATTCTTTGCCTCTGTCTTCAGCATGGATGATGAATCAAGGGGGCTCAGTGCCCTGAGCGGGAGGATGACTGCAAGAAGAGTCAACGTCCAGCAGACCCTGAAATAGTGCAGGATCTGCTGCTACAGCTGGACCCCTACAAATATATGGGGCTGCATGGCATTCACCCAAGAATCCTCAAAGAGGTGGCTGATATCATTGCAAAGCCTCTCTTGATGATTTTTAAGCACTCTTGGGAATCCGCAGCCCTCCCAGCTGACTGGAAGCTGGGAAACATTGTTCCAGTTTTCAAGAAGGGTAAGAAGAAGGAGCTTGGAAACTACAGCCCTGCCAGTCTCACTTCAGTGCCAGGTAAAATAATGGAAAAGATTATTCTGGTAAGTATTGAAAAATACCTAGTGGACAATGCAGGCATCACTGACAGCCAGCACAGCTTCATGAGGGGAAGGTCCTGCTTGTCCAATCTGATGTCCTTCTACAACAGTGTAATCCTCCTAGCTCATCTAGGAAACCCAGTAGATGTAACATTTTTGAACTTCAGTAAAGCCTTTGATGCTGTCTCTCACAGGATCCTTCTGGACAAAATGTCCAGTCCAAAGATGAATAACTGTGTTACCGGATGAGAAAGCAACCAACGCATGGGTCAGGCACGAAGGGTCATAGCGAATGAGGAAACAGCAGGCTAGCGCCTGGTCACTAGGGTTCCGCAGGGCTCCATCCTTGGGCCCAGCTTTCTTCAACAGATTAACAATCTGGATGGAGAACTCCTACAGAATACTAAGTAAGTTTGCTGATGGTACTAAATTGGGAGGAGCTATCGATTCCCAGAAAGCCCTGCAAAAACTTTGACTTTTAACAGAGCTGAGCAATCATCAACCATATGAAGTTTAACAAGGCTGGATTCTGCACCTGGGATGGGGCATCCCTGAATGCATGTACAGAGAATGAGAGGCTGGAGAGCAGTGCCGCAGAAAGAGAATGGGGGTCCCAGTCGATGGTGAGTTGAACATGAGTCAGCAGTGTCCTGGCAGCCAGGAGGGCCAAGTGTGTCCTGGGGTGGATCAGGCACAGCATCGCCAGCCGGGCAAGGGAAGGGATTGTCCTGCTCTGCTCTACGCTGGTGCAGCCTCACTCTAAGTTTAGTGCGCAGTTTTCGGCATTGAGACATTGGAGAGCATCCAAAGAAGGGCCACAGGGATGTTGAAGGGTATGAGGAGTGGCCCACGCGCCTTGGTGCGTTCAGCCTGGAGGAGACTGAGGGGACACCTCATTGCAGTCTTCAACATCCTCATGAGAGAAAGCGAAGCAGTAGGTACAGATCTCTTCACTCTTGTGGGCAGTGAGAGGACTCAAGCAAACAGCATGAAACTGAGTCAGAGGAGGTTTAGGTTAGATGCAAGACCACAGTATTGAGTGGTATCACATTCCTTACCATACACCAGCCTCTGGGAAGTTGCACAGTGTAATGAACTGCTAAAAACCACATTGAAAGCTGTGAGTGAGGGAACTTTCACACACTGCCACCTTCATTTAGCAAGGCCACCTGGTTAGTTAACACCCACCAATTTAGTTGAGCTGTCCCTGCCCAAACAAAACCTTCATGCATCATAAAGTGGGATAAAGTCCCTGTATGGTGCATCTGATGAATGTGTTTGGGAAGACAGTTTGGATTGGTCCTGCCTCCAAGCAAAGGCAAACCCATCTGTGGGATTGTTTTTGCTCAAGCATTTGAGTGCACTTGGTGGGTAATGCAGATGGATGGGGAAAGACAATGTGTACGTTAAGGGGATTTGATTTTACAGCGAAAACAGTCTGTAATGTTGAACTGCATATGTAATGTTGACTGAATGACTCTGCCACTGTGTGCCATAACTACTATGGACAATGAGTAGGGACTGCTCCCAATACACCCGCCATGAGCTTGTGATGCAGCTTGCAACCGCCTGACAGCACACCAGCCCTCCTGCCCTGGAAGACATCTAGGACAGACAGAACCCGCAGTCAAGGACTCAAGGAACTCAACAGACATCTTGGAAGGATAGCCATTGACTCTGGAAACTGTGCTTGTGTACATATATCTCTACATATATGTATATAGTTGGCAGGTGGAGGATCAAGGTATGATGTTGATAGCACAGGATAAGGGATAAATAATGTCTTGGTTCCAGTCAGGACAGGGTTAAGTATTTGCAGTAGCCAGGAGGGGCCATTGCCAGGATCCAGAAGTTATTTGATACCACCTCAAGTCATTGCCAGGGGCAAGAGAAAGGAAGTCTCTTCTGGGGAGGATGTGTTCCATCTGGTCAAGTAAGTGTGGCAGACAGAGTGGTCATATAACCCTGGTTCTGAGGCTCGAAGTGGTTGGGCAATGCACTTCTCAGCAATCACATGCGAACTGTTTGCCTATCTTTTACACTTTGTTATTATTGTTGCTGTTACTGTTCATTTTCTTATCACATTGCTGTCTCCAGTAAATTGTTCTTATCTCAGCCCGTGATCTTCACTTTTTGTGTCTCCAATTCTCCTCTCCATCCTGCAAAGGGAGAGGGGAAAGAGTGAGTGGCACACGCTTTGGAGTATCTCAGTGGGAGCACTAAATTGAGGACTTCCATTCCTAAACCATGCCACACCCATAGACAGAACTCTTTCTTCGGTTCTTGGTAGTTTTATCAAAAAAATATCCTGGGGATAGCTGTCTGGGGAATAAGTGAAATGAGAAAAAAAAATACAAGTGTGTGTGTATCTGTGTATACACAAGACTACTGGTTCAGAACCTCATTTGGTATGGACTGATGCAGGGTTGCCAAAGTCAGTGCCAAATTAGATTAATTATATTGTGGGTCAGCTCCTCTTCTCTTTTATTCCTATGTTACACAACAGTTGAAAAATAGAGTGTTATAAAAAGGCTGCAAGTAATTGTATTATTTTCCTTCTGAAGGCTGCATATGATATATGCCCTGGTTTTAACTGGCAGAACTGCAGAAAACTGAGCAGCAGCTTCTAGGTTGTGGCCCTGCACAATTACGAAGAAGGTGCTTCTGTTCATTTATTTTAGGAAGTAGGTATTGTCCTTGGGGAATGTGATCAGATGAACCTTGCTCTCTCTTTTGCTTTGTATATTCTTCAGCCATGCAAGCTCTGATCAACCTTGCCAGTGCCCTTTTGGATGTTGGCCTTCCTCCTTTGCAGACACAGAACAGAAAGAAAAGTCTTACTGTACCCTGAAATCCTTGTGATCTGTAAATCTAAGTCTTTGCAGCCCTAGGGACATTTCAACAATGTGAATCAAGTTCTATTCCACTTGCAAGCTGAAGATACAAAAATGGTGACACTATGTTCAAGTTTAAAGAAAAATCAATCAAAATGTATCAAAAATCCTGGTGCTTTAATCAGGGCTGCTATATATGATAGAATATGGATGGCATAACATATGTGATTCCCCCAATCACAGCAAAAGGATCAGTACAAGAAATTGGTAGCAGGATTTTCTGTCAGGTCCTTTTTTATTCTATTTAATTTTTTTCTGAAAAGTGATCCCAGTAGATTGCGTGAAGGGGAGCCATGACTGAGACAGAGCATGCTCTAAAGGTCTATTAGCCCACTGTGCAGTACATTTTAAGTTAAAAGACTTCAGAAGTTATAAGAGAGGCCATACCTTTATGGACAGAAAATAAGTATCTTTGGACAACCTTATAACACTGAGGTGACAGACTTCCTCTGTTGATATGAACTCTGCAGGTCTTTGAAAAACACTGAATGAGTGTTAAGAACTAGGGACCAGAGTATCATCCATGGAAAAACTGGAAAAGAAATTATGGACATGCACAAAATAATATCTTTGAACAGCACTGGAAGTGCTGAGCTCAGATTTTCAGCTGGTCTATTATTACACTTCCCCATTTAAACTTCCAAGGTCTATGTGATTTGTTTCGACTAACTCTTTTGTCTCACCACATTTTTTCTCTTCCAAGGAGTGACTGACCCCTCTTGATAAAAAAAGTCTTCTCCCTAAAATGGATGATACATGTAACAAACCCATGTAAAGAAAATTCACAGGTACATACATACAGGAGCAAGTCAGGTATTTTAGACTTCTACAGTCCAGAAGTTCACACATCACCTGATCAGACCACTGAACTTCTGCTGTAGGAAACCATCAACTTTACAGAAAAATTGTTGCTGTTTTCATTATTTCAAACCATGTGTGTAACATGTCGCGTATGTCAGTACTTTGCTATTGGATGACAGTATTGGAGGAAATGGTTTGTAATACACTATTGCCTGTCAAACTATTGATTATTTCTGCAGGTCAGTTTAATTCTCCTAGAGGCCAATATGCTCTGCTCCAATCTTCCATGGTTGCCCAATTTATTAATATTTTTACTATGATTTAAAAATCCAGTAAATCTCTAAATTGTGAGTCACCTTCTGAGAAGGAATACTTTGATAGCTGCTTTCCAGTTGAAAGCACTGATCTATATTGCACACTTATTGCTTGATAGTCTGAATATGAATGCCATAGTTTGGACATTTAAAAGTACGTTTATTTGCCGGCATAGGATAAGTAGCTACATGTCCCAAATTCTCACATTAAGGGAAATAACTTTGATATTGCTGTTTTCTTTTCTTTGTGTGTCTACAATAAATTTCAGCATTCTGCAACAGCAGAACCATTGTCTCCTGAGCACTTGGTCTGACCTGTTAAGGAAAGCTGTGCTCTACTCAGACTTGTGTCTCACAAGAGAAGCAGAGATAAATCTAAGGTGGAATTTTTTTTTTCTTTAAGCAAGAGTAAATTGCATTCTATAATTTTTTTTATAAACCAGAAAAATCAGCAACCCAAATACTGTTCTCTAGTTACTGAAGTGATCTGTTAAGAAGAGTAGTGACTACACATAGAAAATAAAAATCAAATCTGGATTTATGCAAGTTAGGTAATTAAAAAATTATATTAAAAGGAAGCCTTTTCAAGAGTTTTCTAGTATCTAAATGTAAGCCTTACTTTTTGATACTTAACCGAAGTACAAAATGAAACCTCTTGTTTTCATCCCTATAAACTGCTGTGACGATATTCTGCTTCCTAAAATGCATTCCAATTTAAACTCTAGACTCCCTATAACCATAATGTCTTGTTGGAAACCTAAGAAAGTGGGACAATTTATCAGTCAATGGACAGAATCACTATTCATAATTTAGTGTGAGACCTCTGTATTTCAACTTTACTGTAAGGAAAACAGCAAATTCTCTGGGACCTCTTCATTATATGCATTAGCAAATTGTATTTGATTGGCAGCAATGCCACCCACATCTGAGCTGTGCTTGTATCATGTCCTTTCAGTCTGCCAAGCCTCAACACTGGAAACAGAGAGGTGAAATGACAAACACTTCAGAAATATTTCAGTGGGCATCCTGAACCTATGAATTTGTGCTCCATCTAGCTGGGAGGAGAACGGAGATTTTGTGCCTTATATAAAACTCAGATAGTTTTCACAAACAAGAACACTGCCTGCCACATTGTAAGGTCAGTCACAAAGAAAGCATCACTGTTGGGCTTCTAATCATGAATCTCACGCTCATTAATAATACACAAAATAACATCAAACCTTTCTAAAACAAGCCCAGAACTTTGCTGTAATACCTCTGCCAGCACTTCTCCTTTGCACTCCTGAAGACACATATTGTGCTTTTGACAGAAAGAGTGAGTGCTTTTAAGTCACTGTTCTAAATACTACCACAGGCTTGTTTCCAAGAACAGCATGTGAATAATAGATGCAGTATTCAACAAATTTTAAAATAGTGAAAAAAATTAATTATTAAGTAAAGATCATGTCTGTTGC
The DNA here is from genome assembly GCA_013397895.1 of Origma solitaria. Lineage (NCBI taxonomy): Eukaryota > Metazoa > Chordata > Aves > Passeriformes > Acanthizidae > Origma > Origma solitaria. Next base: position 201,102 of record VZRL01005919.1, read on the forward strand.
AGGCAGAAGACAGGTAATAGAGTGAGCATGTGCCACTCAATGTACTGTGCTGCTATTTTAGTTATTGTGTTCAGCAGAATCTTTAAGCACAGGACAAAGCTTGTGGCATTGTCCTTCAAAGTCCTCCATGAAGGCATGAAATGGAGAAAAACTCCAATCAGTATGACAGCTTTATTCAGACTGGTGACATGCAAAAGGTATTCATCCACACTGAGATGCATTAGGGTCAAAACCAAAAAACCCCAAAGAACAGAGACCCCTAAGGCTTCGGTACTTGGACAACTGTCTCTTGAGACACTCAAAGGAGGATTAGTAAACCAGTATGAAGTGCTTAAATGCTTCTACAGTGTCTAGGCAGACCAGTGATTTTCCATCAGTTCTGCGTTTGTGAACTGCTAACACACAAAAGCTGGAAAAGACAAGACAGCATCTTAGGTGCCTTGGACAACATATCTAGGGATGTTTTTAATTTTGAAAATTTACCTAATTCCTTTTTCAACAGCAACTAACGAATAAAACTGTACCAGTAACACCAGAATATGGGGGAAGTTGTGAACGAGCTAGTCTTATACAATCATTAGATACACCAAATGTAATCATTTGCTTACAGTGATGTTTATGCCCCTTTGCCCGAAGTACCTGATATTTTTTCTGACAAAACTTTAATGAACACAGCTGTAACTTCATTAAGGCTAAATGAAACACAGCTTTGCCATCCTAGCTGTATAAAACATACTGGGTGAGGTTTTGTTTCTTTGTTTTGTTATAACTACAGGGCAAAGAATAACCTGTTTGTAAGCCAATGCCTGACAGCCTTTGGGATGTTGCCACATCTGAGACAAAGCAATATGACGTGTAAGCCCCAAACAGCCATGCAGACCAAGAAGTCCAAAATGTTCAAGCCACACAGAACTCCAGGGACAATTAGGTAATTAGGCAAATGTGTGCTGGTGAACCAGGAGCAATGTATCAGAACACTTTCACAAGACATGGTGAGAAGCCTCAATAAGAGCCTTCCTTTCATCAACTGATAAAGCTTATCACCAGCTATGGAACAAAGGGAAAGAGTAATATCAAGTGAATCACAAACACAGCTTCCTGCCATGCTACTGAAATAATACATCCTTGTCAGAAGCCTTTCATCCAGCCATTTTAAAAGAAATGAGAACACGCTGTAAGAAGAGACCACTAGGAGAACAGTGGTGTTACTGTAACTTTTTATCGATGTCAAACTGCTCCGTCATTATGTTGGGTATGCTTTTCTGTCTTCCCCTTCCAGGAGCTGCCAATGAATTTAGAGAAGTGAAATAGAAACTTTTGCCACCTACCTCTTAGATTCAAAAAAACCCCTCAAAATAACCAAAGCTAAAGACAGAAAATAGCTGACTAGCAGTGTTAGTCATCTTCATAAAAGTGTACAGCAAGAGGATTCTGGTTTCCTAGGCCATGAAACATAGCCCTTCTTCACTGGTTTATACTGATTGTTCTTGAAAATAATACAAGATATAACTTCCTAATGAGGTGATGAAATCTAAGAATATAGTAAAAAAAAAAAAAGTATAATAAAAAACTTTTATTGGCATTTTTAATTCTGATATGTATCCAGACAAGACATATCTACTTGAAAGCGAAAGATTTCCCAGTCTGTGCTGAGACCAAGAATTTGATTTGCTTAAAAAAGTTAAATGAACGGTACAGCAGAACAACCGTATTTATCAATGTTACATACTACAGTACTGTCTGTTGCATTCTTAAACATGGAAATACAATTGTATTACAGATGTCAAAAATGGAACCGCTATTAGAAATGTCTTAATGTTACAATATATTCAGGTCTGCCCAAAATTGCCTTTCCTACCCATTTTTCTTCTCCCCATAAATGATATTTATGGGGAAAGAAAAGTGTATGTCATCTACCCCTTTGCACAGGTGTCATGCATAATGCAATTACTATGATTTTCTGCATCTCAAGAGTGCAACCATTTCCCATAACTACACAGAGGAAAAAAATGATCCTAACTCTAATTATTGTACAAGAGACAGTCCTTACTAATATAGCTCTTATTACTTAAGATGACATTGAATAACTATGGATAGCGTTCATATTTTCAATTCAGGTGGTTCTACACTCAATTATTAACCAACCCTACCTCATGTTCCCTTGGACACTAATTACTTCTGATCATGTGACTCAGGAAATATGAGCAAAACTGTAATACTAGTCCCACTGAGAACTACCTACTTAGGTAAGGGGGAAACAATAAGCCAGCAATGCACGCCATAAGTGCAGCCCATGTTAACATTTTACTCACTGTAGCTTTAGTTGTTAGAGCTGAGAAGGCAAAAGAAACATAAAATTCAGCAGTATTTGGAGGTTTTCCTCATACTGTCTTAGAAAGTATTACTAAGAAAATATGGCACTCAAATACAGATATTTTGCTTCACAGAAAAATGCGAAAAAAGTTATTAAAAATCTCATGAAAATTGTTTTCTCTGATAAAAATCATAAACATTAAAAAAAAAGTAAGAAAAGCAATTCAAATCAGATGTTTTCAATATGTCTACATGAAACATTTTGTAACAAATTTCTCTCTCCACATCATAGGTCTAAAGCTTTAACTGGCAGACAGTAAAGTCTGATAGGAAAATAAGTCTTTAAAATACTGAGGAATGAAAAGCAAATTGAGTTAGCACAGTGTAAGATGCAAGTAATTATACAATGTCAATCCTGTTTTATACAGTCCAGTCTTCAAATAACACGTCTGGGAGAAAATATAAATCTCTTTTCTTCAAGTGACTCATGCTCTTTTCCCAGAAAGTAGTAAGGGCTATTATGTGCAACAGCAGGCTCTGTGCTTAAGGGTTTCTCAAATGTGGATGATACTAACAGTTAGTATGCAACTATGTAGAATTCCCCCTTCCTCTTGTCAAATCCAAGTATCAGTAACTAGCTATGAGAGACAAGTCTTCATTGGGCAACTTTCAAAATTACCTTTCCTGCAGAAAAAAAAGTGATTATTTCTGAGAAAATGCCCCCAACAAGGAGACTTAAAGTTAAAAGACTGACTGAAGTCTCAAAATATGTACTATGCAGCTGTATATTTCCATTGATACATTTACTATCAGCTGAAATACAACTAAATCACTGAAAACCAACAAAAAAGGGAGTTTCAGATGGCTTGTGTCACAGTTCCTGACTGATAGCACTTCTCAAATTTCCCTTATCTGCTGTTTTTGTACCATCACTTGTGCTTATGCCATGCACACTGCTTCAGCTGGATTTCACCTAACACACTCAACATCAGAGAAGGCTTCTATAGAAGGGGGAATGACAGGAAGCCGGAACTTTGTTCTCTGCAACTACCTGACAGGAGGCTGTAGTCAGGTGGGTGTCAGCGTCATCCCCAGATGAGGCTGAAAGGATGGTGCATTGAGTCAGAGGTGGCAGCAGCAACCACTGAAAGGGTTGGTGCACTATGGAAGACTCTGGCTGGACATCTGGAGGAATTCCTTTATGAAAAGGGTTGGTGAACATTAGAACAGACTCTCCTGGGAGGTGGTGGGGCCACCATCCCTGGAAGTGCTCAAGAAATAACTGGACATGGAACTTAGTGCCTTGGTCTAGTTGACAATGTGGCAATCAAAGGTCAGACTCAATGACCTCAGAGGTCTTTTAAAACCTAAGTGATTCTATAGCTCAGTGTCAGGTAACAGCTAGTTTTTCTAAGCAAGATGATCATGTGATACTGTAACAATTCTAGGAAATATTACCGATTCCTTTAACTCTGACTAATCTGCACTTACAAACTTTTACATTGGATTATCCCAGGTGAAAGAATTACCCAACAGCAAACACTCATTTCCATTCTCTGAAGGAAAGACAGATGACCCTAGTCCACAGTCCTACAATTACTTGAGCAAGCTCTGATTATCTGTGAAGACATGGCATCTAAATCCTTTGTGTAAGTAATGCACCTAAATATATTCTAAGTAGGCTCACAGACACTGAGCTGATAAAAAAATTGGGAACAGCTATTATGATTTTTATTATCTTTCATTACAGGCCTTCACTCTTACTCCTAGCAGGGTGCATACAATTAAGTTACATGGACTGGGTACCACAAAAGATGATAACCTTTGATCACTTAACTTCTCCAAAAAGAGATGGATTGCACATTTCTCCAATTTAGGCTGATGGTGAATTCAAATCTTCTTCCACTGCCAGAGTACCTACAAGCATCTGAAAAACAGTATTTGTGGCTTCTTTTTCTTTCTCCTCTTCCTTACTGATTTCAGAAGAAGTGCAATCAGCACTATTGCTTGCTGCTCAATCTCCTCTCCCAAAAGCTGGCTTAAGATGTCTCTCTGCTAGCTTCCCAACACTTTAACTACCCATCTTATGATCAAATCCTACTTGCCAACTTCTGTCCTGAAAGTACTTATGGATTTTATACAGCCATTTTAATAACACAGTTTCTCTGCTTTCCAGGAGAAGTTGCATGCATGAATTCTTTCTTTCAGTTTCCTCTTTCACCCCTAGAGCCAGAACAAAGAAATAGGAGTCTATATCCGTTTGCGTTATTACTGCCATCTCTGACTCAACGCACCATGTGCAATTTAGAAGGTGGATGGCAGGTTTTTACTGAAGGGTCACCTGATTGCCTATCCACCACTGTGCCAATGACTTGCTCACCTGCCTTAAGCAATGGTCACTTATCACACGTACACTACATTGCACACTGGGATGTTTTTTCCCTGTTTTTTTCAAACATTTCAAGAAGTTCTGTAAGTTGCGATATTTATTTTTTCACAGCAAATAACCGCACTATCAGGGCTCAGCTCTTGCCATTTGGAACTGGCACAGAAAGAGTCCTTGGTAAATATTTTCAAATGAAAATTACCAGGCCAAAGCCAGTTAGAAGAAAAAGAACAGGCTATTGGAAGAAGTCAGATTTGCAAGATCATTACCATCCAAGCATACAGTCAAAATGTATCAGAAAGGCTTGTAATAAAACCCCTTATAACAGAATTGCTTCAGAATTCAAACACAATTTATTCTGAATCGAAACTATTAATTAAAATCATATAAAGTGCAATAAAGGCATAAATGTCAAGTTTTGACAGACAACTTTCATGTCATGTTGCGAAAGACAATTTTCACCAATTACCTAGAAGAGAGTATCTGTTACACAGACTTAAATGAAGAGTTAACTAGGGATTTTGAAGTAACAGTCATGCTACATTTGACAATTATGTTTTTGTTGATCGTAAGTACCTAAAAGGATTTCTTTTCCAAAGCTAAAACATAAGTTATAGCTTTTCTTTACAGAAACTTCAAAACAATGCAAATCAATTAACTGAATAACCGTTCTAGAGCAGAACTATGTTTACACGGTATTTAAGTAGTAGTTACTGACATATTTAAGAAAAAAATCCTGACTGATGAATAGCTGAAATTCATGCAATTACTCTACATATTTCAACTCTGTATGTCTCTGGAGTTTCTGAAGTGTGCTGACGTAATTTAAGACATGCATGTTTCTTCTGATAAAGGCATTCAGACTTAAAAAACCAGACATATTATAGACAGAAAAGTATTGAGGTCCAAAGAGTTTGCAGTTTATACTACTTTCCCTAGATAATCAAAATCATATTGTTAGTAGTATTAGTCTTTTATGAAAACCAACAGAACGTAATCTCATCTACTACAGGGTTCTTGTTCAGTAGGTGTGTGTTTACTATAGGAAACTTATTCTGGAACCATAAATACTTATTTCCTCTTACAAAAAATATAAATTGTTTATGGATCTGAATGCAGAATCAGCAAGGAAATGGAGATGCTGACACTTCCTTTTCCCCAACAGATCAATTCATGGCTGCAGCAGGCTAAGTATTTTTTGTTGCCTACGGGATTTGAAAGCACATCTCTTTTGTAAACTACTTAATATGCCTCAGCAAAGTCTAAAATGGTATTTATATCTCACTCAGAACTGAACTGTGTAAGTTCTGGAGTTGAAAAATTTCTTCTATTCCAGGACCTAGGAATTTTACAGTATATGAGAGGTTTCATGTGACCAAAAACACTAGGTGTAGGAACAGTCATTTACCTGTATTTTCTGTAAGGGAATTCCAGTTTAGAAGACACAAGTACAGAATCTGGTATGATGGACTGCCCTTGTATGCAGAGTGCCTTTAATAAGCCGTTCAGTGTGGGTACAGAGGAATCATGTGCCTCAGTCACCCCTATCTGCACTCCATAGCTTAAAAGAGAGGAAGTTGCAATTAGAATTCAGACAATGCTTCACAATTCTGAACATTCAGGGGAAGAGCCGCTTTTTTTGAAAAGGACATTGTTAAGTTTAGCCATTTTGAGGTTAACAAAGAAGGAGCTCATTCAGAGATATTAGAAAACCAATCTAAATTGTTACTATTGTCATTAAACAGGGAGTTAGAGAAAGCTAACGAGGCACTGAGCTCTTTCTGACATGAGTATTCAGAATTCAGAAGTTAAGAGAGATAAGGTATCTGGAGAGTAGAAAGGTGGTAGTTGGTAGAGGAAGGCCTAGTTTTTATTTTAAGGATGATACTTAAACACAAGAAGAAAGATTTCTCCTCTGTGCTAATCTTGATACAACTAGGAAATAATTTATTTAACCACAATTTTAAAAATGTGTTTTCTGTTTCAGGATCAAGTTGATCTTTCTAAAATGCACTGTTTAGAAGTAGCAAATTCCAGGTTAATGTCTTTCTTTCCTTAAAATGTATCCACGCCATAATACTGGTTAACGCTGCTGAAAAGCACTGGTGATTATTTTGATTACTAGCGGCCAATGTTACTACATCAGTGGATTTTTTTTGAGTTTTATTGTGTTGTGCCTTTATCCTGGTGAGGATTCAAGATCTGTTAAAGTTCCTGAATCACACACCAAGCTCAAGCGTCATTTGAGCAATACAGCCCTGGTAATGGTTTATACAGTGTTACTTTAGGCAATACAACTGGAAGCTGGTTTTAGCCGATCAGATATAAATGAGGTGCAAAGCTGAACAGTCCTTATGACAGGTAAGTTTTTCACTACTGTTTCCTCTTCTCTGCTTCTAAAGTTTCAGATCTAAATACTACATATTAGGACGTAACAGTCGGTCTACTTCAAGCCTTTGACAGTATTAGCACATGTGTTTAAGTTCAAATTGTTAAAAACACCTCTCAGGTTAGACGTTAGGATGATATTCTGTACTCTGAGAGAACAGGTTGCCCAGGGAGGTCATAGATGCCCAACCCCAGCAGTGTTCAAAACCAGGTTGGACAAGGCCTTGAGAAATATCTCCTAATGGGATTCCCCCATGGCAGGGGGAATTGGGACTGGTTGATCTTTAAGGTCCTTTCTAATGCCTTAACATTCTGTTCTATGACCCTGTGATTCTCTAGGCAAAACAGAACCAGCTGCTGCAGTCCCTCCTCCTAAGAGAGATACTTTAGACTTCTCATCATCTTTGCAACCCTCTGCTGGACCCTGTCCAATAGCTCCTTGTTTCCTTGTCCCTCTAGCTACTGAGGAGCCCAGAACCAGACTCCAGATGTGGAGTAGTCCAGACGTGGCCTCACTAGGTCTGTAGGGGAAGATCACCTCCCTTGACCTGCTGGCCACACTCTTCCCAACGCACCCCAGGATACTCCTGTCCCTCCAGGCTGCAAGGCATGCTGCTGGCTTACAGTCAACCCATCATCCAAGCCAACTCGCCATCCTCCAAAACTCCCAGGTCTTTCTCTGCAGAGCTGCTCTCCAGTAGTACAGCCCTGACCTGTACTGGTACTTGGGTTATTGCTCCCCAGGCGCAGCACCCTACACTTGCCCTTGTTTAACCCCACCAGGTTTCTCTCCAGGCAATTTTCCAGCCTATCAAGATCCTGCTGAATGGCAGCACAGCCTTCAGGTCTATCAGCCACCTGTCTGAGCTTTGTACCATCAGACCATTGTACATTTATCATCCATTGAGAAGATCCAAATACAAAATTCACTGCTCCAAGATATAATGCTGGTTTGTGAGTGTCCAAAGTTCTTTGGACCCATAAATGAAAGAATGTCATATATTCACATCTATAAGCAGTTTATCATCCTTGACACATGTAGATGGGGGGCAACTTTAAAGAGGTAATCCACTTTAAAGAGGTAATTCAACTAGTGTCCTACATAGGTAACTTATGTAAATTACACACATTACACACGGAAAATTTCAACTTCTGATGTACCTTTATTCTGCATTGACAGGTACACCTTATACCTCTCTGGACATCCTAAGTGCAAAATTGTCAATTAGACAAAACATCAAGCTTACACACCGTAATTTTTGAGTACAGAACTCATGAAAGATCACAAGCAATGGAGATGAAGCAAGTATTACATAGTTTGAAATTTGTGGTGTCACACTAAAATAATGTATTTCTACTTAAATTACCTATTCATTCTTCTAAAATTTATCTGCCCTGTATGACAGAATGATCTGAAATAACATGATGTTCTTTTAGCTGTGAACATAACAGCTTAAAGACTGTTTGCACAAGCTGAGGGCAAAGGATAATTCTATTCATAGGATAATCTTACATCTCTATGTACCAGAACAGTAATATTTCTTTTCCAAGGATTTTGAAATAAACACATAGTGCATTTGGACAATCACTTCTGTTGTGGTTTAGAAATGGTATTTTCCAACTCAGTACACCCACTAAAAACACATGCTGCTTCCCTTCTCCCCTCCCCTCCACCCCAAGTGCACTGTAGCAGGGAACTGGAGGCACAAAAAGTAGGGATTGTGGGTTAAGGTAAGAACAATTTAACAGAAACATCAATGAGATAAGAAAACAAACAGTAGCTTCAACAATACCAGTGACAGAGGGTACAAGAAAAGTAACTATTCACAACAAGAAGTAACTTCACAACAAAAGTAACTACCCAACAACAGACAATACTGGATGGCTCCCTCTGCCAGGTTTATTTCACTGGAAGAAGCCGTCCTACTTGGGAGACAGTCCCCTCAGACCCTGGCAATGATGTGAAGTGTTCCAGAATAACCTCCAAGTCCAAGCCACACCCCCTCCTGGCTACTGCAAGAATTAATCCTGTCCTGGCCGGAACCAGGAGAATTTTTCATCAATACTGGTGGGGGATGAGACAAATTCATCACCCAGCATGGTGTACTGTATGATAAACATAAGCAGCTCATGAAAAGAAATAACTATGACTCAGCTAATTTCATTGCAAAAAAAAAAAAAAGTGCTGGAGTGATCTGCTCAACACCAGGGTACTTCAATGGAGTGTAAATGAACAGCATTTTCACAGGGAATATGTGCCCAATGTTACAACAGCAATATGGCACTGGACCAACACAGAAAACTGACCCTGAGGGAACAAGTCCACAAAGATACTCTTCAGTTATCTGAGACAGCACAGTGTGACTGGGATTGGTGTTACACTAAGCTGGCAAGAGAAAGTTTTACAAATATGCATGTATAGCTACCAACAAAATACACCTAGCATGAATGTTTTCTGCAGTACCATGCAGTGTCACCTACTTAACTGGTCCTGCATGGCTTACTTCAGTCTCCACTCTTAAAGACAGACTTTACAAACAAATTATTTTCCAAAAGAACTAGTGACTAGTGACAAAACTTGACTTGTAGCGAATATGGATAAAGGATTAGGTTATTCAGCTTGAATAAGATACAACAATAGAACCCACATGAGTGGGTATATTTTATCTTTCCCCCTCTGGTATTCAAAAATAATCTTCTTTACTTTGCTTTGCCTTTTTGTTCCAAAAATGGCAAAACCAACAATGGTATTCTTCATGATAAAAACCAAACCAAACCAAGCCAAAAAAATCCCACAGTATATTTATACAGTGTAGTAATAGTAACTGCACAGATTCCAAAATATTCATCAATAGAACCTGGCCCAATGGGAAGTATATTGATGTGAAAGAGCAAAAGGGAAAAAAAGGTAATTAAAATCATCCACTTGTAAGGGAGAGATGCACAAGTTCATGCTAATGATGACCTAAAAACGGACCACAGTTTATTGATTTTGTGTTTAAAAAAGGGGTCAAGTGATATATTGTAAATTATATTAATTATATATATAAATTTTCATTTTCTCTATAGCTAAAATAATGGCAAGAAAAGTCCCCCGGTGGTATTTAGCCACTCTGTTTAGAAACTTTGAAAGAATCAGGAAGTTCAACAACCTGAACAGCAGAGGAAATACGTAAAATTTTTTTTAAAATTTTTTTTTCAAAGAACCTCTTACAAGGCTTCACTGACAGTGGATGCTTCTCCTAGCATCAAGCATTCTATTGTAATTTGCTTTGAAATGCTATCTAAATAATCAAATAATAATTTAATTTTCTGTAATTTTTGTATCAAATCTTATTTTGAGTAAAACAAGTATTCCATAGAGAAAAATTCTTGTGAAAAGAAGCTTAAGAGTTTTGAATAATCTAGTAGATGAGGAAGAAATGCTGCAAAATCCACAGTGGGGGATAAATGAGATGAAGAACAATCTTAAAAAAAATGGTAACCCATAATTTACACAGAAATGAACCAAAAAAACCTCTACCATTTTAAACACACAATACCCGTGGTCAGTGAGATTTCAGTCCTAAGGAAATGAGTTAAAAGTACCAGAGACTTTCTTTGAGTGAAACAGAAAGGACCAAGGTTTGAGAAAAGACTCAAACAATTTACTTTGGTAAACAATCTACTCTAGTCTGATACAATCTATGCCATTTAATCCAAAAGACTTCTGAGAAAAATGGGACCTCTGCAAAAAGTGCAAGTTACTATTAAAATACTATTTAGGAACAAATGCAGGTATTTATATTTAATCCTATCTTAACAATAAAATTCTGTCACAATTACTTTTTCAGAGAGCTAGAGCAGATGTATTTCTGCAGTAAGCAGACAAAAAGATATGTTTCAATATAGATATTGAAACATTACATTTTAATATGCATATATGACATGAGAATTATGTATTACCGGTACCTGCCACAAAAGGTTGCCCAGAGCAGCTGTGGATGCCCTATCCCTGGAAGTGTTCAAGGCCCGTTTGGATAGAGTGTTGAGACACCTGGTCTGGTGGAAGGTGTCTCTGCCTGTGGTGGTGGGGGGGTGGAACGAGACAATCTTTATCATCCCTTTCAACAAAGCACTCCATGATTCTATGAATTCACTTGAAACACAATGCAGTCATTGGTCATAGTCAGGATGTGTTTACAAGGGAAAGTCCTGCTCAACCAACTTAATTTCCTTCCAGCTTTAAAATTCAGAGACAAAGCTGCACTCTAATTTTATTGTTTAATTATATCAAAAATACATAGATATCTTTAAAAGTACATAGCAAGGAAAAATCTAGTCCATTGACAACAACACACGGAAGCATGTTAATTGCCCATGGCATTTGTTTATCCCAGTGCAAAACCAAAGGGGCAATGGAAGTCAAATACAGATTGCAAGTGAGTTTGGCTGAACAGTTTTATGCATTTTAAAATTTTCTTACAAGTGTCACAACTCCAGGAAGAGAAATATAGCAAATCTGAATAAAATGATAACAACAACAAAATATATTCTTGACTAGCTTTATACTTTGACAGCTTTAGACAACCTTACCAGATTGCACTGATCAGATGTTCTCTGTTAAAGCACAAAGTACCACCTTCATTTATGTTCAGTCTTTGATAATGTCTATTCTCTGATTGCTGCAGTCACATTCAAGGTGATCTTTATGAGGTCCTTTCAGACAGCACACTGCTGCCATTCTCTACAATGTTTTAGACAACCTCAAACACTAGGCAAGAATAAACACAAATCCTAGTCACATCAAGGACTTTAAGAAAATATTTTCATGTCCATCCCCAGAGGTACGCACTTCACATAAATAACTCAAGTAATCTAGGAATTAAGAGGACTGATCTAGGTAATTTTTGGTGCCTTGCTTTCACTGTCTGAATTTTAAGATAGGAGAAGGGAGAGAGAAGTAGAGCCTGAGAGCAAGATAATGGCTCACACAATTCCTGACCTGAGCATTTATTTGCGTTTATCTTGAGGCTCTCCCCCAGTACTTCCCAACCCCAACATGGAAGCACTGGGAAAGAAGCAGAGATCTAAGAAACATTTTATGCCTCACTGTTGGATAATGGAATACTCATAGGGGCAAATAAACTTTATTTAACAAATTATATTCTTTGTCTGACAACCATTATTAGCATCCTGCAAAAGGAAGAGGTGCAATTTTGAAAAAATTAACTGCAACAGGTTATATGAAAAAAGTGCAGATGACCAAATAAGTGTATGTAAACATCATGCAAATACTCATATATGGATATATATAAAAAAAATACATATAACTTACAAGGATCCTCAGTCTTTTGACTTAGTAATATTAAGATAGCTTCCAGAGCATAACTATGATAAAAAATATTATTCTGCTCACATTCCTGGTCATAGGGAGCAAGATACTTCTTCAGTGTCTCCTTTTGCAAGAAGAAGAGAAGACTGATTTTTGGTTTTCTGACTTAACAAGAATGTTACCAAACCCAGTTTCAACCTAAGATATCTTTTTGCTTTTTTTTCTCTTCATGAAGTGAAAAATGTTTTTTAAATACCAAAATGCATTATTTCACGTTAGGTACTTCTGGAGTTTCTTAGAAAACCCCAAAACAGAAATATTTTTTCTAGATGTGGATGGAAAAGGTCCCGTAATTCGTTCTTGTAAAACTCCTGCTTTCCTCTCCTGCCAGTAAGACTTTTTTCTTTATTTTCTTCTGACTTAAAAGTGTTTTTTTTTCTCTGCTCTGCATGGCATATCTGCCAACAGTGTTTTTTTTTTATGAACTTGGCTGTCAGCTATGACATTCATTCATGGATAAATGTCATCCCCATATATTTTAAGTAACATTTTCCCCTTTATATTTTCTTCCAAAGAAAATAATCACTGCTTCTTCACAGGATGTAAATATTTTCTTTATAACTACAGTGTGAAACTGAAGCTGGTTTTAATCATTGTGTCAGTGAAATTCTCCTTAGCAATGACAGAGATTTTGTTTCCCTGATGATTACTGCCTTCAGACTGGGTAGCAAAGGAGCCGTTCTGATTGTGTAAGGTTAAGTGTCTACAAGATGCCCATATTGTAAGTCACTGTTTTAAAGTGAGGCCCAGCTTTAGAGACCTGAACTTCACCGGAGTAACTAAAATAGCTTATTAAAGAATTCTAACTGACAGGCACAGACTGCACCACAGTGGACATATGAACCACTTGGAGAGCAAAACGCAACCATCTTTATTGTCTATTGTTTAGCTTTTTCAGGACAGGTGGATGGAAAGGAGAATTTGGTTCTGCAAAATGTTAATGGTGAGCTGCCTTATCCTCCCTTCCACACATAAACCTGTGCCGTAACAAGAAGCAATCTGAAGATACTCTATTTAGCATGTCTTCCTTTGCCACTGGGTAGCTCCTGCCACCCTTACTTAACCTTCTGCACACAGCAAACCTTAGTAGCATTGGCTACACTTGCCAGTGTTAACATATAAAACTTCTTGAAGTTCAGTTTTTCTCTGCAAAAGCTCACTAAAGGTAGCACTGTGAAGCTCCACATGCACTTTTTCTCACAACAATTACCATTCTAGATGCACTCAGTTTGAAGTAAAAGAAGTGAATTTGTTTGTCACTTTTAGCTTTGTAAACACAAACACCCATGGGTGCCCCAATAGGTTCTTTTTGTATTGTATACTATCAGCTGGATAGAGCCTTTAGAACAAGAGCTTTTAAAGCCCTGGTGACATTCTCTACTTCAGTCATATCATGTGTCCCACCCCCTTCCTCATCTCGTTCTGACTGGCCCACGACATGAAATTCTCAGTACTTCTCTCGGTGACATAAAGAGACCAAGAATCCATCCTTCGTTAATGGAATTAGCCATACAACATCTAGCTCTCACATTTTTCTTGATAGCAGCAGCAGACTTGACCTGCAGTGCAGTTTTTAACGAAAAATTTTAACTATCAGTTGCAGAACGTGACACTCTTTTCCCTAAGGCAGGTGAAATGTGTAAGCAATTCTGCTCTTATCTCTGGAAAGAGATAAGAATTTTTTTTCTTTAAAAATCGTAGCCATTGCATTTGTTAACAAAAAGCCTTGCATTTGAACAGTGACAAAAATTGAATTCCAAAATTCAGCAACAGGAGTGACAACTAGAATAGCCTTTTCTGCATCTCCTCAGTCCCCACTAGACTGTCGCTTTTTTTCCAGTTTGTCCCCAGGCCTACAGTGAGCAGAGACCTCATTAAAGCTCACAGTGCATAGTAGAAGACTCCAGTTTGGTGGACATAATCGGATTTTTGCAAAAAGTACATCACAATGAGTACTGAAAGTACCAAAAGATAAAATTTGGAATTTTTTCATACAGTGTTACGTCCTATGGAGAATTTAAAAAATACAAGATGATCATAGACTCAGCTTTTCAAAACAGGTAATTTTTTATTTACTTCATTCTGACATGAGGCCAAATCACATATCTAAAAATAAAAAAAAGTTATCTTATGCCCACCGCAGAAAACCAGCTAATTAAATGTTACAAGCAGAAGTCATTCAACTAAATGGTAGAGTGCCAGTTGCACAAGGACATATGCATTTTTATTTCTTGTAACCAGTTAGATGTACTGTAACACTGTAAAAGATTATCATATATTTCAAAACCTACAAGCTATGACAACCAATCATACACTCATTGGGGTGTATGAGTAGCTATCACATGTCATGATTTATACATTAATCCCCAATGATGCAGAAGTTCATCCCCAACAAAAGAAGTGTTGGAATTCCACTTGCACCCTCCCCTACAAAGAGTACATTTGTACACATAAAAGTGTAAATACACAGTGATTTGTCCGTGTATCACTACAACCACAAATCCAATCTAGCAACCAATGATTATTGGTCAATAACCCAATGACTATTTCTTAGCATGCTTGTTACTTATGCTGCCATGCATGCAGAATGAATACGTACACTGAAATTAGGTGGTAAGCTTGATTGTTTGAACTTACATGTTAGGTCTACTCTTATAGATTCATTACATGTATATTGGCCAAGTTCTGAGAAGTTTTTATTAAAATCTTATGAAAAGGAGGCCTGTTTCTATTAAATCACATGAGGGGGTAGTGGGATGCAGAAAGGAGCTTCATCTGCCTGACTTATGGTCCCTAGGTACACATTTCACTTTCTGAACAACAGTTTCACATGTGAAACAGACCATCACTTGTCTATTTTAGAAATTCACCAAGGTACTATCAGGTAATACAAACAAAATAAAATATCCAAACCTTGAACCTACTTTATTTTGAACTGACATAGTAACCAAACTCACCAGTTTAATAAATTAATTGCTTTGAGGACTTACCACATACAAATAGCTACATCAACAAAAGTCATCCAAAGAAGTAAAAGGTTTAAGAAAGCAGTAGGAGAAAAGGATGATAATGATGTATGTTACAAATTCTTGGTGATTTTCCAATCCATCCAATATTGCTTAGCAGTACTTCTCAGTCATATAATTTAGTAAAAAAATTCAGACCCTGGATTTCAGAAAGAATAGAGGCCCATACAGATCACTTTTGAACAGCTCTAACCACATTTGCAGCATCTTAAGAAAAAGATCTAACAACATCTCAGTGAGCAACACAGATAGTTTTAAGAACAGTTCACAACATCCAGCGATTCCTGCCATTCTGGAGAAAAAATACATCCAGGCCCACTCTCTAAGACAGAGTGAACTTTGAGGATTCATAGTATTTGTACAATTCATAATTTATAGGTGATAAATTTTAATAACTCCCAGAGAAATGATGGCACTGAACACTCACCAGAGGGTGGGCTCAGTCATGCCTACAGTAGTAGACAAATGGGGTCAAGCTGCCATTCCACATTTAATCACTTTTGACTTCCTCAACTCTTAGACTCAGTTTTAATACACCTCAAGATGTTGCTTAATTTGCTTTTTTTCTAGCTGAGAAAGAACACTCTGAATTTGAAAGGGCCAGCAAATATGAATTTGAGAATCATATTCACCTAGACATCTCTTTCCTAACAGGGTTCTCCTGTACAGGAAGGAGAGGACACTCTGGTTTCATCCCTAGCTCTATGAGCACTCACAATTTCTTTTGGCAATTTTTTGGCTAAGCGTCCAGGAATCTGGTGTATCATGTTTTCAAGATTCAGAGGTGACACTGGAGCCATAGCGGTCTTCCCAATGCCATCTAAACAAGTGGATGTACAAAACTGTAGAATAGTAAAATCTCTCTTGTCATTCCAGTACTGATTTTGAATACAGAGTAACATTTGGAGTGTCCAAAGCACATGGCAGACCTTCATAACTGAGAGGTAAGGTCTAATCTGGTCCACCCCAGAGGCTCAGAACAATCGTCATGCAATATGGAGCCTAGCAGATCTGCTCTTGCATCTCTCCTGTAACAACCCTGATCAAATCGTAATTTGCCTATATTTACTGCATCTCAGTACATCACTTCAGCTTCAGCTACCTGGAGAGAGTCTCCTATCATATCTTCCCTCCAGACCCCATGCTATATTGGTATTCAGGCTTGCACTCTCAGTGGGAAGTATCCCCTTCCTATTTGCACTCTTGCGTGGATTCAACAATAAAAAAGCAAAATTCAAGTGCCTGTCATCAGCAGTACTAATAAAACAAATCTACTGACCAATGAATTCAAGACTTCCACAGATCCCCATCCAAAGTGTTCACATACCAATGCCTTTATATAGAGTTGCAGCTTTTCTTCCATAGAACAGTAGGTTAGGTAGCTAACAGCAGCAAATTAACAGCTGAAAATACTTAACAGTGAGGTCAACAAGTTAAAATTGCATTTTGGAATATGGACCAAGTCTGAATCAGTGATTTTCCTCAGGGACTAGCCATTATAAAGAAAAAATCCAAAAGTTTTCGAAAACTGTTCAAAAACTTAAGCAAGAAATTACACTCTCTCAGTTTTATCAATCCTACCTCATTATGAACAAACCTGTTACTTTGAATTTCTTTCACAATAGGTGCCTGCCTACTTGTTACTAGCATTTTAGGCAGACAGAAGAAGGAAGAAAGGTTACTTGGCTTATATGGAATGCCAGTTCCACTTCGGGAAAAGGAAAGAAAACTTGCCTTAATACTGGTATTCACACTGCTGCCTACCTAAGATCAGGGTAATGACAGCAACTTAAACCGTCAGTGTAAGAGGATTTAACTGAGAAAAATTCTGTGTAATTCTCTACCTCTATTAATGGCTCCAACGTGCTGCTTACCCAAGGAGGAGCTTCCACCTCTTAAGCACAGATATGCTTGCAATCACATTAATCGTGCCACCTTTTTTTGCCTTCTCTCACATTGTTACAGCTTTACACTCACTCAAAGTCTTTTTACCGTAATTAAAACTTTCTGCATCACCATCTACTTTGTACATACCTGTCTACCTGTCGCTGTTCTAAACAGAGGGTTAAAAATGGCTAATAATTCATGATGTAATTAAAGCTATTCTCTGGACCTTTTATCTCTGTTGGGCCACTAATGTAGCTAGATCTGGAAACAGAGAGCCAAAACATGGAAGGCTTTGCCACTTGAATGGTTATGTCACTTTAAGTGTTAATTATTTTACTCCTTCAGGACAACTGTGAGACTTCACTTGAGCTGCAGCCCTTTCACAGATGGAAGGCTTTACCATACAAAAAACATAATCCCAAGCTACATCTGCAACTATCCACAAAGTCTAAAGGAAAACCCTGAAGTAATCACTACATGAAAACAAAATGCACAACTTAGGTTCCAATGCAGTATGTTCAAGGATGACAAGATGCTATGATTTACTTGATTTCAATACAGCAATTCCACATACCGCAAACAATTCTCTCTATGGAACAGAAGATATTTGAAAGAGCATCTTAACTTTGAAATAGTGTTGTAACAGGAAAGAAAATACTAACTTCTCCTCCAAAACTATCCATTTTACCATCTTGTAGAAGGGATCGAAAACAAATATTTAAACTTAAAAACAATTAGAGAAATTCTGTGTGAAGACAGTAAAAATTTGGTATTTTCAATAAAACAATAAATAATATTTATACCTCCTCTAGCTCTTACAGAGATAGATTTTGGTCTGTTGTAGTCATATAAATTGAGTTCAACTCCTTTGTTTCAGACTGAATTACTTCAGGGTTACCAGCATAACCAAGATCAGAAGCTGAAGTGCCTTGTCCAAAAGCAATCACAAAAACAAAACACCAAAGAAGAAATGAAAGCTCTGCAGGTCCAGTCTCCTCTTACATTAGTCTTCACTAATGGAAAATGCAAAATATAATCTGATCCACTGATAAAGCAAAATACTGTATTTTCTAAGTGTTCCTGACTGAGTATTTGGATCACACTGAACCGTGTCATGGTGTGATAGCGTCATCATTCATATTACAAAATGTGTATAACACACAAGAAGGTTCAAGCTATCTGAAGATAGGAAATACCAGAAACAATTTTCCCCTCTGGTGTGCATGCATTATTATACAGCTACGAATTACAAGGCTCAATTATTGCTCTCCACAGAACAGGGTGGGTGGTGTTCATAGAAAAACAATGAGTCAATAGCTTGTTTTCTGCTAATTGTTCAATGTTTGGCCTGGGGCCTTATTTACTATACACACTACACAATATTGCTTTAAGTAGAGAATTCTTCGTTTTCTTATTAGCCATTTTTTCTTTAATATTCACTGGTATCCCAATATTTAAAACTATGAATATACTTATTTTTACAGTGTATTAACCAGATAAGCATGTGCCAATTTTAGAAAGCAGCAGTTGAGAAATAGGAACACTAAAATAAAGAAGTAAACTTCTTCAGAAGCTTCCTTAATCAGGTGGTTTACCTTCTAAGATGCTGATTTGTCAGCTGTTTATGGAAACAATTTTGATGAAACCAGGAACATCTGTTAATTTTAAGATACTTGCCATTTCCTGACCATCAAAAGCTATAGAAAAGCTGGCTACCAGATAAGAATGACATTCAGCTACAACAAAAAAGTCAATGTTTCAAGTCTCTCACAGACCTCATGCAGGAAATGCCAATTGGTGACCAAATGTTCCAGGCAACCAGCCATCTATTAGCCATCAAGCCATTGTCTCTACAGCACATGTGCAAAATATACTTTCCCTGGGGTGAACCTCCATGATGATGAAAGGATATCATGTCAAGATGATGAAAGGATATGCACGTCTGAGAATCAGACAACTCTTATCAAACCATCAGTGTTTTACAGAACATCTCAAGTTGGAAGGGACCTGTAAGAATCATCAAGTCCAACAGCCTGCTTCTGGAAGAGCTATATAAAATTAAACCACACATCTAAGAGAGTTGTTCAGCAGCTCCATGAACTCTGGAAGTCTTGGTGCCCTGCTCCAGGGACTGACAACGGTCTCAGTGCAGAACCTTTTCTTCACATGCAATCTGAACTTCCTCTGACTCAGTTTTATTCCTTTGCCTTGTGTCCCGTCACTGTCTCCAGAGGGAGCAGAGAGCAATGCCTGCCTTTCACCTGCCCTCCCTGAGAAGATGTAGATGGTGATGGGATCACCCCTCAGCCTTCTCTTCTCCAAGGTGAATAAAACAAGTGACCTCAGCCGCTCCACATGGATCTGGCCCTCAAAGCCTTTCACTGTCTCAGTCACTCTCCTCTGGACATTCTAGGAGTCCAAGATCCTTTGAGGAATGAGGCATCCTTACACAGTACTTAAGGTAAAGCTGCACCAGTGCAGTGTAGTTTGCTCTAAAAAATGATGCTAAGGATTAAAGGGCATTTCCCTCCTCTTGCCTGTATTATGATGTTAATATGTCTGATGATTTGGACAACTCAGTGTACAGCATAGTTCTTACAAAGCAAAGTCAGGACATGGTGAATTGCAGCATGGGGGCACGAGTGCTTTGATCAACTCTGACTTAGAAGAAAATGTTAGTTGAGAAACTAACTGAAATTGTATGTTACTGGATTTGGTTCCAGATTTACTTTGGAACCCCTTTCAAGGGGGTTACCATAGGCAGCATGTTACAAAACAGGCGTATCAAAGCTCAGGGGCAAACCTGAGAAAATTTGAAAATCTTGGTTACACTGTAACACACAGTTCAGTTTTGGTTGACTTCAGGGTGGATGGTATGATACACTATTCTCAAACCTTCATTTGGGAAGTGAAATTCTTTACTAAAATTTTCCAGGAGCACTTATTGATAAGGAAATCATGAGTTTTGGGGAAAAAAACATTGCAAAGCAAATTTTACAAAGCTATCATCAGTTGAAATTGGAATCCTATGATAC
Organism: Origma solitaria; assembly: GCA_013397895.1. Lineage (NCBI taxonomy): Eukaryota > Metazoa > Chordata > Aves > Passeriformes > Acanthizidae > Origma > Origma solitaria. Next base: position 221,511 of record VZRL01005919.1, read on the forward strand.
CAGGATATAACACTGATTTTATATATACACATTAATGTAAAGTGTGCTTGTGCAAACAAATGAGAGATGTCATATCTACTAGGAATACAAATATTTTGAAACATTAAATTATCATGGTAAGTTAACACTGATATATCGGTAGAGGACTATAAGGAAACAATTCAGTTTGAATGAAACATACATAATTTGCTGGAGAATTAGTTAATGGACTTGGCCAGAATTACTGGACTTGTTAGCAGACCTTAAAGGGGAAATTATTACGGCCATTGTTATTCTGCAATTTAAATGGGGACCACCTCATTCATGCATTAGGAAGTAGTTTTTAGTATGCTCTTTCCCCCAAAGACCTCACCTATGCAGAGAGGTTAACGAAGTGATCAGTAAATGGAACACAGGTGAAGGCAGCTGAGGCAGACAAGAACACACCTCCTCCTACCTTGCCCTGATGGGTGCTCCATAAGGAAAGCTGCTGTGTTTGTTGAACTGCTCACTTGACAGAGCCCAGGCCTAGCAGAAGATGAGTGCTGCAGCCTTGGCCAAGGTTCCTGGCCCCCTGTTGCATTCCCTCAGCCTTCAGGCTGCCCCAGGACTCTGCTGGGTGTGGCCAGCCATGCATCCACTGCCAGAGCAGGCACATGGGCAGCAGCCAACTGCACACTCCTGGGATAGTCAACACCCATCAGCCCAGCACAAGGGGCAGCGGCTTTAGGTCTGGGGGCTCACAGGGTTCATTTCCCAACGTGATCCTTTGTTCGGCATGCTGTCATCTGCTCATGCAGTTTTCGCCGCTAGCTATGCTGCAGAGTGGTTTTATAAATCGCTTCAAGAGCACTTGAGGACAAAAAAGCTGCTTGTATTTTTTCTCTGTCACCCCCCTTCCAGTAACACACAACACATTTGTTCAGGGATTCATTAGCAAAGCACTCTTTAACATTAATCTGGAGAAAAAATCCAGCAGTGGTTCCTTAAGCTACTGCTCCATTAACATTGGGAATAACTAGTCTGCAGGCTGGAGATTGTAAAATGCTTTGTCCTTTCTACTTTGCCAAGCATTATAACTCATTAACAAGCCCTTGCTAATTGAATTTGATTTAGTGTCAACACTGTCACAATCACACAGAAGCACACCACTAAAATTTCAATCCTGCTTGCTGTGATCATTAAGTCCAATTGTCAAACAGAAGCTCTGCCTTTGTGGTGAAGGTTGTCAGATCAGACTCACAGGGACTCTGCATCTCAGTTGCCATGTGAAATACATAAAAAGTGACAAAGCTACCACCTAAAATATATGATTAATGGAGAAACTCATTAGTTAAAATTACATGAATAAATGCTGCTGGTGGCTGCTTCTTTGGGTTCTGATTTCAGTTACCCTCTTCAATACACAAAACCCCACAGACCAACAGAGATCTGAATGAATGAGTGTGCTAGGAAAATGAGTGGATTTACTTTTTTCACATTAATCTCCTTCCAAATAAACAGAACAAAATTATGAAAGGAAAAGGTTGATTTAAAGTACACCACTGATAACTACAGATTTTTATATACTGAGCTTGCTGGTAGAGTTGGGCTTGTTTTTTGGGTTTTGGGGGTTTTTTGTGGCTCTTTGACCAAATCAAATACATAAAAAGCAGTTAAAAATTGTTTCAAATACTGTATTTAGCAGCTTTTGGTAAATAATTACTACTAGTATTAAAATGAAACGAAAGAAAACTATATCCTAAGAACAAATATTGTTTGGATTCTGACCCTTAATGAAACCAGAAGGAAAATATTCAATGTCTGAAGGTTCTATTCAGAGCTATAAAGAATCATTCATGGGACTGAACATCCAAGCTGATTTTCCACTTCGGCCCATCACTGGCCTTAAGAAATATACTCTTCCTTTTTCAGACTAGTGATTATTTTATTACTTACATGAAGAGGAGTTTTTCTCTCTCCTGAGGGAGAAGCTCATGAAGCACTGGGGTTCATGATACTCCATCACATCTTTTTATTTTAGTATTTCACATACAGGCACAAATCTGCCCCTCACCAATGTGTGTGTGTGGGGCTTCGCTACCTCAGCAGCAATGCCACTAAATCTCTATCTCAAAGATCACAGGAAACTGACATAAATACTGCAATACTAGAAAACTATGAAGTCGTACCCTTGCAGTTGGGGAAGCCTGCCTCATTGGTATCAGTCAATACTGTGAATCTGTTTTAAGTCTCCTCTGGAATGTCACCTGCAAACTAAAAAAAAGAGCCAAACAAAAAACCAGCTTTTCCACTGATAACTGCCTGTTTATTGTCTACTTGTGTTTTAAATGACACTTACCAAACACTTAAGATTAACTTAATAAATTCCAAATTATTTCAGCGAAACGTTTCTCTCATGAGTTATTGAGAGCCTTCTGTGAAGAGGTGGAGGCAAATCAGGCAGGACAGGACTGCCCACAGCTGTACTCTGCTACACACATACATGCACCTTGGTCTTAAGTTGAGCTCTTGGAGCTCCAACCCAGCATTGTTTTGTACAGTGTGGACATACCCTAAGTGTCTTGACACTATGAAAAAGTAACTGACTGATTTTTGGAAGTTTTCTTTCTGAGATCACTGTTCAATGGTGTCACACACAGAATAATTTCCTCTGGCAAGTTACAGCCTCACATTTTCAAAAGTTTTAGTCATAAGAAGAATGTCGTAAACTACTGCATGATATTTTGATATTCAGAAGACAGTCCATTCAGAAGCTGCATTGCACATGTATATCTAAAAACACTGCTGGTCCAACACAGTATATATACAGCAAAATAAAGCAAAACAACACTTGCGAGATCTGAATGCTCTTCTGCCTTGCAACTCAAAATCACTGGGGTTAGCTCATTTTTTTTCTCCATTTGTTGATGCTAAAATGCTATTGTATGCTTCTTTAAATGCAGAAACTTCCTCCACGTCTTAGGAACTCGCTAGTCTTCTTAAGTCTAAGACACATGCTCTAATGATGCTGCAGTCTGTCCTTTCCAGACAAGCAATGAGTACAGTAACTTGTCTGTTGGACAGTTCTTTGTCTGGTCTATCAGATCCCAAATTTCTTTCTTCCCTACTGGGCTGGAAATGTTTCACCTTTGATAAGAGGCAATACTGTGCTGTTTACAGACTGCTTTCACCCAGGCTGGCCATTTCCCTCCTCCTTTCATGAACGCTATGGATCCTTATTCTCTGATTCTGTGAGAACATCCTTCCCCATCAGGGTTTTCATGACAAATTGCTGTCACTTCTCTAGAACTAGCTTGCAGAAGCTTAATAAATAGCTCTCTCTCTGTTCCGTTTTCCCTCTGATCCGTCTTGAGTCCATAAAAGAGTGCTCTTACTATCCAGTGTCAGAATAATGGGATTGATCACTTGCTATCTTTTGTCCCTATCTTACCTTGTGTGTAGAGAGACTCAAGATGTTTCTGAATTTTTCTGTCTTTTCCAAATCAAAATCTCTGGGTGGGAGAAGAACTTAGAAACCTGTTTAAGCATTTGCTCCCCAAACTGCGTGTGGGTTGCTGCCTCACTTCATTCTTACCACTGTCTAGACTATTCTGTGAAAAAATCTAGTCCTTATGTAAAAGAAACAGACCAGACATCTCAGTTGTCTAGTATGTATTTTTAAATTGTGCAACTTTGTGTCATTCCAGTTAGCGACAACTAAATGAAGTATAAAAAGACGTCCATTTTTAAGCTGCTGAAATTCAACCACTTACATAAGACATGACTAATTACCAGGAGGAAACCAAACTTCCACAGTACAATTTTGCTGTTTTAAGTTCTGCACCATCTTCCCTATCGTCTGGCCAGAGGAACTAACTGTCAATTGCTTGACTGGCAATGCAGGGATACAAAGATTTAGGGTAAGATGAACAAAGTCATCAGAAAAAAGGCTGCTGTTAATCTTTATTTTGGCTTGATGTTTTCTGCTATTTCTAAGATTTTTACAGCCAATGATTGAATTATATTTACACTGGGGAATTACAACTGCTTGTATAGCACTACAATTTATAAATAGAAAGTACTTTCCATTACATTTACAGATAAAAAATTGTACACAGCCCATATTTTTTCACTAGAAATGGCTTTTAAACAATTGTGAAGGAAAATAAGCTTAATTTTCTTCAGTTCCTCCTAACCATGCATACCCTGATATTCTCTAAAAGGCCAGGAAGGATCACAGAACATTCTGAGTTGAAAGGGACTAACAAAGATCAAGTCCAACTCTTATGTGAATGGCCCATATGTGGACTGAACCCTCAACTCTGGCGTTACGAGCCAGAGTTTTCCCTATTTTCAGAAAAAGATGATGAAAAGACTATAATGGGTCTATTTAATATACCTCTCCTGATCTGACGTAATTTCAACATAATGATAACTCTGAAGTCATAAATGCAGTAAGTCACAATGATACTATGCCCTTAACACTGCAACTGTTTCTAAGATAATTCCAATAAAGCGATATGTAATTTCAGTACATAAACCAGCAATTCTTAACCAAGAGTAAGTAATTTCAATTACTTACTGCAATCTTTTGGTCATGGTATTAATGTTCAAGGAAAGTGTTAATGAACTGTACTGTATAGTCAATGTATCATACCAGACCATGAAGATCTATTTTTGCATTCAAGTATAGTAAGGATGAGAGAGCACCATAGAAAACACTTATGTGTAGAGTTATGCACCAAATAGTGCAGAAATTTCAAGAAACTGCAATATGAAGTTCTACATATTTGCATCTCAAGTTACACATTTTTAAGTGATGTGGCCATTCTTCGAACTTTGCATGCCGGCAATTTTGGAAGGGAAATTTATATTAAAAATATTCCTGAAACTGTTTATATTGTGAGCTGTTTACAACACAGTTCACAGGTAGCTACCACTTCAGCTCAGTATGACAAACTCTACAACACAGCTGGAAGTTGTGGTATACAGCTTGTGAAGTTCAACAAAGCAAAAAGAGCCTAGAATGACAGACTGGTTCACAGGAATACCTGCTTAGATTGAAAAATTCCTAAAAACGCACAAGAAAACATATGGCTTCATCTCTCTAGATCTGGAAAACATCATATAAATATATCTGTTCTAAAGTGGGGGACAGAAACCCAAACCCAGGAACAAAATTTTGAAACCGTCAATTGACCTGACAACTCAAGTCACAGAAGAAACTGACCTGAATCATGCCTGGCTTCATCCGCTGACTGCAAAGCATTTCTGAAGGTATTTATGTGGTGGGACGGTATTTTTCTACATTGTGAAAATTTTGGCCATTTCAGAGGCCTTCTCACTCTGCAATGAGAAAGTACTTCACAGAATCTTCTAAGCTGGAAGGGACCCACAGGGATCAAGTCCATCTCTTCAGTGAACAGCCCATGCAGGGATCAAACCCACAACCTCAGGGTTCATTAGCACCATGCTCCAACCGAGCTAACCTCTGTGGCTTAAATTCAATGTCTCTTTAGAAGTAGTCCATGAAAAGTATGTCAGATATACCAGCTTTAGAATAGCTCAGGACTTTGGTAAATCACTTACATGAATGCAACAAATTTTAATTCTCTGTCCTGCTTCTTCCAAGTAAAGATAAAATCTGCCCTCTTGTAAGGATCTCCTCACTAATCACTGATCTCCTCTCCATTCATTGGCTGTTCTGACACACTTAGGGTTATGCTACCTTGAATTAATATTGAAATACTTGCAGTAGAGACTGTCACTACATTAGACTGAAAGTCCATCTGCCTAGTTTACCCTCCAGCAAAGACTGTTTGCGACAGGAGAAGGTTTTCCTAGTTCTCACTTGTCTTCAGAGCTTTTATTCTGATCCAAATAGTCTGCCCTTGTAAAAGTGGCATGCCTGTTCCCACAGGGAGTTTTTAGTATTAAACATTTTCCGATTGGAAAAAAACCCAAAAATCACAGGATATGTTTCATCAATTCAGAACTTAGGAATCTCAACTTAACCAAAATCAATTGCTTTTCAAAATGATAGAGTTGCCAAACTTACTTCACCAATACCATCACTGGTGCAGGAAAAGTAATTTTAATACAGACTGTGCCACTGAAACACTACCTTATTTCATAGTCTTATGCCCTAGATTTGATTACAAAATATGACAAAATTGAAGACCTGCAAGAGCATTAAATTAATTTAGCAGAACATAAGGCAACGGCTCTTTTACTCCCTCAGACTTTCAGTTTTTTTTAAACTTGGGTTTAATATCACTTCAATAATAACACTTAATATTACTACAACTAGATCTGTCGACTGAGACAAACAGTTTTGGCTCCCAATTCAGTGTTTATCAGCACAATTTCTAATCACTGTCTGGCGGTGCTGTCTCAGCCCTGTGAGTTACTAGGTGACTTACACTGTAGAAAACACAGTTTTCAATCTGCTCTAATTTTCTGCTTTAAAATTAAGAAACTCTCTGAATGACCAAAACGCTTTTGTGGTGGGTCCCAGCTTAATTCCAGCACTGACACTACCCCTCTTTCCTTGGGCACTCTCAGAGTTTGGAGACAAGCCAAGGCATATCCAGTTACTTAATTAATAATACGTATTACAGTTACTTCAGAAAATGTCTCTGATTTCTTTAGGCTATAGTGTTTCTCTTAATTGTTGAATAATGTGTCATGCACTGTAAGTCTTAAGAAAAGTGCAGATCATTCAAAGGTTCTGGAGAACCTCTTCTATCGTAATACCACGACAACACAACAATTCACTCCATGTCTCTCTCCTGATGCTACAAGCAAGAAAAACACTGGAGCAAACACATTTAAAAAAAAAATTAAAAGAGAGAAAAATTAGGTTCTAACTAGAAATTTGCAATAGTAAAGCTCAGTCAGAATTATTTTTTCACAGGTTGGGTAATATACTCATGGATTTATTACACCACCTGGATGAAGCTGTATGAATGGATGTTTACACAACCCTAAATGTGAAATTTACAAAACAGCATGTAACAAACCAACTTGAATATAATTCCTTTATTTACACAGTAATTCGCTGGAACTAGGTCAATTCTAGTTATAACAAGGTTGAGCTTGGTCCAAAGTTTATGTCTTTCATATACAAAACCATTGTATTTGTTGATTCTTGTTGACTTTCTGTGGTGGAAAAATGACTTTTTTGTTTGTTTGCTTTGTGGTCTCTTTTTTTTGGTTTGTTTTGGAGTCTTTCTGACCTGAAGTTATGAGATGCTCCTTCCCTGACACTTTAGCACCCAGAAATCACCAAGAAGCTTGCAGGTCCTGTCAAACAAAGCACGTACTAGCTATTGAACCTACCCAGAGGGAAGACTGTCTCCATCCAAGTAATAACACTAGTACCTGTGACAAAGCAAAACCTTGGCTACTTTAAGACTACAGCTCAATGTGATTATTGATTTGCTGATTCTACCACATATTATATTCCATTTTTTAATCTGTCTGGCTGCAACTTCAAACTAATTAAACTAATTTAAAAGTAGTTTTCTGCAATTACTCTTGCAGAAGGCCAAAACCATGAAAGGAGAGGTCATCTATTATTACTGAATAGCTTCATAAAGGTCCAATGAGATTCATTTGACATGGTTTACTTCGGTAGCTTAAATGCTTTATATTGATACAGAAGCATGCAGGAGCCAATCTGGTTCCATCTGGTGGAAGTTACTTGACTTGCTTGTAATTTAAATGCTTATGAAGCATTACTAGCCTTACACTAATTTACATATCTGACCATGACTGAATAAATCATTAAGAACTGGCTAAATGTATCCAAATATAGGCTAAATAACCCATGACAGCATATGAGAAAGCAAAAAATACTTAAGATCTCTAGAGATCAAGCTTAGATCCAAGACAAGTAGTTTTTGCAGAATTGCATTCCCTACCCCACTCTAGTGACAGTTTTTTGAGACTAATTAATACTTCTCAAAAGACAAGCAGGAAACAACAGGAATATTTTCCTAAAGATTATTTTTTAAAGACTTCTTGTGCTTGCATACAGTATTAATAGACTGTGGTAATTTAAGGAAAAAGGATTTATTATATTCATTAGATAATGCAAATCTATGTGTTTACAGTTAGGTAAAATGTGTGTATGTATCTGTGTATACTCTTACGTGTGCATTCCTCACTGCTCAATTGCAAGAGATACAAATCACTGCCATCGGTGAGAGGAATGAGGCGCTGGTCTTGGCCTTCTCCAGCATGTACTGTACTGCTGGTAAGCATTCCCTGCGTGTGGAATACCTTCCAATAGTTGCCTGTGACAGTGAGGCCTGTCACCACCCAGCTGTGTGTATCCCATCACAGGTACCGGACCTGCAAAACCCAGGCCAAGTACAACTGCACATTTCAGGTTCATACTCATATTACATTAATATCACACTGACTTTAATGGAGCCACTAGCTGAGAGCCCAGCTGAGTTTAATTCTATGATTCCACATTTGAGAATGACAAGATTAAAAACATAATTTATAGGGTTATTTTTAACTGCTGTAAAAGGTACTAACAAAATGTTGCATAATTTGTTAAACTGGTTACTTGTGAGTTCCACTTTATATGGGCTAGATTATTTATGAATACATTACCACTTTCACAGCATATCAGCTGTACAAGGATAAAAATTTAAAATGTCTCTGATGACCACCCAACCTTCCCTGCAAACATTCACTGTAAAGCACCTTCACACAGTTCAGTATATAATGGCGACAGCTTGTATGTATAGAATAATGGTTTTTTTTCTGAATTTTTCAGTTGTGAATACACAATGTTGAGACTAATGAACTTCATTGTTTGGATCCACAGCATGAATTCCAGAACACTGGAGTTTAGAAATGCTTGCAATATATTTCTTTTTCTTGATGACTCAGAATAGCATTTTGTATTTAAAAAGTCCCAGAATGTTAAACAGCAGAACATTTCTAATTTGCCTTTTTTTGTTTTTGCTTTAAATTATGAACAGAAGATTGAAAGCTACAGGTTACTTAGTATGAAAAGAAATCTGTTATGTTTTAATTGGATCTTCTGGGGAGAAAAGTGATAGTTGTGTTTATAGACACATTCATTTTGTTACTTTCCTGTATCACTAGATAAAATAAGAAATATTATCATCATCATCATCATAATCACATTGACTTTAATTTCTGTAAAATTAATGTAAATTAATGTTGCAGCCACACATAGAAATGAAACAGTTTTTATCTGATTCATTAGTTTTTCAAAAGATGCTGTCTGTGCTGAATTATATTTAATTTTGCATTCTACCATATCATACATATTCAGTATCATAACTGCAGATTGAATTTTGACATGTGTTTCTAGGGGCAGAGATGGGAGGACAATGGAGCCCACTGATGTATATCAAAAAGGATTAGCAGCTTTTGCTACTGAAATATCATTAAATTATTTTCCAACTCACCATGTATGGTGCAGCTACAGAAGTTCTAACAGCCAAAATGAAAATTGCTAATTCAAAAACTCTGAAAGCCTTTTATTAGCAGACACCTAATCAGGTATCCTGTACAGCAGATCAGCCAAAAAACTGCCTTTGGGCACTTTCAGTCCTTGCACACAAAATACAGTCCTATTGTACAAGAAATATCATGATCTGCAGTTCCCGAGCTTTCAGGATATTTTAAGGGGTGGCTGAAATGTTAGATGACGTGGTCAAAATGGGGGAGTGGAAAAAAAACCCAAACAAAGAAATCCAGATAATCGAACACATCAGATTGAAGAGGGAGGGAGAACTGCTGGCCGATATTAATCTGGCAACCTTAACCATGATAGCAGACTTTTATAAAAGCAACAAGCATGCCACTTGCGATTTGAGGGTTGTTGAACAAGATACCGTTTTAGTTTTTGCATTCTATGAACTGCAAAAATTGTTCTGACATTATAAAAAAAAATTTGTAGATAGATCTGTTGAGAGTTCAGAGCCTGTTACCAAATGCAACACTTCCTCTAAATATCTTTTACTCTCACACCTGGAAGTAGCATAAATTTCTGCATTCCTGTAAGCAAGAGTGATTTCAGCATTATATAAAATTGTTTGCATGCTCTACTGTGCATGATTTTAGCAGTAACTTTCAAGTTTACGGTCTCAAATGGCTTGTGTTAGTTAAAATTACTTCCTAAGGTGTGGTCCCAGAGAAAATTTTGCAGGGGGGAATACAAAAAATGTTTTTGCACTTTGTAGTTCTACAAAATCTACGGAAGAATCAAGACGCAGCTTTGAAACTGCACTGTATTTTTGCCTGCTCTTCTTTTTGGTGCTGCCATAGTTTTCTTCCCTGGTAATAAAAAAATCTGAAATTGCTTAACAGTACAGCTAAGCATAAAAATGTACAAGTGCAGCTTAAATTCTCTTTCTATCAAAGCACTCCTTTAAAATGTCATTCCTAGCCTTCTAACTGTTTCAATTTAATTCAGTAAACTTTACATGGCCCTAACATTTCTGGGATTATATATTTTGACCCAAATTACGTGATAACTATTTGATTACATAATTACCACAAAAGTAGCTGAAATTATAGACCCATAAGAATGTTTAGCAATTTAAAATTATTACAGATTCCATTAAAGATTTTAGAGGATTGGAAACAAGGTGGTAGGCAGAAGATACATTGAAAGCTGAGTACCACTTTTAAACTAAAAAAAAAAAAAAACCAAGGAGAAAAAAAAGCATTTCAGTTTAAAAAACCCCTTAGTATTCAGAAGTTTTCTGAGACTTTTTTTATTATTAAATTTTTTTCCTGTTTGTTCTTACTTCAAAAAAATTTGTATTTTTCTGCTTATTTTTACAAAGTAGGTAATTTTGCAGAGATTCTAATTTAATGTGCAAACCAGCTAACCCTGATCATTTGCACTGTGCCATCAGAAAACAGCTGAATAAAGCAGATACCTCGACCTTTTCTGTATTAATGTATATGTGCGCACACACACACATACAGGAATGAGGGTAGGTGTTCAATCTTCATGCAGTGATATATACTGGAAAGTATAAACTGGCAAGAAATTTCAGTCTCTGTAGGAAAAGCTGAAACATGCAACTTTAGGTCAAGGTATTAATTATGCTGACATTGTCTGGCAGGCTTTATTTAACATGACAAACCTGATAAAATCATGCTACTTTTTTTTTCCTTGCTCCCACCTTGGGCAACTTCATATTCAATATTGCAATGTAAACATCTCATTCCTTTGTGGTACTTTCCGTCAACTGAATAATTTCTAATGTTTGATTAAGAGATTGTCTAGTTACAGATGAACATTAAGATCCCTGAGTGGAAACAACTCATCCTAAAGCTTGTACATTATAATTAAGTACTTAAACTCTTATTTGGACAGGCATTTTTAAGGCTAAACTTAGAAAACCCCAAGTCTTTTGTGTCAACATGAGTTAACATTAGTAGCAAAAATACCCAGTACACAACACAGTTACACATTGTAATAATTTTTTTCTGTGAAAAATTTATACAATCATCCCAGTATGAGAGTAATTCCTATCCTTGCATGAAGCCCACATAAAAAACAAGATGAGTAGGCAGGGGAGAGCTGAATGTTTTTACAAATTCAAGCACTGTAGAGGGATTATCTGAAATTAACTGCACTTCAGATGATTACATAAAGAAATGAATCCTAAAATGTGGTAAGAATTTCAGCATTTCTCAAATGCTGCATTCTAATGTATAATTTCATTTAAGCTTGTGCAAATGTTATTCACCAATTTAAAAAACAGCACGTATTTAAACCTAACTATTGAGCAAACAACATTGATTTCAATAATCCTGTAATTTTTGTTTTCACAGCCTCTTACCCACTATTTTTCCACCATTTTTCCTTTCTATTTATTTGTAATAGAAAAAAAAAACAAACCTCTGCCTTGCACATAAACATATAAGTGTACACAAAATACACTCCCATGTATTTTCACATCTTTGTAGAATAATTAATAAACAACCAAGAGAAAACTCTTCACTGTTGTTTCATCACATTCATTTGCATTTTCTGCTTACTGGAGCATCGTGTTTAGAGTACTAATGGGTTTGTGTTAGTCCCTATGCCTTCTTTGAACATGCTTTTGAACAAGCATGTTCAAGGGGTTTTTTTCTGTTCATTGTGCAAATGAACAAAACATTTTTTTTTTCATTAATATTCCTAATTAAATCCATATTCTGACTATTTGGGTGTAAATAGGAGCTCTGCTGGACTGCATGTTTATCCTAGCTGTCTGCAGAACAATTGATTGACCTGTGCATGCTACGGATCAATAGCAACACCAGCAGTTTCTTAACCATTTGTATTTGCAACTTACCTCCTGTAAGGGGGAACAAATGTTCCACTAAACCTTATCAGTCTGCAGAGAACAGGTAACCTATCCTGTGCTACCGGGAAGTGTTGGCATTAAGAATGATATAGACTTTGGAACAATATTTCCAAACTAATCTATCTGAAGCTTCTTAATGGCTCAGAAATTCTGTGCAGTTAGTTAACTCCATGGTTTAATTCTTCCAAAATGTTTTACTCAGAAATCTAGGTTAAAATGACATATAGGCAGAAGATAGATGACACTTCGTAGCAATACAATACACGATTTTAGTGGAGTTTAGCTAAATCTTGGTAATACAAATACAGTAACTGAAAGGACTTTCAGGTTTAAATATATATTTTTAAGTGCGTAAACTGTGTATTCAGCAGTGCTGGCTTGATTTATGTCTTCTACAGAAACTTCTGGTAGGCTTACAGATACTAATTCCTTCTTTCTTTCTGACATAGAGAAGCTGCTGTGTCAAATCCACATTCAGAAGCAGCTAAACATGGTATTATTCTTTCTTGTTTACAGTTACTTAAAAAAAAAATTAGTCGAAGCCTTGGTTCAATTTTGTAGTACTATGAACAGTAAAAACTCTCAGGAACTAGAAAGCATACTTACTAAACAAAATACTGCCTTCTTGCCCACAAAGCCTTTCATAGTTATGTCTCCAGTTATTAGCTCCAGACCTGTAATTTTGTAAGCAACACCGGCTCACAATTTTTGCAGTAATCATTAAATAAATAAAAATTTTGATCTGTTTCTACTGCTTTGTGGGTTTTGTTTGTTTTTATGGGGTGTAATGTTTTGTTGTTGCTGTTTGCTTTTTGTTTAGTTAGAGAGTTTTACCTTCTTTCCACACTTTCTCAGGCCTAGTTAAGTTCCTTCTGAAACAGCTCCTGAATATGAGTCCTTTTACTGCTGAATAAAACCTGGTAAATCACAAGGGACAAAGGTCTCTAGTGCAGTGTATGTAAAAAGAAGATAGACAGTCATATGCTGTATTGAGCAGCACTGTTGAATAGAATATAGCATACTGCCTCTTTGACAGGCTGAAAGAAACCACACGCCAGCTCTGATTTCAGACTTGCACAGGAGGCAGACCATGTTCTATCTTCAGCACATCAGGAAATCAAACAGTCAAAGGAATAGGAAAAAGGGGAACTGGGAAAGAAAGGAAGGTTCAGCCTGGTTTTGTTGTTGTCCTACATAATATTCCCAGCTTCAGCTTTTCTCAATTTATATGTTCCCTAGAGCAATTATATGGCATTTTTTCTCTTTTAACATGGTAACATAATGAGACACTACAAACAAGATTTTGTTTAACACCATTTAACCCAGACTGTCTGGGGAAAATGTCACCCAATCTCTTGTTGCTTAAGTACTTTTTGGATCATCAGAGTAGGCAAGTTAGTTTTTCAACTACTTTCTGTTTCTTCTGGAACTATCTGCCTTAATTCATTCTTTAACAAAAAAGGAACTTATCTACAAGTTTCAATCAGATAAGGATTCTGTGACAGGAATAATGGCCTGACACTTAAAGATATTTGAACACAATTTTCAAAGGAATTAAATCTCAGGTAGCAGCATGTTTTGTCCTCACAGTAACTAAGGATTTTTGGAGAGGAAGGATTCAAAATTATACCACCTAAGTGAAGCTGTGACTACAACCCTAAACATTCAGGAAAATGAAGACAGACAGCAGAAGTAAAATCAAAATGTTTACATGCATACAGGACATGACAAAACAAAAAAAAAACCCAGAATACAGAATACAGTCTGACCCATATAATCTTTTATAGTACCAGCATAATCAGTCAGCATGATGGAGAGCATGAATGGACTGTTCTTAAGAATACATGTGATTTTCAAAAAAATGTTGCTAAGTTTTACAAGTTTTGCATGAATCTATCTCATATAATGACTTCTAGAGTGAAACTGATATATCACTGTACTGTCAAAGTACCATATGGCCAAAGTGGCACTTGGAGGTCTTAATTTACCTCCTAAAATGGTGACATTTAAAAAGTTAATGACAACTTTTTAGTAGTTTGAGTTGTTCATGCTTAATTCAGGCATGACCACATTTTACATATCTAGCACAAAAAACAGCTAGGTTTGCTTACAGAAGTAACTTATTTCCAGCCCCCAAACAAAATTATACTATTCGTTTAAATGTACTTATATTAAAGTTGAACCACACTCTAAATCACAGTTTTAAAAAGACCTAGACTTCATCAAAAGAGCTGGGAAGCTGAATGCAGATTTTGCCTAAAATATTACGCAAAAATCCTAATTCCCTCACCTTGCTAGAACAATACATGACCTTTTGATGCACATCTGGATGCATGGACTGTCTTCATTACAGGTGTATTTACTGGTGCAGAAGGAAAATTTTTTAAGAGATACCATCCACCTGCAAGTGACACCATACTTAGAACTTTTCTTAGTACATGATTTCCTCTGATCGCATCCAAGCCTCCTTCCCTATGTCTACATTATGCATGACGACAAAATGAGGACTTCATCTTTCGAAGCAGCGTTTCATTGCTTAAATTACAGGGAATTGTTTTTAAAAAATGAGGTTATGGAGACAGCAACTAAACTGCATGACACTTAGGAAAGAAGGATATGTTATGCAGGATGAGAGAAGAGAGTCCAACACGCTTGATATCCTCTGTCTGTACAGGACAATCCTAAATCCTTAGAGCAATGTAAAAGCGTCCTAAATTTCGTAAATCTCAGGCTTAGTTACAGAGCCCATAGAATCACAGCATCACTCAAGTCGAAATGAACTCTGGAGTCATTTTGTCTGGCCTCCTGCCTGAACAGCAAACTGAACACTGCCTTCCTGACTCACAGCATCATTTGGCTGGTAACACAACACAGAACTTTTCTGATGGCGTCTGGTAATGCACACATACAAGCCATTGATACTTCTGGACACAAAATGGTCCACTATCAGGTAGTACCATCTTATTTTGGGTTTAGGCTGACCTCTCATTTTATCTATGAATGATGGGCAGTTTATCTCCATCAGCATATGCCAGCTCCTGGCACGATATAAAGTACTTAAAGGCTTCTACAGATCAGTTCTTTTGTTGGGTATGACTGTGTGAATTTTATTATTTCATCTTGGAAAGAATTTCAGCTCTACATGATTCCCTAAAGCTGTGGTCCTGCTACTTTTTCCCCAAATTATTGTTACTTACCTGCAAGACAGAAAGGAGCTGAAGAGAGGTCCCATCTTGTTAAAGGTTATCAAAACTTAATTTAACAAGTGCATGACTCCAGAAGAATAAAGAGAGAAGACGTGATTCCCTTGTATCTTGATGCCAGTATAAATTGATTTTCTTAATGTAGAAAAAGAAATTTGAGATTATTTCCTAATTTACATTTTTAGGAGCACATACAAAAATCAGACTTTCAGTTGCACCCATTTACAAATCCAGTTCCATCTGTGGTTTCAGTAGAATTAGGGTAAAATTAAAAGAAGAATGTAGTGCCTTAACTTCCCTAATACAAACTTTAAAGCATTTCTAAGCACACTCGTAACTTGATTTCCTTTTTTTTTTTTAAACTTAAGGATTTATATTACCAACTATTCATTGATTTAGTAAAATAAAAGAGAACTGAAGATATTTTCCTAAGTAAAGCTTTCTGTTCCCTAAAAGAGCTTAACACGAAATGGATACTTTAGCAAGGGATCAAGGACAAGAGGCGTTTCACATTGCATGGAAAAGGACATCTTTTATAAACAGTTTACGTTCTGCGTAACACGTATCCAATGACTGTTTAATTGTGTACCTGCTATTATAGAGGGTAGTCACTCGTTTTAACTCAATCTCTGTAGAATGTTCTCACAGAGTTGCACGATGACTTACAAGATCACAAGGCAACAGGAACACTGCCTCTGTCCCCCAAATTTCATGCTCTTCAAGACTCAGATCTTGCCCAGACATCTCCCTGGGAAGGTGTTTTTTTTGACAGTTCTGAAGGAATTACTTGAGTTTTTGATCCTGACCAGAACCCTAATGTGGGCTCTGGCATTTGTTATCATACCTTGCTTTCTTTGACCTTGGATGCCAGGCAGAACTGGTGCTCTTCCCTGTACACTGGCTGGGTGGCCATGAGTCACAAACACAGCACATGGTAAATAATCCACCTGCCACAGACATTTGAAACAGACTGTGTTTCTCAGTCTTCAGTGCAACGGAAAGCACTGTGATAGCATTTTCCCCCTTCCTAAAGAAAAGACGCAGAAATTGCAAAAGTAATTAGAAGAAGCAGCAAAAATCACAGTAAATCAAAAAGCATGTAGCGTGGAAAGTAAGAACTTAAAATACCTAAGAATATCCTTCAGCCATTAAAGGTGAAGCAGTTAAAGAAGGGGTTTTAACTACCTGAGCACCTAAAGGTAAGAACACTTTGAATACATGCTTACCTTTTGAAACTAAAGAGTTGTCAGAAGAAAAATTAATTATCTCATGGTTTACCTCCATCTTCTGGAAGGAAACACTCAGGGACTAAGAAAGTATAATTTTGTTCACCTTACTACTGTGATATGAAAGAACAAGATGTACTTTTGACTCAGATTTATGATTCTGAATGTTGCTTTTGTTGAATTGTGTCTCTTTACCCCACAAAACGTGAAAACAGCAGGCCATGCAGGCATCTTCCATAGGAGGATACACAGTATTAATTCACAACTGCTTTTCCAAGTCTTGGAACCTGCTATGATAGGTTCTCCAGAAATTATGCTTATTTAAGTGCTTATGAAAAATGACTACGCCGTGAATAACACCAGAAACGTCACGGTACCTTTGAAAGGAAGAAACTATGTGGTCATTAGGAATCCTCCAGTCTCTCACATCCTATTTGTGTTTCCTGAAAGCACTGCCATGCAATGAACATCCATCCCTAGGTCTCTCCTCAAGAGATGGTTTCTTCACCTTAAGTTGAAATATTTAAAATCTTATACTTTTTTTCACTTTGGACTAATTTTTTTCCTCCACCTGCTCAAAGCAGGTTGTCCTCATGAACAGGAATGGAACAGGACAGGTAATTCTATAACTGTTGACATACCCTGTAACACCTCTGGGGGCTGGAACTCACTGGTTTACTTTTAACTGCTTCCCCCACCAGTGGATGAACTGCATGTCCCTGGCGTTCTTCAAGTCCTGTAAAACATAACTGACCAATGCCTTGGCACCCCAACTGAAAAAAAACCAAAAATTTGGAAGTCATGTATTAAAACTGTTCTGGAGGGAAGATAAATTGCAGACAGCTTGCATTCTGAAAACTCTGCTGTTTAAAACTGACTGCCTCCAGAGTTATCCCTTATGTGCTGCCTCTTAGAATGACTGCCATGTGGACATTTTGAACATGGCCATATCACTTCAGAATTTACAGTGCTGCAAAATCATATTATTTCTCACAACAGAAAAATAAGCAATAATAACTTCTGAGTTCACATCCTTTTTCATATAAATTAGAAAGACTTTTACATTTCTGTCAAGGCTCCAGAATTTGGTATATACCAAAGTATGTTGAGGAACTAAGCATCCCTACCTGTTACGTTCATTAAAAATATGAAAGCTCTGAGGCTTTACCCTCTCTTGAAGAACGCAAGCCATTGCAAGCTTGTATGTTCTCCTTGCTTCACTGATAGCCCAAATTATCATTACAACCAACGCCATTTCAGGCCTTGCAAACCAGGGATCCAGATTAACTTATGAATACACTGGAGGGTTTCAAAGCTGCTATTATTCTGACACCTGTATTTTCTAATACCAAAGGACTGCCTGTCTTCCACACCAGTCTGTGACCAAAACCACACTTTGCAATGTGTTCTTTTATTAGTCACACTCACTGCACAGTAGTGAGTAGCACAGGATGCTAACTACAGTGGCACATTCTAAAATCCTGCATGCTGACAAGAGAGCAGAAACTACCTTTTGAGCAGATAGAGCTGTTCCATGTCCAGCTTGGAGTCTGTGATCTCCACCAACAACGAAGCAGGGTTTTCAGACAGTGGATGACAGATAATTATATACAAATGGTAAGAAAAAAGACCCCAAAACAAAAAAAAAACCCTCAAATTAGCCCATCAAGTGCAGTTTCAAGACTGAGGCCACCAGATTAGTGGGTGGTATGTCAGTTCATACTCAGCAGCCTTCAGCTGTTCCAGAGAAGCTAGTACTTTATTTTCATTTAAATAGCATTTTAAATTAAAAGTGTAATGCTAGAGCTGAATAGTGATCCATAAAACAATCTGAATACAATTTAGGTACAGTGATCAGTAAAAGTTGGAGAACTATCATATGAAATGCAGTGTCATTAATAGTCTTTAACTGACAGCTCCATGCTGCAGTGCCATGGGCTGATCTCCATTACATTCACATCATGCAACAGAAGACAGAACAATAATAACATGACAGTTAAACTTGTATGTTTTATAACCTTATTTTTTTGCCTTTCTATGAATCTCCTCACAGATTGCTGAACTGAAAACTAATTTATTCTAACTAACATTTTCAGAGGAGACCATAAAACTGACACAACTATTTTTGAGTGTTTTCAATGGTTTCAGGGAGAATAAGCATATTCATCAATGCCCCATAGCTTTTGTCGACAATAAAAATACTTGAAAATCCACTTAATAAATTTACTAATTTTAACTGAGGTTTTATACATTTCAACTCCATATCCCTAGTTCTATGGTTACTACTGGTTCCACTCAACATGAAAACATACAAAATTTTTATGTTCTTCAGCATCTCTTTGAAATACCTTTTTTCTAGAGTGTCTGGTCAAGTGCCTCTAAATGAGTCACTGCCTTTAAATGGGATGGGTTTTCTGACATGTCCAAACATTTTAGTAATTCAAACTCTAGACAACAATATAAAGCAGCTTTAAAAATCTCTCTTATCCATGTGATGGTACTTATCATATCCATACTATTCTCATGATAGTCTCTCTATCAATTCACACACCTAAATCTTTCTATCAAGACTGTGGTTTTCAGCTTCACATTTTAAATGAAATAAATATATTTTAAAATAATATATTAAAGAATAATGTCCTGAGATAGAGAACAAAAATATTTTACCAAAAACCAAATAAACATTACAGTAAATTTGTGCTAAAAGGTTTGTTTCCATCACTTCCTTGTTTGTTTCATTTTCTATATATTGAGAGATATTGACATCTCCTTGAGAAAGAATATTTTGGAGGGACTTAAGGGGTTAGTTAAAAAGTATTGGAATGTAAAAGCCTGCTGTTTTCATGTTAAAAAAAATGTAATGTTTTACCTTGTACTCTGGGTTTCCAAATTGCCAAGCCTGTGATGTGCTGCCACAACTTACATGTGACTGACTGGTAAAAGAATTTGTTGATCTATATGGAGAGGTGAGAATTTGTCACTGTGCATAAGCAGAGAGATCAGTCAGATACAGTGATAGATCTGTTCTTTGCCTAGATTTGTATGGTGCTATATTATGGTGGCTCAGTGGCTGCCAAATCAAATTCTGAGCCTAGTTTTGTGGTTGCAGAAACAGGAAAAAGAAGTAGGGGTGTCCTGACACAAACACTTTTGGGGAAAAAATCCTCTTACAACCTCTGTAGGGCTGTGCTCTGTCTTCTAGGGTAACCACAGTGATCCTGGAGTTATTTCATAATCTCCCCATCCCTGCAGTGTACTTACTACACAGTCCAGCACAGCACAATATGGGAGCAGGTATCTACCTCTACAGGGGCTGTCAGTAATGATGGTATTTTGTACAGCTAAATGTGTCACTACCAAAATGCACGAAACAGCAGCATAACACTACAATGGAGAACCCAGAGATGGAGAGCCTTCATGCTGTTTGAAGTAGTGAACAATGGCCTACTTGAATTTTTAAGGCTTGCCTTAAAACTGAAGAATCATTGCTTAAAAAAAGTAAGACCTGAGTGGGCCAATTCTCAGACAAAAACACCCTCTCTACAAGTCCTGTGAGTGCGGCATTCAACCCGCAATGACATTTTTGGATGATGCCAACTTTTTAAGTGCAAGCATTGCCATTTACCAACATAACTCAGTGGACTGAGATGGTTTATGCCTATCCCATCAGAGAGTTCAGATAAACGTGGCAATGAAAGAAGATTAGAGTCTCTGCTCAAATCTGACTCCCCAGTCAGGACCTTGAGTGACCTGCAAGAAGAGGAGCCCTTCTTGTCTCTCCAAATCTACCCTCCCCACAGGAGATGCTGTGATGCCTCTACTCAGGATGAGGGTTACGCTTACAGAAAACCACATGAAGCATCCACTCAAAGTCAAAAATAAAAGCACACAGGAGTGGAAGAAGAGATGAACAGTATGAAGAGGGACATGCTGGGTGCCTGCATATTTAATGCTCTATCCCTACCTCTGTATCCTCCTATCTGTTCTGTCTTTTGCAACTGGTCCTGTGACTCTCTCTGTTCGATTCTCTCCAACATATTGTGCTTTGTCAGAACTCTAGACCAAAGGCCAATTAGACCTAGAAGTTGAAAAGTTAACTTAAATACTTTAACAAAAACGCACATCAAAATCACAATTATCTTTCAGCTACAGATATTTCAATAGAACTATTGTGGCAAAAAAATTGATAAAGTGAGGTGTCAGGCACACAGGATTTACAGAAGTCTTTCCCAGCCCTTCCCTGTGCTTCTTCCAGAAAACATACCTGAGGACTGCTGGACTCCTGCAGTTCAATGTCTGACCCTCTTCAGGGCTTTTAGACAACATTGTCTATGCCTTTCTGTGCAATGTGGCTGCTGGTCTCCTATTTGTGGTGGTGCTTTATATTCTCAGTTATTATCTTTTAAGCTAAAAGTATAAGAATATCATTACAAAGATAGTACTCACTCTATCAAGTGTATTTAACCACACTGCTTAAAGGCTGCTTTTCTGCTGATGGACAGAAGACTCCATTCAGAATATCATGTTCCTTACCACTTATCAAAGGAAGAGCAGTAGAATGAATTTTACCTTTTCTTCCACTGTGTAATAGTAGCTGTATTAATTGTAATTTCTATGGATTTATATAACTTGTATGTAGCAGTTTGTAATGATGGGACAAAGAACCATTGTTCCTCAATGATATTTCCAGACTTGACTCTAACTTGTGGCTTGATCTTGGGCAAGGCATTTACCACATCATCCACATGGACAGCTGTGCCAGGGATGCAGCACCCAGCACAGCTGGGATGCTTCCCATTGCCAGAATGTCCCTGCTAGTCTTCAGAGAGACCTTGCTGCAAACATAGCACACAGACTTGGTCATCGGTTTGCTAGATGGTTTGTACCTTAATGTGAGGCCATGAAAATGGGGCAGTCACTCACCATTTATGATACAGCTGAAAAGCAACATAACTGTCTGTCGGCACGGAGTGAAATAACCAGCTGCTTGTTCAGCAGTGCCTTCACACCTGAAGCACAACAGCGTCACGAATACTGTATTGTTCACAAGAGTCTTTTTATTTTGGGGCTCCACTGGAAGTAAAGAGAGCACTGTTTTGCAATAAATTCACACAAATCCTCGAACAATTCGCAAAGCACTCTTCTAGAATTCGAACAAATTCTGAAAGAGAAAATACTGCACATTTTCAGTTTCCCTGAAAGCAGCAGCAGCAACAAACAGTAAACTTGTGAAAAATTATTGTTACGTGCTGTTCTGTTCCATACAAAACTGTTTGTCACTGGTGTCTATTTAATCATGCCTGTTATGCTGGGTTTTAAAGCTTTGTAAATACTTTACAAATCCACTCCGGTTTTAGAGAGGCTTGCTCTTTATGAAAGCTGAAATTACTGGATTCATCAAGGGCAAACCCCACACACAGTGCAGGCATAATCCTTCTGTGTACTGCAGTATGATGAGGAACCAAGGTGGCAGGAAATGAGTACATTAAGGAGACCAAGTTACTGTTGGCGCTTTTGCAGCACCTTCTTACTTTTCTTTCATATAGAACTGAACACTGTGCTTACCATGTAAAATAGCTTTCACAAACTTATTCTTCCTGAATATTACAACTGATATGCAGTGTCACATTTAACCAGAGCTTATTGAGTCAACATATGAGAATAGGCTCAGCAAAAGGATTTGTGTATAAATATATATATGCACCCTAAGGGAACATGACACAGTTTTCCACAAACATTCTGCATGTATGATCACACAACTTAAAATAGAATATCATGGTCAAATCTGTAGCATTTTGAAAATTAAAAACTTCCGTTATTTTTGTTTTGATATAACAGAATGAATCACTAATTAACAGTTCAAACAGAGAGAAAGGTGAGGGAACATGATCAAATCATGACCTGAGATGTGGCTATATAAACACGTGTACCTCTCTGTGTATGCATACACAAAGGAATACATATTATATATATTATTTATAACTGTGTATGTATATATAGGTACACATACACACAAAAAGGCTGCAGGTAATTTCGAGTTTGCCGTTATAGTATGGTGGCAGATTTTCTCTGAACCTATAATTTACCAGTGATTAGATGTTAGCAATAAAGAATATTCCCAATTCACAATTATCATTTGCACCAATTAACATCAGCAGATGCATTATTATCCACTGCACCGTATGTATTTTTTTGTAAGACTTGACTAAGGATTGGGAGAGCTCCTTAAGGAAAAGTAGCCTTGACAGAATGCACAGCCTAGAATCTGGTTTCAGCAGACTGGATCAGTTTATTTTCAGCTAGAGAAACAACATGTCAGCTTGGCTAAGAAAGATCACAGGGATTTCTTTATGCAGTGCTAGCTTAAGAGAAGTTTAAGAGTTACCAAAATTCTCTGAACTCATGAGCTGAGCTGAGCTAGTATTTTCAGTATAGAGTATTTCAACAGAAATTTTATTCAAGTGGCTCTATCCATATGACTTACAGATTGAGTCTCAAGGACTGTGTGTATGAGGGGAGTGGGAGATCTTCAGACCAGTGAAAAAAATAGCTGCTTTTCAAGGTCAAATGGTGTAACAACTTTTGATGTGAAAAGTCTGTAATTTCTATCAGTTCCTTTTTCCATAGAAACAGAAGACAGCCACAGATAATCAGGCCATTCCCTAACATTGTTTAAAAAAATCCCCAAACCAAACACAGAAAATTCCCCTGTATTTCAAAATAATTCACATGATGCACACTTGGAGAGATTTTTCTTTAAAATGTTGGCAGGATTGGCACTGAACTATAAACAAAGTACTACTACACTGAAATATTATGTTGAAAAGTATTATTATTCTGAAAGTACTACATATATACACACTCTATCTATATATATTCATATACCTGGGTTCTTGGCCTAATTTCCAAATGACGCAGTATCTTCCACTAAAAATGTCTGTTTAGATAAAAGAGTATGTGAAAGCAGGAACATTTTGGGCTGACCTTACCGTTGTTTGTTGAAGATTAGTAAAACAATCTGCATTCAAGAAATATGCTATATTCAGTACCTGTATTTTATATTCTATATGTTGTATATAGTGAGAAAGAAAACTCCTAAAACCACTAAGCAGGTATTGAAAGCAGCTAGTGCAGTCCAGTTTGATTAGTTGTCATCGGCTTGGTAAAATAATTAGAAAAAATGCCAGTGTGCTGCTTGTCAGTTTACAACTTTAAAGAGGTGTTAGCTCATACTGATAGACAGAACTGCTCTTTCCCAGTATAGCAAATGCAAGAGTACACTACAGCAAACCCATAAATATTAATATGTATCATCAGGTTTACCACTTAGGAGTGTCACCTTGTGATTAATGGGCTGAGAGCCTGTGAGCTGTAAAGCAAAGCTGAGCTGAACAAGATGTGCTTGCAAGCTGAAATATAATTCCTATTGCACATTTCAGCACTTTGGCAATTTAAAAAAAAACCAAAACTAACTATTAATCATCATATACAGAATGATTAACTGTTTTGTACTACACATGCGGAGGAAGACTCTTGTTCCATTTCAGACAGTTCACTACACAAAATCTTTCATGCACAGCTAAATTCTTACTTGCTCTGTGCAGATACTAAAGCTGCACTGATATTTTTAGCAAAAGCCGGTATTTGCCAGATTTTCCAACTTGCAGGCTCCTCTTTTCTTACTGACTGCTTCTTCAACTGCACTAGGAGGCTTGATCAGTGCATATGTGCTTATAAAATCTCTAATGTTTACATGCACAGGCAGACTCAAACACAGTGACACATCCCAAACTTCGGGAGATTTCCAGAACTTTCTGAAGTCCTGAATGTGTGCCATCAAGTGAAGAGCTACTTTATATAATATGCTTTATGTAAGAGACCCTTTATGAGTCAGACTTCTCACAATATAACCACTGTGTGTACCAGCAACCTGCAGAGGCTTCAGCTTCAGGTCTGATCTCTTTAATGTTAAGTCTATTTATCTAATGTTTTGTCTATTTAACTGGTGGGATCTTAGAGCTTTCATGAGAGGGCTTGAGATTACTGACTTCACCACCACGAAGTTCCTACTGCCAACCAAAATAAATTATTTGCTGCAACACTGAAATATCTTTATAATATGGATGTATTTGTTAATGGAAAACTTAATTTTATGTTCCTTTTAAAAAGAATACATATTACTTGGTATCTAATAATCTTGTTTACTACCAAGCTTCCTATAAAACAAAAGTCACAATGTATTTCTGTAATTCCTTCCCTTTTATTTTCTGATAAAAAAGGTTAAAAATTCTCTAAAGAAGGACAATGTGGAAAAATGAAATAATCATGCCATTGAAACCAAAAGATCCAACTGCAAAAATTTGCTCTTTTTACTTATTCCATGGGATCCCTACTGGCCATTACAGAAAAAAGCAACCAAACAAACCAACCTCCCAAAATTGCACATCCTTCAGTGTTAGCTAATATCAGCCATATCACATTCACAAAAGCTGATGTTCTACATTAAACAATCCAATTATTCACAACAATACTATGAGTCAGGTATCAACTAAAGCTTCTTTTCCGATGCATTCCCGTATCAATTAAGAACTGGAAAATGCCTCTAGTTTATGTAAGACTGTAAGAAACATGGAGAAGAAATGTGCCCAAACCCCTTCTCATAGATTTTTCCCAAGGAGTGTCTCAGCCTCTGGCTAATGCACTGCCCTTGATCCTCACAGAATAAGAAGAATGCAACAGCACACTTATTTTAAAACAGGGTTGAAAATAATTACTACTATAAGTTTCTGTGATGCTGTTCTGCCATGTGGAAGTCTGATTTAGAAGCAAACACTGGTTTCTGCAGTTCAGCCTGCATGACACATACCATACATCTGTGTCTGTGCATGAACAAGATGGAGAGCTAGGATCTGGATTTACACACCCAGACACCGAAACTGAATGGCTCAACCTCCTCTACACGAAAGTGACAGATCTATGCAGCTACATGGGCTTTATTCTGTGCATTTGAAAACAAGAGTCCATGCAATAGATTGGAAATAATTCAGTATTAGGAGTCTGGAAACAAGAGGATACTCATATTTAGGAATGAGTGTCCACACAATCTGTCAAATGACAAATGGCCAACGTTTGGTTTACCTTCAACACAATCAGTAAGGAGGCTTATGATTTTCCTTTTGACACTGGAAAAACTTCTCCAAGCTTTGTATATAGGCAAATCTGTTTCCTTCCCTTTCTTGCTTCACAGAGCCACCTAATCCTAGGTGCTGTTGATTATCACTGGTGTGAATCAGCCATCTTGCCTTTTACCAAGGTGTTCAGGGTGCCTCTGTACAGAGGCTCTTTGCTAGTGCTAGAAGCACTATCCTGATACGAAAGCACTGTGCAGACATTTTATAAAGAATTCACTTTGAATGCAGTCTGAAAAGTTGCAGGAACTTTGGGTATGTCTATAAATGAAAGCACAAAGACATCTCCTAGGTTACTGTGTCAAAACAGACTTCTTCTGGATCTCTCCAGTTTCCCTTAGTTCCATGAATTAACAATTATTAATTACTCACAAAAACATTTTCTTATATCAATGAAATACTATCAGTCAAGCAAAGGTAAGAATTTGGTTTGTATTCAAGAGACAATTATAGAACTTACTTAAGCCTCTCATATAGCATTACTATCATGAATAATTTTGAGCAGCAAGTTTTCAGATTTCTTAAATCTTTCTCCTCTCCCTCTAACACTTATTTTGTTGTTCCATTTTCTTTTCTCCTTCTTTCAGCAACTTCCATCTTTTGAACTAATTTTAACGTGAACAGTTTCCTATTAATTTTCCTCCTACTATTTTGAGTTCTATCCTGCCTGGAGTAGTCTTGTTGTCAAAATACTGACAAGCCGTCAAAGTACTTCCTTGAGATTTCTCCCCTCTCTATTGCAGCATCATCCTGGATCCTTTGCACTCAAAGCCTGCTTATATGGGAACAACAAACTATGTGAATCTGGACCACAGAATTAAGCACCAAGAGCAGCTTTTTTAGTCATTTAGTTATTCAGTCAGAAAACATGCATTAAAATGACAAAATCAGTACAGTCTCACTGTATTGTAATAATGTCAGAGGTAATTACTGAGCATAATTTTAATTTTCCCATGTTTTCCCTGTAGCAAGAGTAGGGAAGTGATAATAATATTGAACCAACTCAGATAATTTATCTAATTGCAAACTGGCAAGTCTTTAAGCATGGCCAGTGTTGAAATATTGTCACACATATAGCATTACAATAGTGCATGCAGTATTACAAATATTTAATATTGCAATATTCACTTTGGAAAATGGCTGTGTTCTGCATTCAAAAGTAACTTCTTTTATGTGGACATAATAACTTTTCATCCTAGCAGTACATATATAGATCCCACAGATTCAGGGAAGAATACAATCTTTACTGTGAATCTTTAAATATTCATTGAACATCGTCTGTTCAAAGGATATAGACTGTATTCTACACTACATTTTTGAGGTCATTGACAATACTTTTGAAGGATAAAATGCAATGCTTAACAGGCACCAGAGAAAACCAAACTGTCCTTTACTATTGATGAACACAAGCTCAGTAACAAGAGTTATAAAATTAGATTCTACAGGATAAAATCAACCCCAGTAACCTGAAGAATAGCAGTTGCCTGAAAACAGGAATGGTTGAGAAATAACAAGCGTACTACTAGTGTATAATCTCCTTTATGAAAGGTCAAAATCCAAGGTCATCTTTAGTGGGGAGTGTCTAAATAGGAAACCATATTTAAACACATGTAGAGGTCAGAAGGGTCACTCCAGTTGAGGATTTTGCTTTTAATTTTTTTTTTGTTCTTTAGCTTCTTAGCAAAATTCATCTGACAATCAATGCCTCAGCAGCTCAACACAACTCAAGAACAGTCTTCAGCTGCAGGAGAAAAAACTACATGGCTATCTGACTGACACCTAATTTTCCCCCACACCTTAGGCTTGGACACGAAAAGAAGCAAGTCCAGCCCTGTATCTCACTCAAGAAGACCAGAAAGGTAGAGATGCTAAATGACAACACCACACCCCACACAGTTTCAGGCACAGAGCCCACAGAACTGGGTGCCACGTGGGTTAGAAGTCATGTGTATATAAATAAACTACCCAATGACAACCTTTCTGCACAAAATTCAATGCCTGCCTCTCGTGATAAGGAAGTTGAGGATCTGGGACAATAAGAGCAAGAATGGACTTGTCCCGCCTTGTTCTAGGTGGGAGGTCTGAACACCATGTTTGACAGTCTGCATCTAACCTACCGGCAGAAGGCTTTTTTGCTTCATTTGCCCCTGCACACTAATTCAATCTAAAGTATTCATGGGCTTTCATTTGGGTTTTTGTTGTTGCTTTGTTTGTTTGTTTGTTTCTCATAACTGACCAATTTCCTGTTATTTGAAACACAATGCCTGGAGTAAAGTTTAATAACTGTCTCAAGAGAGCTGTTCTTTTATTCAAAGAGAAGCCAATCGATGTTCGTTCCATTTTTAATAATAATCTCATTTAGATAATAAAGCTACCAGAAAAAATGCTCTTAGGAATATGCAAGTGTCAGAAATTACTTACAACCCAGCAAAAACAACACACAGTCACAATGTCCTGAAAACAGAACATTGACAATCAGAACCCTAAGACTTTCAAGACCTATTTTCATATGGTGTTTCATGAGATCTGATTGCTGTCCACAGCAGTGGCTTTGTAACCTGTGAGGCTGAAAGCTGCTCAGTTAGATTCCCAGAATTTTCCATGGAAGCTTGGCAACTGTCATTTTTTTTCTTAAAAATTAGGCATCTGTATGGACTGGACCAGGATGTTTTCTAAATACAAATATGCATAAAGGAGCACAGTAGGTGCTTCTGTCCTTTGAGAATTCTGTGGGCACACCTCTATGGAAATTAGAAACCCACACTCCTGATTAGATCAAGACTATAAAGCAACACAGATGATCCTTCAAAATTCACACTAAATTGTACATGACCGGAAGAGGTATTTGGGCACTAAGTAATCTCAACCAGTGAAACAAAACAGATTTGAACCAGCTTCTGTTCCTACTACTGCCCTCAAGCTCTCTAGAACAGCTATTTCATATGTGCTTAAAATGAGCATAGCATGAAGTCTGTGCATCAAGATTAGAAAAGAACAGTTTTGTTTGGTTATTTTTTCATTTATTTATTGTTTTTCTGCTATAAAACCAGCAACCCAGCAACCACAGCTGGTGCCAAAAATAGTCTGATACTGCCCCTTCAATCATAACTGAAAAATTAAGTTAACAACTTTTCAATTAAGCACTAGGTTACTAGTCCAGAATTAAATCAATGGGGTCTAATACTGAAAGGTGCTGATCAATCCGCTCAGAGGCACTGGGTGAGCTCATGTGCTACAGGAGCAGGTCACAGAAACAATTCCTCATGACCACTGTGGGACAAGACTGGTATATTGTAGTTATTACTTGCAATTGATTTTTTTTATTCTTTTCTTTGTGCATTATTTGTCTGTGTGTAGCTAGTGAGAGAGTTTTATATTGATACAGTATCTAATATGGATATTGTATCAATATCCATACTAATGGATATGTGGACTAATACCTAGAAATATTTTTGGAAATTGCTTCAGAAAAAATAGAAGAAGATGCATTTAACTTTCTTTGTGTACTTTTCACACACAGTTTCCACAAGTATTTTAGGAAAAAAACCCTACTAACTTCCAAAAAATGTCTGATTTTAAATAAATAGGAAAAAAAGTTAAGGAATTTTGTATTTAGGAATACTTACAGTAGGAGGTCACTTGTTAGAATAACTTTCATTAGTTAAAAAATATGTCAGATTTTTGAAAAGAGAATGAGCCCACCTGGAATTTTAAATACCAAATATTTGAAAAAAACCCCTAATGGACACTCTAGAGACTTTAGAGTATTTACGGAGGAAATTCAAAGAAACTGCAGTCCTATTTTGCATGCTTGAGAATGCAGAAGAAATTTCTTTAAAAAGGATAGTTTAACTGGATTCTGTAGACTTAATTACAAACAAACATCAAACAAACCAGAATAACCAAACATTTCCCACCCATGTCCTTAACATCAGAAATGAAAAAGTGTTGAATCACTATTTGTACACAGCACACAAACCAGAGAATGAAGGCAGATGGGTGTTCCTGCTTCTGTTGTTTTGCACAAAAGGATTCCACAGCCATTACTATTTGCTCCCAGTCTTCAGTTGTAAGCAAACCTTTATCCAATAATGAAAAATCAGTAAGCCATTCAATTTTTATAATGTTTATCTTCTATTTCACTGAGTTTTTAACAATACCTGTAATGCAGGAATTTATTTTGGTTTGTTTCCTTCAGTCTGTTTTCCAGCTATGTGAACTACGTGATGATGTTTCTGTAATTATGACATACTGAACTGATCATTCTAAGTTATACACAAAGTTTTTAAAAATACCAAATCACAAAAAAGAAATCAATCACTCGTTTAACATTCATAGTTATCGGGTATTTAAAACTGTATTGCCTGCCTTAGCTTTAGAGTCTGTCTAGTTTTGAGTCTGTCACGGCTCACTTACTTTGCCTCTAAATTAAGAGACAACATAAGCGAGCCGTGACAGACTCTAAACTCCCATCTTAACTGTGTTACATATTCTATGTACTACATGCATTCATGGAACTTGGAAACCTATGTTCTCGTATTTCAACCAACTTCCTAACTTGAGACAAGTAAATTTATGAGACATTTCTAGTATTGCAGCTGAAACGGAAAAGGGAAAATCCCTACTTCCTCATGGTATCAAAAACAGTGTCTCTGCTGAAAAGTTAACTTGAATGATTTTACATAAAGAAAAACAGCATTAGGTCAGAATGAGAGGCAACTAAGAGCATAATCTTTACAAATTCTCACATCCTGAGCTGAACAAACAACATGATCTCTTTATGCCACAGTGCCTAAAGCTTTATTTTGGCACTACAAAATCAGTGCAATGGAAACTCTCATGTACAAGCAGAGGACACAGTGGTAGAAAATGCATAAACACATATTAATTACCAGCCTAAATCTATTCCTCCATAAAACAGTTTCTGAAGTCAAATGAGATATGTAAGAAACATAAAAGGATCTGTGTAGCTCTCTTGATGATGCTAACAATTATCACAATGCATACTTTTCTGTGCCAGAGTAAATACTCCAAAGCTACTAGCCAAAACCCACAGATTTCAATGAAAATTCTGAGAATTCCCAAAGACATTGTGACCAACCAAGGAAACCAATGAGAGACTGAATTTCTGTGCAATTAAACTCTATGGTTTCTAGTATTAAAACTCTAATAATAACAATTATACATATTTTTGGTTAAAATAAAAATTTTAAAAAAATTTAAAAAACACACTGTGGTGAAAACACAAACATTTTGATAGCTTTTTTACATGGTTCTCTTTCAAAATATTAATGGCCTGCAAAAAGGTCTTACTCTGTGCTGCACTGAAGGCAGAAAGAGTAAATGCGCCAAAAATGCAGGGAAAGACTCCAGAGCCTTTTTATGTCTAATGAGCCAAATGTTTCAGACATGATTCTGGGAAAAGTCCCAACAGTTTATTTAGGGCAGTACACTAACATCAAGTAAAGGCAATCAGATATCAGATGACTTCATTGTGTGGTTTGTTTCAGAAATATTACAACAACTTTTTAATTTGGCAAATCCTTACTGCCACCCTGCCTATTTCAGTAGGAGATTTCTCTCCTTCCCACAACTTCTCCTTTTTGCAACCACTCTTCATTTGTATCAGTGGGTAATATGGTGTGATGGAAAGGTGGTGACCGCATTCAATTTCAGCCATTGATGTTAAAATGACCCAAGACAAAAATCTCCTATCTAGTAAAAGAAAATTTAAAAATACCCTGACATTGATATAACAACGTGCAGCAAGTTAACAACCAAATGTCCTAGGAATACAGAATTTGTTACTCCTACTTTACAAAGGAATAAAGCTGAAATGTATCAGAGAAAAGAGCATTAGAAAGTTGAGTCCTGTGCATCTTGTGAACATACTGCCCATCACCTCCAATTTAATGAGAAAATTTTGGAGAAGAGTTGGTAATTCAAATACACATGTGAGCCAAAACAGAGGAAAAGGCTCCCATTTTACTGGCTGAACCCAGTTACCAACAGCTCAGTTACCAGTCACTCACTGACATGACAGGAATTGGCAAAGTGACCATAGTATGATCCAGAAATCTTAAATAACATATTATAAAAAGTATCACAGGGGCAGATGTACAATGAAAGGTATTGGGAAATTGACTTTTCTTTGTGGAGGACTAGCAGCAAAGATAGCCTTCTTACCAAGTGCAGTCCAGGCATACAAGTGAATACAGGAAATTGAAGTAGTGGCAAAGCATTCATTAAAACAAAACACCAACAGAAAGTTTAGAAATAAAAGGAAGGAAAAAGAGGAAGTAGAGGATTAATAAACTATTATCACAAAACCCTATAGAAAATTTGTGTTTTCCAGACTGGAAGTTTACAAAAGCTACTGAACAGAAACTTTTATTATCCAAATACTTCAGGTTACCACAGATATGATGATGTTGATGTTTCACGTAGTGACACCAGAATTTGGGACATTTAACACATCTCTGATTTGGTCAGAAAGTGTGTATTTTCACCATTATATGTCTGATTGTGTTTTGATTGTTTAGCTGTATTTCCCCAAGAGGAAACCAACATTACACAATTATCTTTGAAAAGTAACAAAAAGCAGTGCTAGCTGGGTATGTAGTTCATTAAATTTCTTGTGATTTATTTTGTAGATGTTGCCAACGTACAGAAAGAGATTTTATCTGTTAGACCATGTATCATCATAGCTGCAGAGACAATTAGGATATAGTTTCCAAGAGGTCCATCACAAAAGCTCATCTGGGATAAGAGAAGAAACAGAGGTAACTGCTGCTAACCAAGAGAAAAGATCAAAAGAAACAGACTAGCGGCCTAGCAGGACACATTCCATTGTAGGTTTACACACAGCAAAGTAATTACTACATGCTTAAGAACAGACATATTGTCTGGAATGGTAGCTGAAATCTGTTGAGGAAAGAGAAGTTAAAGAATAGTTACAAGCTAGTAAGCCAGTACCATACTGAAATGGCAGGGGCAACACAAAACACAAGGCCAGGTTTGCATGTGATATGTTATATGTCAAGCAATGGAAAGCAGACTTTTCCTGAAATATTACCAAAGTAATAGCAGAGAAGTGATGTCTAAACACTGGTTGTACAGCACACACTGTAAATACTTAGTAAGAAAGAGGTATCACTGGCAGAGGAAAAATGCTTGGGTTCAAGATGATTTCAAACCTCAAGGAAGTACAATGTCAGAAACAGTTGGAAACACCCAAAAACAGCAGAAAAGACAAGAAGATTGCTGAAGGGGAAGGACCTGAAATAGTGAGACTCACTGAAAAAAACTTGGTAATGCAAGGAAAAGTGTTTGGAGATATGTTCAGAGCTAAGTAAGAGAACATGTAAGGAATATGCAAGCAGAGTTCTGTACTGTATCTCTCACTCCTGCATGCAGACACTTCTGAGTATTGAAAGAAAAGGGGGGGGAAACAACAACAACAACAACAACAACAATACAAGTTAATTGCTAGGAGTCAGGCCTTATTTCTTTCAGGAACAGAATTTTAAACAAAAAAACCCATCTTCAATTATCTGTGTTGAAGTCAGCTGTTCAACTCCAATGACCAGTATACCTCTGGATACCCTCCGTCTTTGTCTTACAATTAGCAAAATGAAAAAAGATTGAGTGAATTTACTCAGAAGTCAGCCAGGATGATCAAGTTTAGTTTACATAAAAGAATAAATTATTCAATTGGCTACCTAATATTTTAAGAGAAATCACAATAAACCCCCTTGAAATTCTGTGAAATATCTTTATTGTACATGGGCAACAAACTGAGGGACAGAAATAATAGACACTTTGAGATGAAAATAATCCTCACATTCAGTAATACTTGCTCTACTTGTCTCCAACAAAATCAAGTGGTGCTGTTTAAAGAACAATCTGCTATGTACGATGATCTATAAATTAAGTTGCATTAACTTGATTGGGCAATTATGTTCAACAGTACCTTGGTGATGTTGGTAGGACAAAAAGTGACTGACATCCCAATCCTGCTGCTCTTCTGTTGAACCACTGCCCACAGCTAGGACTGCTGTTAGAGCTACCCTCTGAGGACAGCATTGTTCCACGCTGCAGAGGCTATTGCTGATCCACGCCACTTAGCAGAACACCTGTACCAAGCCTGACTTTGTGAACTTGTCACTGTGGATACAGACACCGTACATAACTGGGAACGAAGATGCTTTGCCTTGATACAGAGCACGGAAAAAAAACCTGTGGTAACAAAACACTCCAAACAAAACAAACCATCCTTATCTAGCTGCATTTTTTGGGACTTTGATAATAATTTAACATCCTGGTTTAATGTTTGGTATTTGAAGTTGTGCATTTAGAAGATACTCTCATCATTCCATCACAAGTGAATGATGACTTTTCATTTTCATGCATGTGTCTTAATTATTATTTTTTAAGGTATTAATGTAACTCATCCATTTGTGCAAATTATCAGCTGGAGAAAATTATCACAACTTCAGCATTTTCAACAGAATAGTGATGATTAATGCAAATTGAAAATCCAGACAATTGTTTTAACTGCTGCATGATATGGGCAAGTAAGGCCTATACATGTTGAAGAATGAAGACACCATAATACTTACCTTTGCAAACTCACAGAGGTTTCAAAGACATTATGAGGGGTCACTAGTATTCTTAGTTTTTCCTCATCTCACAGTTCAGTTTTGGACTACCCATTATTTAGTGAAAGGGGGAAGTGAAGAACAATGGACAATGAGAGAAAGTATGGTTCTTCAGCATTGTCACCCAGACTCTTTGGGAGGAGTATCTTGCTTCAATTCCAGACTACTTTAATAATGACTACAATATCCAGTTAGAGTAAAATCTGGAAAATAGATCCAAGGTTTGAATATGGAATCTGGATGTTCAGTCTTGCTCTCTAGGGCTAAAGGACCATGTTTGCCCTATTTCTGACCCAATGAATCTTTAAAGGTATTATAAAGGAGCAACACCAGCAAGTAAAACGGAAACCTAACATCTCCACTCCCTTCTTTCTACAAATTGCCCTCATTACAGAACTCTTCGGAGGTGGAACATGACCACAGTTACTAAGGTCCTGAGGAAGCATTCTTAACTCTGCCCAATGTATAAATCTCCAATTATCTCCCCCTCCACTTGCGGTCAGTATATAGCTTGCTCTGTTAGGTATATCTTTGTGTATTTATAGGTTTTATCCTCAAAAGAGCACAGTGCAGAGGAACACTCCCTGCCTTGTAAGGACTACTCTGAGAGATACAAAGGCAGTAGAAAATAGGAACTTTCAGTTTCTGAAGAACCTAAATGTCAAAAGCAAATGGACTCACAGAGCTTAAGGATTCTGAAGCCAAGAAGAGGCATTTAGAGTCACAATTTTGTAGTTAACCACCTATCATAGGTGCCAAACTGAATTTATTATTATTTGATGGATAAAAATCTAAGTTTTTATGGCATTAGAAAAATATTGGTGTACTTGCAGCAGCACAAACTTACCTTCCAAACCAGTAAGGCATTACAATGAAATCAGTAATTTCTTTTAACATATTTAACCTTCATGGAGACAATATGAGCTGTGTAAACCCACCAAAGAGCTATGTACATCCAGGATAACCACTGAGTAATTTTGCAGATGCACCTCAATGACGAAAACATTAAAGAAACGAACTTAATCTCATTAGAAAGCCTGAACTGCATGCATGACCTTTGGAGACTCAGGTTCAGGCAACAGGTCCATAAAAACTGTGACTAGTGCAAAATGGTATTTTTAAGGGCCAGAGTGATAGAGGGGGACTAATCCATGTACAAGGAGAAAAGCTGACATGTGGAGATTGAAGAGTAAAAAATAACTGAAAATGGAGAATGTAGAAATATCAGATGAAAGAAAGAGACTAGTAAAAGAGAAATACAGGTATAAGTAGAAGAACACTGGAACAGATGGCTGGAATGCTTTATTCACAGGCTGGCAAGAAAACATTTTGGCCCTGACTTCTCCTTTTCACCCTTCTCCTTTCACCCTAACTCCTACAAAGTTAGCATTGGGAAGGAGTCCTCAGACACACAAGGTAATGACTTCTTCAATTTCAGCAGAAACAGTATTATCCTCAGAAGAATCACAGAAGGAGTGAAAACGGGGAACAAGCACCTCCTGCTCAACACTTCAGGCTATGCCTTCCAAGTGTACATTTCAGAAACTTCTAACACATCTGTTCCTCTTAACTTTTTCTGGTTAGAGTAGGTAACACAAAATCAACATGATATAGTAAGTGGTAAGCCTATAAACGATACTTACTCACTGTTACCAGAGTGACCTTGTCTTGAATTTGAAATTCTGAAAAACATTAAGCAAATATTTCTTACAGTAGACTCACAGAACTACCTCTCTACCTCCTAGGTTGTGCTTTATTGAGCAGGTGAATATGTTTGTCAGTGAAGGTGCCTTCTGTGTGAACCCTAATTTTGATACTTTAATTTGAGAAATGCTTGATTAATCTGCTCTTATTAAAAAAAAGAGCAAAATCTATACCATGCAGCTACATGATGGTCAGCATTAGAACATACCTACACCTGTTAGCACAGTTCTGACATACAGTGCTTTCATGATTCCCTATTTGGCTTTAGTTGGTCAGAGCATGTCTGTCAATGATAATTTATTCTATAAGTGTCCCATGATCTCCCTACCAAATCCTACTCAGTTTGCAAATCTAAGGGAATCTAAGATATTATCTAACAGTGCAATAAAAAAGCCAAATTTCCAGTAATATTTCTAAACCGCATCTACACTGTCCTGTGAGAACACAGCTGGGAAACTTCCTTTGGGCAAAATCTGTTGTGCATACTATCTTCGCCTTGGGCCATACCTGAAAGCATTACCTCCTCAGCATCCCTAAGCCTGTCAAGGAGTAGTCTTTGCAATGCTTGCCACAGAGAGCAACTCCATAGATACATCCCAGAGTGATGCCCAGAAACACCTCTATTTCCACCACAGTCAGTCTTTCCCAGCCTATCTGTGGCTGGCTCCTTGCAACACTAAACACGGCTTTCAAAGGAGGATGATTCAGATAGACTTCAGCTAGGGACTGAAATGCGTCATGAGGAGAAGGCTGAAAGCTGGGCAAGGGCAAGCAGAACACTGACTTCACATGACTTCCTCCCTCCAAGATCATTACTGTAGGCCAAAGAATCAAGTCAGCAGTATCCATTTTATGGTCTTCACAGTACAATGGCTATGAAACATACCCCATAAAATTTCATACCATTTCTACAAAGAATACAGCAACAACTTGTTTGTGTAGTTCTCAGGTTTTAAGAGACGGAAAGACGCTGGATATCCTCAAAAAAGTTATTGACTGTTTCAGAGAGAGAGATGATACAGAGAACATTTCACTTAAAAGATAAGAAGAGAAAGCGACTTCACAATGCATTTTGAAGCCTTGTTCCTCTCGGATCCTCTCAGGCCACATCATGGAATATAAACAATGGGCTGAACAGATACATAAAAAAATCCCCTGAGTCATTTGTAGCTACAGCACCTGATCTGATCCTGCTCTTGGCCTTCTTCTCCACCCTGCTCTCTCTTCTCTTTCCCTCCATCTTTTCTCAATAAGCAAACACCCAATCCAGAAGACTTTATGGGTCTGACCATTACCTCAGACCATCCTATCCTAGTACATGTTAAGTTAATCGTAATTTGGCCTGCCATGATAGACGAAAAAAGATATCTATCCTTTCCTCCTGTGTGCATGTAAATACAGAAAAGATGGTACTTGGCATGGTTCTATTCCAGACAAAGATCCTCCTAAGATATGACCAGCATAATTTACAAAAACATTTCCCTAGTACAACTAGTCTAATGATGAGCTGGACAATAACATACAGGCTGGGAACACCACAATAACCCTTAAGTCATTAGAAGAAATCAGCATGTAATACTTTTTTGGCACGAAATTGTCCTGGTGGTTTTTTCACCTGTCCAGTGTTTTTTTCATCCAGACTTAGTGCCTGGAAAAGAAACCCTTATTTTTGAACTGGAGTGAGATAAATCTTTCTTTGATGACAACAGGTTGATTTTTTTTGGTATAATTTTTTGTTAACATGGAGGTACAATTAATTTAACAGTCTTCTTGCAGAAGACCATAGTGGAAGATGTTTATTTTGCTACTGTCCATTTTTCACCTTGTGGTCTTGGTGGCTCCAGCCTCATTTCTCAAGTGCTGAATATCATAGCATTACACAATGTGACACAAATATATCCCTTATCCAATAATTTGAGCAGAGTTCAGGAAAAAAACCCCAAAACAGCAAAACCAAAACAAATGTTTAAGGAGAAGCAGCTTTTTTGTTAGCTTTTGCTTTTTTGAGGATGAGAGGAGCTGTAGAGATTCTTTACCTACAACCTGAACAAGGAGAAACAAAGTATTCGATCCTCATCAACAATAAGCTTTACTGGCCCTTGTTAAGTGTTAATTGAATATATTACCCTAGAACCCCTCTCTCTTAATATTCTGATTAACTTGTCTCAGTTGCCCATATCACTCTGGGACAAACCTCTTTGGTGCTACTGAGCTATGCTGACATCCAAAGGGTTATGTGAAGTCCACGGGGGGGGGCGGGGGGGGGGGGAGAAGAAAATCGATGGAGGAACCTCCTAATGGACGGGCATCAAATGAGACAGCAAAGACACAACATGGAGTAGATCATGGGGTTTTGTGTTGAGCACCACCTTTGAGTAGCATTCTGATGATCTTGAAAGAGATACTTGGAAAGCTCATGAACGGTGCTCCAGAGACCATCTCTGGCAACTAGAAAGAGTGAAGGAGGGAACAAACCTTGGGAATTCTTTAGAAGACCTAGAACTATTTAGATGTGCCCAAATGGTTACCTAAAAGTGGAGATCTTTCTTTGCTGAGCATAGGAACATTCTTTGCATTCAGCCAGAACATCATGAGAAAGCAAGCCCTTGGACACATTTACAATAAAACAAAATACTCTACAGATAATCTCCACAGTAGGACTGGCAAATGAAGGGAAACTACAGAATTGCATTCTGGCAATAGAGATCAGAATACAAATGGTAGTAAATTTCACTGCATGGCTGTGGAAAACCTTGTAAAATGTACTGCTCATCCTCTATGATCTTACTGCTTCTTTCTTCAGTAATGTTTCTCCACAGAAAGACTAAACAATAGGTTAGGCCTATCTGTTACCAGAATTTGGATGAAAACACTAGTGCAGTGTACTTCTGAGAAGCAAGTTCTGTGGTATCTTTGGTAGAAAAATATATGAGAAAGAGAACAAGAGACATATTTCCAAACATGAAATAAATGGCTAAATTCTGCCTTTCCTGTCCACAAACATGACAGGCAACAGCGAAGTATTTATACTTTGGTAGTGCAGGACAGCCACATGTCAACCAAAGTGCTTCTTCAATCTCTACTTCAGATTGTGTAACTAACTTAAATTGGTTAAGCTAGCAGAACTAACCCAGACTTTATCAAACAACACCATACCTAAACCTGCTTTTGTCACTCCTGTTTTTCCAGACATGACACAGCACACATAATTTTAGTATTATTTCCTTTTCACAGGTTTTGAGTTCCCAGCTAACTCCTAAACACATCAAAATAGGCTTAAAAAAATTACTTTAGAATGGCAAGGTAATATGTTAATCCCAATGCTTCTTGATTATTCTCAGTTTTTACTTAAGATGTAATACTTCCAACCAGATCCCAAAATGTATTGAAAATGTCTAATATGCTTTCTTCTGTGGCAGAAGAGAATACTGGCACAGCATCCTTGAGGAATTCACAATCATACAGCAGATTAAGATGGGATTTTCTGTTGGTTCATGTTCAGTTGTTTTTCTCATCAACCCACCACAGAGGGGATAAAATCTAATTTGAAAATGAAGGAAAAAAAATCAATGCAAACACTAGCCTCCCCTGCAAGCTGATGTATACAAGAGAAAACAGAAATAGCTCAATTGTTTGTTTAAATATTTTTTTAAGATATCCAGCATGAATTTACTACAGAAAACCCTAAGGAATCAAGCTGTTGCACAGCACAGCTCTGGAAGCCTTTCCTTTTACTGCTAGAGCTGACCAGCCAAAGAAACCAGCTGTATGTCCAGATCTTTAATTGAAATCTGCTGCTGAGGGGAATTGCTCTGTGCTCTCAGCTGGCTCAAATGGGGCTGCCTAGCAACTGCAGAAACAAGTTTCAGCAAGGCGAGGTGACAAGCCAGTGACTGCCTCTGTGGGCACAAGCTTGTTGAAGTAGTGTATTTACTAGTGAGAGCTCTTCAGACAAGAAACAAGAAGCAAGTCAAAATCAGATGATAAATAAAGTATAAATATGACTTTATTAGTAGTATGCATTTTTAAATGCTGGGTTTTGAGCTGACTCAAATCAGCTTTCCATATGTTGTTGACAAGCCTATGTTTTATTTATCAAATACACTTTGACAGAAATGTTAATTTCTGTAAGATGTGGTAAGATATGAACCAGCAGGATAACTGGATCAGCCATAAAAGTACCAATAAAACCTCAAGTTAAATCAACTAATGGGAGATTTATTTAATCTCATCTAATTTTAACCAAGAATATATTACTGCATCTGTCTGTAACTCTGAACATCAAAGCAGTATCTCTGTGTTGACAGCAGAAAGCTACATTACTCCAAAGCAAACTTAGCCCACATCTGAATTTTTCATATTCTACTTCTAAAATAGCCATAAGGCACATTTGTAGTGTGGTAAAATCAAGAACTGAGGTCAACACTCATCTTACCTACCGGGTAAGATTCAAGGGGGTACATGAACACGCAATACAACATCATTCATGATGAAAACAGACTTGCCAACTACAGGAAAAATTTATGCAAAAACATCACGATGGCCCTAAATCCAGAGGGCCAAAGATGAACTTTGCAAAATTATGCGCTAAATGAAGGCAAAACCATTCGGAAGTGTTAAACACAGAGAAGTTGCCCAAATAAAGGAGTAAGAAGTTTTGAAACTCCTGAAAATGAAATTTTGTAGTGTTCAAAGAATTAGATGCAATATATGCTTCTAACAGTACAACTTTTAAAAAAATTGTATTTTCAGAAGCAAAATTATTCTGACGCACTTGTCTTTAATGGTTTTCTACTTGTTATTTAAGAATAATGAAGGCACTGCTGCGCTACAATACAGATTTATACCATCTCCTCATTATTACAGCTAGATAATGAAATTATATACATCTCTTAAGCTCAGCACTCTTTTAGCAGGAAGTCCAAGTCAGAAGAATTTCTTTTAAAGAATTTACACAAGCAACTACAATACCAATATTTGCAGTGCAAACTTGCATCTTTGTTCTGCTCTCTCTTGTTCACTCTTATTTTGAATTTGCTATAAAAGCTAAATTAGGTCTCAGGGGCAATGCACTACTAAACAAAGATCTCTTCTAGCCCATTGTAATGGAAGTAGATGTGCTCAGGATGGAGATATACTGAGAGGCTAAAGCATCTTCCTCCCCAAATTCTCTCATTTTTACACAGAACTCTTTACCCCAGTTCACAGTATCACTCACACTGAGTCATACACTTGGCCCCTCTTGCTTCTAGTCTTTTCCTCAGAAATGTGGCCACATGAATGTACTGAACTGGAGTAACTTTTTTTTTTTTGCAGACTTTGCTAAGCTGTTTTAACATTTATATGATTCTTTTTATAAATGTATTGAAAATAATACTCTCTTCCAATACTTGCTTCAGCACCAAGACAGTTATTTGGAAAGGATATATCCACAGTCTAGTCTTCAGCCCTATTCTGATTTAAAAATGCAGTTCTGCCCTCCCTGTGCTTTCCTGACTGCTACTGTTGGTGATAACAAAGTTCTAATACTCCCTCAACTTCAGCTTCATTACCATGGGATTTTAAAATGCAGACATGCTTACAATACACCTCACTATAAAGGATCACAGCTTTCACTGGGTGGGAAAAGAAAACCAAACCAAAATGCAATGAAAACCTGAACTGTAAAATCTATTTACCCCTCAGTTATGAAAACAAACTAATAACTTACAATGTTAAAATATCAAAAATCCTGCAAAAGCAAAAAGTCAAGACTGTTATATTGAGGTGACAAGTCTGGAACACACCCTCATATATGTCACTGGAAATTTGGCATTACAGATTTTACTAAATGCAAACAGTGGATACCGCTTCTACTGGATGCTAAGAAGAATTTGTTCATGCATACTTAAAAGAAGAAATAAAAATTCCTGTAAAGTAATTTTTCGTCTGACAGAAAAATAAAAAATAATGCTTCAGAATTACTGATTTAATCCTGGGCTCTACATAATGTTAAGGAACAACTTCCTCTTTCAGCTCACTGTTTTATCTCTGAAACCTTAAAAGTTTGCCTTAAAACCTTAAAACCTTTTATGTCTGCATATGCTCAAATACTTCTAACAGAAAGGTCCTGGTAAACTAAAGATTTCCTAAGATCACTTACGAGATGTACGTAACAGAAGAGAGACTCTCATGTTTCTATATTAGATTG
Source organism: Origma solitaria (assembly GCA_013397895.1). Classification (NCBI taxonomy): domain Eukaryota; kingdom Metazoa; phylum Chordata; class Aves; order Passeriformes; family Acanthizidae; genus Origma; species Origma solitaria. The sequence goes on from VZRL01005919.1 coordinate 264,005, forward strand.
CAAAGCTTATTGTAACACACAGGATTCTCCTCATTTTACGCAAAATTCTAATGTTCCTGTCATTCCTGCTGTTCCTTTTTTGTATGCCTGGTTAATTCTTCAGAGTTTTCATAAAATTTGTGAACTTTGTAAGAGCTGAGTCAAATTCAGCATCTAACAGCAAGAAGAAACTTGAGATACTGAACGTATTTGTAATAAATACTATGCTTTATTCATATTATCTTCCTTCAGAAGCAAACTTTTTCTACCCAGTACAACAATTTAAAACTAATGGTAGATAGAGCCTGTATACAGATTACACACAAAGGTTCAACACCAGGTCAAGTAGTGACTGAGCAAAATAAAAATGCTATGGCACTTGGTGGCCTGCATGAAGTAAGCTGGTGGTGTCAATTCAGTCCTCAATGGACTTTGTTCATTAGAAAGGAAAAACAAACCCCACCACATAGCACTAATTGGCACCCCTGTTGTCACTGTCAGCGGCTAGGCCAAAGTTATAACAGCCACAGGAAAAGGGTCTTTCAAGGTCACTGTTGAGGCACAATAGGGAAGCGGCACGGGAGGGAGAGAGCTCCCTCCAGGAACAGATCCTAAACCTCTGCAGAGCACAGAGGTGGCATCATTCTGGCACATTTTTCAATTGAAGAACATAACCTGTGAAGGCACTTGAGAGCAAAACTCTAAGGAAAGTTCCAATTCAAATTATGTGACAAAATTTCATTGTTCAAAAGGTTTCTGCTTCTTTTCGTTACTGTACAAGATGCTGACTGTATCTGCAACAGAAGGGGAACTATTATCTGTCACATAGTTAGAAACCATCATGCAGAACAAAGTAAATAAACAATGTAACTCAGCTGTTTACCTGAGTTAAACACAACTCTTGGCTTGCTTCTACATGAATAGTTGCTAAATGGCACTACAGAAAGCACTAGTGAGTGTGTGTAGCTATGGATTAGTCTGGTATGGAGATTCTACAATCTGCCTTTCCAATGACTCCAATGAAGAGTGTGTGAGGATCATGCTCCAAGTTCACCCTTAACACCTCAAGAGCTCAACACCTATTCTATTGAGTCTGCCTGTTAGAAAAGCAGATCACAAAATTGACAACCACAAAGACCAGAAGAGTATGAAAGCAGTCAGTTAACAGAGAGCACTGGAGACAGGAATTTAAACGAATGAGCCACAAAAAAATTGAGAAAGTGGACTGCAATAAATCCCAAAACCAATAAATATACATCATAACAACTGGTTAGCTCTAAGAGAAAAATCCGATATACAAACGGGACTGGAACATGGCATTTTATTTTCACTTCTCTAGCTTCACTATAAACTACAAAAATATGTAGCTATTTAAGGGAAGTTTGTCTACTTGGATGTGCATATATCTCCTACTGTAAATGATTTTTTGAATTCACATAATGGGGAAATAACATTGCTTAATTTTTAAGGGACTGTTCAACAATTCTATACATGAATGTATCAAAATACCACCTATTCCCTCACAAAATATGAAACATTTCTATACATACGTCTAAAATCCAAAGCCTTTTCAGTTAACTACCTGAGCAGCATGTAAAATATTGCTTAGTGCACCTTAAAATATCAACAGTTGGGGTCTAGGCATACACAAAAATAGCCTTATTCCTTAAGTGAAATATAACTCCTTAACAACTCATATTATTCCTGACAGTAAACCAAGAGTTCATCCTTTGTCTTGTTCTACCACGAAACATGTATCAAAAATGCTATTTTGGAGATTATGAAAAACGACAATATACATTTAATAGCATTCCTTTTTCTGAAATTATTTTATCCTGCTGCCTATTTGTGCTCAAAAGATAATACATGTTAAGACTGGGTCAAAGTCTGATGCATCCCTAAACATTTCAGTAATAGCATGGAGACTCTCAGACATATACCCTCCTCTAGCTCAACTGATCCTGAGAAAGGACGAAATAGATGTTAACGGATGACAGCTTGGCTTTCTGCCTGTTTTATGCTTAGGACTTACAGAAAATTCCAGGAGGGATGTGGGAAATCAAGAGATTTCATATAAATGTACCTCCTACACTTCCAGTGTAGTTTTCTGAAAATTGAGATCTTTTTGGTCATGTAGAGTTCTGCAATTGTTAGGTTCTGTAATAGGCTATGTGGGTCTGCCATAGAAAGAAAAGTTCATCAAGGGTATACAGTGAAAAATCGCCCTGGTCCTGGAGAAATGGAGAGCATTGTAAGAGCTTTCTCCATTTCTCTTTTTCTTCTGCGCATGGAGAAAAGATCTAAAGATGTTTTTTCTGTCTTACAAAAAAACATTATGCTGCAAAGAGATAGGACACAATCTCTTTACTCCTATGTATTTGCACCACCTCCAAAAGCTAAAATCTACATAACAAATCTGAACTTTTTCTTAAAAAAACCCAAAACAAATCAAAACAAAAGCCCCCCAAAAAACAACAAAAAATCCCCCAAAACCCAAAACAAAAACCCCTCATGATAAACCACAAAAAACACCCAAGCAAAAACTCCACCCCCAAAAAACAAACAACCCCAAAAGAAGAAAAACCCCACCCCAACAACCAAAAAATCCCCAACCCAAAAACCAATAAACCCCAACAAACAAATGGAGAGCTACTGGCATATTCTTTTACCAGACAAGAGAAAGAGCAGGTGCTGGTAAGCAAGAAGCAATAGGGAAGTAGAGATACAACTCTCAAGTACCTCATCTATTTCCAAGGCTACAGGCATACAAATGTAATAGAGATACCTCATGGATGTATAACCCGGCCAAGATTTAACAAACTGCTTATTTCTTCCTTGAAGCATTTCCCAAGCAAAGCAAACCAAAAGAAACGAGGTATTGAAAAGAACAAAATAACTTTCTGTAATACACAAGGATGTATGATGTATGGCGTAGGGAAACAATTACATGTTTTCTAACAAGTGAATGAATTTGTGTCAAGTACTTCTCTGAGTACATGGCTTTCCAACAAAAGCGACTGCAAAAAATTCAGAGAAAGAAAGAGGAACAGAAAAAATAATAGAAATATAGGAAAAAAATCCAACCAAACCTGATTTGATTTGTTCTGGAGTTTAAAAAGATCAGGTTTGGACGTATTTTGCAAATGACATTTCAATTTCACAAATAACTAACTTGGCTGAAGTGCAGTGAATGCCAGGCTTGTACAGACAGCTTACATAACTGTATATGTGATGTTCCAACTTGCAGCATTCCTGAGTAGCGGAGCGCTGACTATACATAGTGAAATGAATGGAAGTGGATGTCTAATGTTAGCATTTAACTGAATACCAAATACTTTGAAGTCCCATTACAACAAATCTACATGCAATGCCAAGTAATAGAAAGTAGCACAATGAATAGATTCATATCGCACATTTGTTCTTTTCTTTGTTTTTCCTCTTTTTCTGTTACTTATATTTCTTTCTTTCTCATTTCCAACAGCAGGCCCACTATAGTTAACTCCACCTGCATTGAGTGGAAATTGGAAAGTCCAGCACTTTGTAGTAAAGGACTGTTCACATCAAAACCCCTTCCATCTCCTCACTCTTCTGTTTTAGATTCTGCTTTTTTCCTTTACATTTTCACTTACTTCTAGCACATACCTCTCTTTCAAAACAGCACCCTTCCTATTCAGTTTGTTTATACAAATTCACCCTCCTTTTTGCATCCCCATTTTCTCTTGTTCCTGATTAAATTCCCTCTTGAAAGCATACATTTCTCTCCTTCAGTTTTATGATGCAGGTGGTACAATCTTCTTCTACTCAATTCTGTCGAAGCCTGAAAATAGCTTGTTGCAAAAGGTATTATTTAGTGTTCTGTTTTTTATGGCACTTCCACTAGTTTGTAGGAATTGCTGATTTAGAACACATCTTGGCAAATCATATTTTCAAAAATAAATATTGGAATTTTGGTAAAGGCACATCAGTGATAAATGAAGAAAGCAACTTCTGCATAGGCATCTGAATTAAGACAGCACAAGTTCTCTCCCCTCTTATCCACTGAACTCAAAACTGATAGGCTCTCCCATTTTCTAAAAACCAGTGGGCTGTAAACATCCAATGAGAACATATTGTACCATGATTTTTACATAAAACGTTCCAGCAAAGTCTATATGGAATTCTATTTCATAATTAAAGATACACAGCTTAGAAGACAGTTATCACTCAGTTGATGTAATTTACCATAATACACACTTGCTTGAAATACTATCACATAAAAAGTTTCTAAAAAAAAATTTGTGTGATTATTGGTGTTTCTCTAAATGTTAGAGCAGATATTGCATGCAATAGCTTTATTTTTTTATAATAAATTAATTATTAACGAAATTATGCCTAAATTATGGAGATTACTAGATACTTTTGAAGTTTCATCTGTAATACTGTAACAGCTGCTAAAGAACTGGTAATGCCTTTTTCCTCAGCCAGGTCTGAATAAGGAATTTATTTTCATAAGCACATAGAATTGCTTTACAAATTGTAGTGGAACATTATGGTGACATTCTTCAAGTCCTGCAATAATCTGTAGTTTAAATTACTCTCAATGCATGTTAATCAACCACATTTTTCCTCCACTGACACAGTTGTTTTAATCTTCCTCCTTATTGCAACTAATCATGTGAGAGATTAAAATAAATTGAATTTTCCAAAAATTGGCTATGGCTACGAGGAAACTAGTATTCCATATAAAATACAAAGATTTTTGAATGAGAAAATTTTGTGAAAGTGTTGCTGATTTTTTACTTTCTTCAATGCAACATTAATTTTAAGTGTGAATCTCTCAGTATTCTAGTAGGCATAACTAAAAAGATTTCTGGTGCAGTACTGCTTAAATAATACCTACAGTAGAATACTTACTATAGGCTTCCATACATTAAACAAAACAGTTAAGCTGGTATTTCTTTTATCACCTTTCCATTTCCATATGTATTTCTATACAGACAATGGGTTTTGTCATTAAAAGATGTCTGGCTTGCTGATAGACAATTCCAATAATCAGTACTTGTACAGCTTGTATAATGCACTGAAAGAAAACAGTGACAGGCTTAATGTAAATTCCTAAACAAACTGAATTAATTTCTCCTTTGTCATCAGTGCAACTCTTTCCGAAAGAGAAGTTCCTTTTCTACATGAAGATGGAATCAATGCATGGCACTGTGCCGTATTAATACATGTCTTCTCTAATGCCATTACTTCTCTGTGCCACTAGACTGTGCTGCATTTGTTCATATTTGTGCTGCCGCTGCATTTGAATATCTGGCCTCAATTGTTGTACATGGTCTCTCAGTTCATTCCAATTAATCACTAAATGCAGTTCACTGTACAAATATTGTACAAAATCCCACAAACAATGTGGACTGAAGTATGCAATGCTTTTCATAGCCAGTTGCTGCTTTATTCTTCTTCCAGATAGACAAATTTGAAAAGAAACAATAGAGCACCTGTTTCACTACTCAGCCGATGTGGAGGGTCGGCCCCTCAGCTGCCTCCGCCCCTCAGGCCGGGGATAGCTCCTCGTGAGGAGGAGCATTGCCTGGGCGGGCCCTTGGGGTATGGGCTTCTGGGTCCGCCCCTGAAGAGTAGGCAAAGGCGTGCCCAGAGCTCCGACTCCGCGCCCTCTTCTAGCAAGTTCTGTTCAGTTATGTATCCAATTGGGTGGTTTGAATTGTACCCCACCCCGCTTATGTAACTATTGGCTGATGCTCTTGTCCCCACCTCTTCCCTCTTCCCCTATTGGTTACCCTACCCCCCATATAAGCCGGCGCAAGGAGTGCTGTAACGGCTCTTCCTCTCCTCCCTCTCCCCTTCCCGAACACCTAACCCCTTACCCTCAATAAAGGGGAGATAGGAGAGGAACTCCCTCCCGCTAGCCCTTTGCCTCGCTCGTCTGCCTCTCTATTTTTAGGCCTACAACAAGCCACATGCTTTCCCTTTCCCCATCCTTCTCCTTCCCATGATCCTTTCTTTTTCCCACCGTTTGGTTGGCCCTTCCTTTTTCCTTTGTTGTGATGTCCCCTCCCATGGGGCGGGTTCGGGATCAGTGGGCAGTTCCCTAAACTCCTCCCCTCATCTAAACTCCTCCCCTTTCCCAAATCCTCCTCCCTCCAACCTTCTCTCCGCCCCTTCTGGTCCTGGCCCCTCCCTGGTGGGAGGAGCTTCCGTTTTCCCACTGTCCCCTTCCGAGTCTCCATGGTAGGGGATCGGGGAAAAACATCCTTTTTTGATTTGCTGTTAAACTTTTGGATTTAACGTTCCTTCTGCTTTGTTTAAGAGAAGACTTCCCTGCACCGATAGGCCGCCCGGCTTCAGGCTACCTCCTGACGCTCACGCAAAGGCGTCAGGTGGATGCCTGGGGCCATGACTCAGCAACAAGTTCTAGAGCATCAGTCCTCCTGAGAGCACGAGCGACTGGAAGGCGTTCTCTCCGGCCACATAGTGGACTGTGTTCAGGGAGAAAGCGCCTTCCTCCCGCCTTGCGTCAGGTTCCCCTTTCCCTTGCGTCGCGTTTGGTGGTTGCGTCGGGCCGTTCCCAAGCGTTGGGGATGTGTGCGTCGGTCCCCTCCCCTGCATTGGGGCCAACTCTTCAAGAACAGCTGAGAGGACACCTCTGAGAACTGAGGCCGTCGGAGCAGGAAGTACCTTCGCCATCTTTTCTGCTCTTAGTTAGTAAAAAAGGGGGAGGTGTGGAGGCTCCGCCCCTAAGCTACCTCCGCCTCCCAGGCCGGCTCCGCCTGCCGTGGGAGGACCTCGGGGTTTGGGTGCCTGGGCCCACCCCTAGATCTAGAAGGGAAGGTGTGCCCAGGGCTCAGGATCCACCCACCTTTCCAGTAAGTTCTGTTCCGTTAGTTGTATCCCCTCTTCCTTTGTAACTATTGGCTTGTGTACCCTTATCCCTCCCCCTGGCTCTTCCCCGATTGGTTAACCCTTTCCCCTTATAAGCTGCTGCATGGGGACAGTTGAAGAAGATTCTCCTCCCTCTCCGTCCCGAACACCGGTACCCACCCTATACCCCAATAAAGGAGAGCTTGGGGGAGACTTCCTCCCGCACACCCTTTGTCTCCTTTCCCATCGGCTCCCTGCGCCTGACCGCTCGCCGGGAACAGCTTCGCCTCAGGGGCGAGACATCCGCCTTAGTAGCCCAGCGTGGCCAGGAGCTCGTGTCCAGGAGCGAGGGCAGCCAGAGGAGCCAGACGACGCAAACTATAACAAGCCAGGACCTGAGATACAGTATTTATTTTCATTTTTCCATCTTATTTAGGAAAGGAAAATCAGTGCTGCACTGTTGACAAGCACAAATGATCAAGGAAAAATGTGCTAGCAGGGAATTCTTAGGATTTCCAAAACACACTTCCATGGCAGGCCCTCAAACTAAGAAGTGAATAGGCAGAAATTTATCATCACCTAGCAAAACCAGACATACTCTTCGAAAAGGAAAGAGGAGGCAACACACATAAGTGCCTTTAAACAGCAATTTTAATGAAAATGTGGTCCTTAATTTTGTTAAACCCAGTTTTATACAGTTGATATATAGTAAATTCACTAAACCATCCTCCAAAAAATCCTTATTTCCAATAAATCTTTTGTAAAATTATTTGCTCCACAGTCTGCTAGCTAACAAACAGATACATGCCATCAACTTGTGGACTGACAAGTGTAAACTTTCAATGTGTAATGTACACTAAATAACCTAACCTCTGCAAACTATTCAAGTGCATAAAGCCTACCACTCTTTATCTCCTGTTGTAGTGGGAATAATAATTTAAGACTTGTTTATTTATAAGCAGCTTTGACTTTACTTTCTACATTTGAAGTTTATTTTAGGAGAACCATAATTTCACCTGAGACCAACAAAACATAAGATGCTACCCTCTTGACAGCTCATTATTTTGACAGTAGACCGAACTGCAATTTAATTTCTTTTTGCCTTCTTTTGATCTAACTCTTTTCCCCCATGAATGTCTTCATTCAAAAAAAAAAAAAAAACCCAAAACCAGAAAACCCACAAAACAAAGAGAAAAAACAAAAAACACCAACAACTGAAACTTGTAACAAATACATTGCTTGTAAGAGTAAAGACATTTTTCCTCTAAAGGATTGCTTCAGAGAGTGAAAAAAAAATGCAAGAAGAATGCTTGTGTTGTTTAGATGTATTACTCTGACGGATAAACTCACTTATGAATACCATGGATTAATGAAGCAGAAATATGACTCTTAAATACAGTGTTTTTAATGGAAGGAGTTTGCTTGTTCAGGAAACCTAAGTGACCATGGATAACTAAAACAAATCAGTTAAATGTGAAACCACCTTAAGAACATCTGTAAGTAGATAGACTGTTTTATAGAATGACTTTGTAATAATAATCAAAATTGCTCTTAAATTTATATTGCTTTTTAGCAATGCTAAAATATTTATTATCCTATGTAGCATGTTCATGCACAAATATATTACAAATGTATATATTTTCCTAATCTTTACTTAGAGATTGATTTGGCCACTATTTACTAGCAACAACACAGCAATAAGCATAAGCCTAACAATTAAACAAAATAGTTTATTGGTAATTGGCAGAAGAACAATGTTTTTGAATGCTTTTTATGTGTCAGCCTTATCAGAGAAAACATGTAGCATATTTACAAACATTTCTTTCCAGCAAATATTTATACAACCAACAGCTGTATTCAAGCACTGAAGAGTAGCAGACAGTTAGGAGTACAAGGTGATTTTATTGAAATTTCAGAGCAAGAAGATTTTTTTTAATTTGGCATGCTCCTTATGATGTTGATTCCCTGTGGCCTTTATAATCATTGATGCTGCTTACAATTGCAAGTCACTGGATTTCCAAGGGACATAGAACAAGCAGTCTTAAGTTCAGCTTGCCTTATTTCTGTGAATAGTCCCATAAAATCTAGCTGAACTACTCACATAAACACAGCCCATGATAACTTTTTATAAATGAGTTTGTCTGTCAAGCAAATATAATTACTTGATTTTTACTCTTTAATAAGTATGTGGTTTAAATGACCATGATCCAGATAAACATAAGATTTTTAAAAATTATTGCGTTTTTGTGCAGCAGTAAAAGTGTAGATCCTCCATAAAAATTGTGTATATGCATTTTAATTGCCAATTCATCAAAATAATTCACAATTAACAGCAAAGTAACAACATTTATGTCAAACTAAATTAGCGTATATACTTGTAGCAGAGGCAGAAACAGCTGTTATTCTGTTTACATAAACTTCCAGCAGAATGTGTCTGGCAAAGTTACGCACGAACATTTCTGCTTTATGAAAAATAGTTCCAAGAGTGCAAAAATGCAGAGGGCCAAATGTCTCATTAATAGGACCACTCAAGTGAGTAAGCATTGTTCAGTCAAACAAGGACCAGGCCCTCACAGCTGTACTGTATTCTGAATCCTGTGCATAAATTAGAGATTTAATATGCTCATGAAACCAATATTAGAAACAAACAGGGAAATGGCACAATCCAAAAGGCACCTTCTGTCTGCCACCCCCAGTGACACTGTGTGATGTCTTATTCTCCAAGCTGCACTGCAGACTTTGCCAGACTGCATACAGAATCAGAAGAAAAAAACAACATTGAACTTTTTTAAACACAGAGCACAAAGAACAACATTTTGACATCTACAGCTAGTCTATGAAAGTCATTATGGAAAGCCCCAACTGTGCTAAATGTACAAAGCTGTTAAAATTGCTCTTTAAAGAATCTGATTTTAAATTCAAATGTATCAGTTTTTTAAAATTTACACTTTGATTTAAGTTGATATAACAGGTTTATTACTAAGCGCAACAGCGAATGATCTAAGACAGCATCTTAGAACTGTAAAACAATGTATAACCACTAGCACACTACTGTAATCTTGTGATTGTACAGCAATGCTCAGTCTTTCTTCTCTTTTTATTTCTTTTTAATTATTTCCATTTTGCCGTATAGAACAACTATTATATTTAGCCCAATTTACCATAAATGCTGTTGTAACACCTATGATTTCCCTCATTAAAAGCAAAATGGACAGGGTCATGGGTTGAAAGGGCAGGGTATGGACTATAAAAGGGCTAGTTAACATAAGCCATTATACTGTTGTACTGATAAAGCTCGTTTCTATTCATCAGATGATTAGTTCAATCAATATTTACTCCTGTGTCCATCTTCAGCTACAAAGCATAAATTCTTCAATTTCATAGCACAGACCTTGATTTCTGGGAATTCACTGCATTGCTTGAGAGGTAGGAATTTCTTGGATGACTTAGGAATTTTTCTCCCCTTTGAGTAATTTCCCTGTATCAGGTAACCAGCATCCACACTATGGCAGACCCTGGGTCCTGGAACCATTTAATAACACTCAGTACTGTTGCAGATGTACTTTATCCATGCATTTCTGAGTAGGTAAATGTCACTATGATATACAGCAATACCTTTGAGAGCATCCTAAAGACCTTCCACAAATCAGCACAAGTACATTTTAAACAGAATTCTTGTTTACTCAGAATATATATTTTTTTCTCCTAATAGATTTACTCCTCAAATAGTTTTACTCCAAAAATAGTTTTCAATCATAAAACACAATTTAAATTACCTCTACTTGAAATCATGACTGCACTGTCCAATTAGAAAAATCATACCAAGTAACTGCTTGTCACTATACTTGTAAAAGACCAACAGTGGAAGTTAGACACTTTCCATACCACCAAAGAGAAATTATTTCCAGCCAGATGTTATTTTCATAGTTTTTAAACTAACTGTCACCAGACTTCTATGAAAAACATACATAACTTAAAAAAAATTAAATTATGAAAAAATTCGTATATATCTATATGATATTAAATTGTATAGCTGTCTATTGATGAATTTTCATTACGTACTCTCCTCTGACCCCTAATACTGTAGCATATTACAATTAAAGATAAATGGAAGATACCATATGGAATGTAAATATAATCCAACGCAAAGTAAAAATATTGCTAAGGTACAAACAGGGTCTCTGCTTTCCCTTTTACTTCTGTTCATTCTAGAGAGGTGTCACTGTTTACTGACTATACACATTTGTATTTTTTATTATGTGACACAGTTCATTACTGACTCATGATTTTCTAAGCATTTACTGATCTTTATTGAAATTTCACCTGCAAAGACCTAACATCAGAAACTTGTGTTTTATCACATATCAAGGAGTCCCAATGAAGTCAGATAACATTATTCGGTTAAGGAGTAGCTAGACGCACTACACTGTGAAGACAAATTGCTTTTACAATGGTGGGGTAAGGTCCTAAGTCTTTTCCTTAAATAGTCCATGTGTTCATTGCCAGATTTTAGGATATTAATGTTACATATTCCAAATAGACTAGTATTTACTCTTCCTGGAATTAATTGCAAAATCATTTTTCTTTAAGTTAATGAATCTATAAAGATTCCCTGCACTCATCTATTTAATTAAGGAGAACTTCTTAGCCAGTCTATTTGTCTATGTTACTTAATACTCTCTCTCAGAAATACTGTAGATAGAATTTGTTTGATCACACTTTTCTAATTTTTTACAAATATTTCCACTCTTGCTAAGAAAATGGAGTAACTACATAACATCATACAACATGAGTTACTACTCCATCCTGACACCAATCAAAAAAAACTACACAGAAAACTCACTCAAATAGCTTGGCTTCAGGGGGTTGTTGTGCTCCTATTCTTCAAAACATAAAAAAAAAAAGCTTTTTAGTACAATTTTCAACTACAAGTTTAAAATTTAGTTTTTTAATAACTGGAGTACTTGGGTACTAATGTCACTTTCGCAACTCAAATAGTTAGGATCACAAACTTGGCTTTTGTATACGAGTAGCATGTTCCCAGAGTAAAAGTAAGTGTTTTGACATCATTTTTTTGCCACAGTCAACCTTCCATGCCTGTTTAACAGCTGTACCATATGCAGAATTGACTAACTCACAATAGCTTTAAACTTTACACATCATTTTAATAAGGATTAAAGTACAGGGAAAAATATAAGTCTTCTTTTTTAGTTAAATAGCACAATCATTGTAGTGCATTTTTTCTCTTTTTCTAAACAATATACTGAAGTACACCCTCTATGTTCTTAACTCCCTCATAGGATGTTGCCAGGAGTGGGATAGATGGAAGGAAGACTATGATGAACACTCATTGTGCATTTTTTATATCTATGTTTGCCTCTATAAAACACAGATATAAAAGTAATCAACTTCAAAAAATTCCATTTCCCATTCATTGGGAAATATCTGGACCTACCACAACAACTAGAGCACCAAAACAACAAATGTTCAGTCTCCTGTACATTGTTCCGCTGTACGTCAGTATGGCTACATATGCTTACTGGGATTTAAATCAAGATTTGAAGTGCAGAAAATTGTAATTTTGCATAGGACATGACCAATGACTGTAACACACTGGCAAAACAGCTGACAATGCTTGCTGGGCTTCCATGGGACTGGACAACTGATAGCTCTTGTGACTGTTCAGTGCTTTGGGATTTAGTAGGCAGTAACACAGGTTGGGTATTTTCAGGTGCACTTTGGCCTCCATTTCCAGTGTGGAGCAGTAATGAACCACAGCAGCCCCTGCACATCCCAGGCACGTTGTGCTAACTGCATCAACTGCAGCTTGGAAGGATCACCGCTCAGCTGGGAAAGTTTGGGGGAAGAGCTCACATGGTTCAAGACAGAGAGCTCCCTCCTTCAAACCACCTGCAAATTAGCTGAGAACAACTACACCTTCACAAGAAGGCTTACAGCTCTCTAAAAGCACAAATTCATGGGAGCTCGCAATCTGTGAATTGTGACACTCATTTATTTCCAATATTTGGAAAGCTGCAATGGACAGCTGCAATTGGACAGATGCTCAATGAATATATAACAGTCCTTTTTTATTTGGGGTGTTGCGAAGCACTGCTCCTACCTCGAGACGCATGTGTTGTAAAACTTCCCTTTGGTAACCTCGTGCACATGAGTTTTGAACAAGGATGAAAGTTGCGTGTTTGGTGTTTTTCTGCTCCCTCTGTCCCAGCCCATTTTTCCCCATATATAAATTTCCTGAGTAAGCATAGATAAAATGCAAATATTAATTTGCATTCTAGGGGAAGAGCTGCACCTCTTTACAGTAGCTGATAGCACAGTTAAAGGGGTGGCAGAGATGGCGGCAGAGCTGGAGCACATCCCGCAAGAGATGCGGCCAGATGTGCAGCGAGATCTGCCTCCCTCTCCCTACCCAGCACAGCTAGGCCACCCTGGGCCTTTTTTAAAAGGAAAGTGTCTCAGGGAGGACATTTCACGTCACCCTTGCACAGGTCACCCCAAAGCAGGGGCGTAGGAGCCATGGCTTGGGTGGACGAGCTGCCCACAAAAAGGGGAGATGTGGTTCCTGACCAGCAGTCACTGGATGGGCACATTTTGAAAACAATCCCTGAGACAATGACGAGCTCTACTCAAACTGGAGGCGCTCTGGTGCACGAAAAAAAAAGACTGAAAGAACCCAAACAAAAAACCCAAACAAAATCAAAACCCACAAAAACCCAAGCTCAAACAAACAGAAAACCCCCAACCCAAGCAGCAAAGCTGCAACAGGTGCCACTTTACAGAACTGAGTGTTTTCTCTCTGTTTTCTGTTGCTCTTAAGAAAAACAAACACTGTTCAGCAAGTTCTTGCCAGATGCCCCACAGCCAACACCCTAACAAAGAACGCTGGGGGAAAACAAGGTCTTTTTAAGTTGATCAGCGCAAATGTCATAGTTACAATTTCTTTAAAGTGAATTACACACGTGTGACTTGTTAGTGCTGTTAACACACGCTGTTACAGGAGCTGACATCGACAAGCTTAAATTCTAGTCAGAAGTTCTTTCTGGTGTGCGCGTCCCCGGTCCTTAAACGGAAGATCCAAGGAATTTGCACGCAATGTCGCTGTCAACCCCGAGCCCGTCCCACTGCTCGTAAGCCCTTCTCCTCCGTTCCAATACCTTGGAAGAGCCTACTTCCTTCTTGTCCCTTTTACCGCGCCATGGGTGAGGCAAGCAACCACTCTGACAAAGTGGGTGATAAAGTGCAATGTGGAAGATGGGGGCCGGAGGAGTTGTGTAACCCCCGCGGACGCCCGAGGCTGGCAGGGGTTGTTCTCGCCCCTGTGCCGGTGCTCCCCTGGCTCCCATGGCCCCGTGAGACACGCAAACAACACATTTCCACGTCTTCCGCAGCCCTCCACAGCCAGTTGAGTGCCCGGCGTGGCAGCATGCAGCCTCACTCCAGCCCCACCGGACAAGCGCCCCAGCAGTTCTCCACGCCTGAGGGTGTCCCGCCGGTGACGATACTCTCTTCCCCTGCGGGACCCTCACCGGGTGTGGCTGCAAGCCTTGGAGGAGATTCTGACCGCCCTCCACGATAAGGCTGCGCAGGCAGCACAGGCTCGGGGGCCCGAAGAGACCTGCGGGCACGGGGAGCGGGTTCGCGGGCAGCGCAAGCCTTTCCGCCCAGTTAGCAACCCAAGGAGAATGGGGGCCTCGAGGACAGGAGCCGGTTGGAGAGCAAAGTCCAGATAACTTTTGGAGAGCAAAAGGGGAGCCCCTCTCCGTGCCGGCAGGACTCGGGACCGAACGGCAGCGGGTTCTGCCGCACGGGACACCTACCGCGCCCCGTGGGCAGCTGCAGGCGGGGACTTGAGGCATAGACACCGCCAAGCACCTGACCCTCCCTTCTGCCTGCCCGCCACGGGCCAGGGCGGCGCCGGGCTCCGCAGGACAGGTACGTGAGGGGTGTCCGCCCACCATCTGCCGCGGAAAGCTCCTCGGTCTGGGTCGCGGTCCCCGCGGGTGCAGGAATCATACCGTCAGTAGCCACGCCGGCGGGCGGGCACGACACATCAACTTTCTGCCCCGGATCCTACTGCCCCGTTCGAAACCTCTTCTCCGGCCGCTTGCCCAGCAGCTTTCCCAAAAGAGTGCCGCCCCCCGGCCCGCTTACCTCGCATGGTGTTGGTTCCCCGCTCCGCGCAGTCATGAAGCTCGGAGCCCAGGAACCGCACCGCACAAATCCCGTCTCAACAGCCGCGAAGGTGGCAGCCGCCGCAGCTCTGCTCCTCCGGGAAAACCATACCTCCGGGGCGGCTCCGCGGGGCGCGGCTCCGCGGACTCCCCGCCGCCGGGCGCGCTGCTCCGGGGCGGCCGCCCTGCGACTGCCCGCCGCGGAACCTCT